>CAUYUJ010016192.1:20000-97500 GCA_963575745.1 Prorocentrum cordatum | reverse complement strand
TCAAAGTTTTTCCAACGTTTCGCGAACTTTCAGGAATCCCCGAGAGTTACATCTCTAACCTTTTGTAACCTTTCGTCAACTTCCGGGGATTCAGAATAGTACTTTCTCCAACTTTTCCAACTTTCAAACAACTTTCCAGCGTCCGGAAAAGTTACTTTTCAATTTGCTGTGACTTGCGGGGACCAGGGGTTCGTATTTTCCTTCATTTTTTCATACTTTTCGGCATCTTTCCCGCGTGCGGAAAAGTTTACCCGCGACCCACTCGCGACCCAGCCCGCGACCCACTCGCGACCCAGCCCGCGACCCAGCCCGCGACCCCCCTTGCGACCCACCCACATTGCTTTAACGAAAATCCGCGCCAGCGGCGGGCTCACTGCATAGTTTGTGAGAGTGAGGCGCCTGCGGCGGGATTCTTCAGAGCCTCGCAGACTGCCGACGTCCTCGCCGCCCCCATCATTGTTTTCCACAGCTGCGGGGTGATACGCGCATTCTATGCAGATATGTGAAGACATGGGAAATGGAGGGGAGGACGGACATATAGACAATACCCAAACATACATATAATCGAATGTTGGGGTCTGTGTGTGTTTGTGTGTGTTTTTCAATTTGTTGTGACTTGCGAAGACTGGTGGCGAGTTAGTTTCCGGACGGCGAAAAGGTACTTTTCGGGAGCGTGAACAGTTGATCCGGCATGGACGTCGCAGAGTGCTGGAGGGCCCCCCCCACCTTTCCAGCTTGTCGTAACTGTTTGATCACTGTTGCATATCCGGGAGAGTCTTCAGGAGCCCCTAATTGGTCCCCGTGGGCGTGGCGTCATGGAGAGTGCTGACGCACGCCCCGCCATCCCCCTGTGGGTGTGGGGTGATTCGTCGTCGTCGTCTTCGTCGTCGTCGTGGTCGTCATCGTCGTCGTCGTCGTTGTCGTCGTCGTCGTCGTCCGCCATCGCCGTCGTCGTCTGCCGTCGCCGTCGCCGTCGTCGTCGTCGTCGTCGTCGTCGTCGTCGTCGTCGTTGTCGTCGTCGTGGTCGTCATCGTCGTCGTCGTCGTCGTTGTCGTCGTCGTCGTTGTCGTCGTCATCGTCCGCCGTCGCCGTGGTCGTCCGCCGACGTCGCCGTCGTCGTCGTTGCCGTCGTCATCGTCTTCGTCGTCGTCGTCGCCGGCGGGGACGGCGGCGGCGGCGGCGTCCGCGTTGGCGTTGGCGTCGGCGGGCGTCGATCTCCCCCCCCCCCTCCCATCTGGGGGGGGAGCCTGCGGAACCTTGGGACCCATCCCAACGGGGGGGGGCTGTGGGGGGGCTGTGAACCCTCGACCCGGGATCAGATACCTTTCGAAACCCGATGGGAAAAGTCTGTATCCTTGTCTAGGAGGATCAATCGGCCAGTAGGGCCCAGGTCACGCCCATGGGTATAGGGACGATACTCGGAAAACCAGAGGAGGGTAGGGGTGCTTGAGAAGAGACGATGCGGATCCTTCTAGTTGTTCGATTATTGTCCGTGTCGTCCTCCCCCCCACGTTCTCATCCTTGTCCTTCCTCCCCGTCCTCCGCGGTGACGCCACAGGGGAAGAAGGCCGAGGAGCCGAAGCCGGCGAGGCCGGCAGAGGCTGCGGAGGCGAAGCCCGAGAAGCCTCAGGAGAAGAAGGCCGAGGAGGGCAGGAGGAGGAGGAGGAGGTTTTTCGTCCCCAGTCCCCGAGTTCTTCCCTCGTGGTCAGGCCGCTCAGAACAGGGGGCACACTCGGGGATGCACTTTGGACCCCCCCCGCTCATGCGTCCCCTCGTCGCCCTCCTCGTATACCTCCCCCTCGCCCAAGCCTCCTGCCCCCTTCCCCTCCCTCATCCCTCTCCGTTTCCGCACTCTCCCTCTCCCTTCCTCCTCGGGCGCCACTCTGTCCTCCCTCGCCCCCCCCCCCCCACACACACTCCTGGGTACTCATCCACGGATGCTTGTGGGGGAGGGGGGGGGGGGAGTGCGCGCACGGCGGCTGCTCTGGCTCTGCGGCTCGCCGAGGCCCGTGCGCTCCGCTCCAGGCTCTGGTCGACCCCCCCCCCCTCTGCCGGGGGACGGGGGGCGCTCTGGGCCGACCCCCGCTCTCGGGGGCCCGGACCCTGGTCGACCCCCTGCCCCGAACGTCGGGCCGAACAAAAGGGGGGGGAGGGGGAAAGGATGGATGACGAAATCTGCTGCACGCAGCCGGTTTCGGCCCCGCCGCCAGGCCCGTGCCTCGATGCATCCTGCGCCTCCCGGCGCAGGGAGGCGCTGGCGCAATCGGCTACGTGAGCTGTGATCCTCTGCCCCTACCCTTTGCTACCCCCCCTCCCCAATTCGTTCCCCCCGAGAAAGCCCGACATGGGCGCCTTGCTCGATAGGCTCTCCGCGCCCGCGCGACTCCGCCTTTCGCGGCAGGCCTCGCCCCGTCCCGGCTCCCCCCTGCCGAGAGGCGGCGCCTGCCGACGGCGCGCGTGCCGATGGGTCGTGCCTGCCGCTCGGGACACTGCGCCTTCCGATGTCGCGCGCTCCCAGGTCGCGGGCGATGTTTCTCCCCCAATCCCCGAGTTTCGCCCGAAAAGTCTGGCCGCTCAGAAGAATGGGAAAACCCTGGGATACACCCCAAGGGGGCTATTCGGACGCACCCTATCGAGAATGGACACCCCCCCATCGTATATCCCAGGGTTAGGCCCCAAATTTCTGGTCCATTCGGAAACCCCACGAAGCCTGGGATAGGGGTCGACATATCCCCTGTTACCAGGCGTGGTCCAGCAGCATTCCAGGAGCATCCTGGGGCATTCTGGGAGCATTCCGAAGGCGCAGCTTGAAGGGAGGATCGGACAGGACAGTGCGCGAGGCAGTAGGCGCTATGTGGGAGGGAGGATGGTGATGATGAGGATGAGGACGAATAGGTGCATAGGAGGAGGACTCTCTGACTCTGACTCTGACTCTCTGAGGCTCATGGTCAGCCTACCCCAAAGACATACTGGCAATCAAGCACTATGCAAGAGAGACACAATACATCAACACAAAAAAGGAGGGTCCCCTATCCCTCTGCGCCACATAAGCTTGCCGAAGAGAAGAGGCCTCCTGCGGGAAGCGAGCGCCGCACAGCACGTCGAAATCGTGCTTGCTCTCGTCGGGCTTGGATCTGCCGTCTGAGCTCGGCACTGAGCTCTACACGGGCGGGGGGGGGGGGAGGAGGAGGAGGAGGAGGGGGTTGGGGATCCCACGGGACACCAGCCGCCTCACGGGACTGGAGCATGCCTTCCTCCGCCCACGGATCCTCATCCTCGACAGGCCAGGGTTCGGGCTCCCAGGGAGCCTGCAGAGGTCTGGCCTGTGGGGGAGGGGCATTACCCTCCAGGGGGCGGTCGAAACGGGTGTCTCGGGGCCCCTTTGTACTGAAACCTGCAAAATCAAGAGCAATCTCAGACTGACCTTCCGCGGTGTCTGCAGCATATAAATCCAGAGCCTGAAAAAAGACACTCAGCTCGTCAGGTAGTTCACTTGAATCAAGATCATCTGGGTCACATAAATTGAAAGCCTCTTCCACATATTGGGCAACAGCCCTGGCCATAGCAGCACATAGGTCCTGAGGGTACCTTTTTTTGGGAGCCGTACGCCATTTTCCTGTGTTCGGGTCAATGCCGAGGAGGGTGGTGTGGGTCTTCTTCGGGTGTGGGCACCTTCCCCCTTTACCTTGTCTCAAAATGTCTTCCACGAGGGAACTCAAACGAATACACAGAAACGTCGTCGGGGCCTTGCTAGCTTGGCCGAAAACACACTGGTCGAATGAGACCGTACGAGAGGGGGGAGCAGCGCTCAGAGCACACGACGTGGCAGACTGCCACGAGCTGGGTGCCCTTTCCTCCCAGTAAGCTACCTCAGGGTGCTCTTTAAGTGCACACGCTCCTACCTCCAGGCAGGTCAGCATCAACTGGTGCTGGCTGAGCAGGAGCTGAGAGCCGATGGAAAGCTGTTGGTGTTGACGGAGACTAACATCTGGCCTTCCCCAACGATGTTTGAGAGTACGGAGGGGAGCAGGTGGACGATAACGGTCAGCAACTCTGAGCTCCTGCCATCTCGCTGCTGACCACGTCTCGCAGGGAGGACCGCCAATCAAGCCTATAGCACGACCTGTTCTCAAAAGCTTATCCCATTTTGCAACAATGTCGGCCCTGGTCAAATCCCCGTTCACGGCGTCACAGGCCACATCACACGAAATAATAATAATAGTCACTGGACCCGAAACCAAAACTCTCTCAAGCTCATCCTGAACATTTCCAGCACGTCTAGCTCCTGAGAACAGGTGCAGAAAAGCAAGTACAGCATATTGCAGCGGCCGAGGACAATGCTCGGCAGACGGGCCAGTATACGCAAGAGGTTCAAACTGATGTTCATCTTCAGGGAGGGCCTCCTATCGGGGGTCTACCTCACGAGTCTCAAAGAGGGGCTCAGGAACATCTTGGAACTGGTAATCCATGGAGCGGATAACTTCCCAGGCGTCCCGATACGGTAAAAACGAAAGCTGCGGAACATTACGAGGCCCTGGAACACGATAAGCAGGAAGCCAGGCCCCCCTTCTCATAGCCCCTCTTTTCCGAGCAGCCCTTCTGTCACAGGCCTCCTGGGCCCGAACCATCTCCAGAACCTCAGGAGCCTCCGGGGCCATATTGGAGAGGGCCGTGATGTAGCAATTCGGGTTCCCATACGCAAGGTGGTCAATACATAGCTCGACCGTGCTGAACCGAACAAAACATACTGAACAAGTAGGGCTGTGAACGTATCTGGCAGCGACCGAGCGCTGCTGGTAATGAAGCCGAGCAATGTGCATCTTCACCGCTGCACACTTGGCCGACTCGAACTCACAGAAAGGGCAGCGATGCACAACGGGCACAGGTGCCGGCGTCAGAGATAAATCTGGTGGCACACCAATACGCGCAGCATGCTGAAAAATATCTGCGTGCGAGCTCTAGCGTCTTCAATACGACCAGCCCAACGGATGTGTGCCTCCACCCCAGAGCGAACCAAGTTGGCCCAGTGCTGACCACGCCCAAGAATCTCCTTCTCCCAAGCTCCGAACTCCGAGAATGGACTGGGAAATTCACGCAGCCTTGAAACACGAGTGCGAAGCCACCTCAAATCATCCAAGACAAGGTTGAACCAGGAGTGCTTGGGGTCCGCAGTGGCCCTTATAAGCCCAAAGAGAGCCCTAGGAGCATACTTATATAGTCGACTGAGATAACGGAGACGATGCCATCTAAGCAGAATATCCACATCACATCTCATTACAGTAGCAAGCACGCTCGTATCGGGAACAGCCTCCTGATCATAAGCTGGCCTCCCAATAGCAGACCGATAAATCCGCACGATACCAGCTCGGTACCTATTGAACTGTGCCGTCGTCGGCTGTGGCCATGTTGCAGCATTGTACAGCCGGCCAGACATGATCAGCACATCTGCAAGCTGTAGCTTGTGCTGACGAGACAGCTGCTGGTTGCGAAATACCACCTGCCGTAGGGCCTGGAGCGACGACGTCGTAGACGACACGCGGTAGGCCAGCTCCGGGGCCAGGTCCTGCTTGTCCGAAATCATCCCTCCCAGATGCTTGTACACATGAACAGCTTCCAGAGTAAGCCCCTTGGGAAACGTTCCGGTAGGCGGGATAGAAACCTTACCCTCCTCCTCAATCCAGAACTGCTTTCGGGCCGTTACAGACCCAGGGCCTCTGAAGGTGACCATGAGGGCGCTCTTAGTGGGTCCCGCGTTCAGCTTGAGGCCCAGAGGGGTGAAGGAGTCTGCAACAATAGCCATAAGGGCCCTTGTGCGAGCAATAATAGTACATGCAGGCCCCCACGCATTGAACAGGCTGTCGTCGCTGTACTCTACATCGTTAGCTGTAACCTGGGCATCGCATTGAGCGAGGGGGTCAAGAGTCCTGGTAGACGGCACGTTAAACTCCTTGTGTAGCCCTTCACTCTGGATCAGCTCCTGGGTGCGACGAATACTCTTGGACACGATGAAGAGGAATAGTTGGGCAGCAAGGGTATTGCCTGGCCTGGTGCCCGTGGTCATGATCGCGACAGAGCCTGACCCTTGGGTAGTAGCCCAGGTACCCGTGAGCGTCTCAGATATAACACGCTGCAAATGGGCAGGAACCTCCAGCTCCTCAAATAATGGCGGCCGTGCAAGTTCGGCGGCCAGGAGATCCATGGAAGAGGGCGGGAGACCAGAGGCATGCAGCAGCTGAGCAATACGCTCATCAGATATCGTATCCTCCCCCTCGAATCGAATGAGAATTTCACGAATAGCATGATGAAAAGCGGCCTCCAGGTCCACAAAAAGCGTCGACATCGACTCCGATCGTATACGCGAGTCCTCCTGCATCAATCGAACCATGTGCACGGCAAAGTCCGTGCCACGTCCTCTGATACCTCCACACTGTGACTCAGGGGCAAAATCATCTAGAAAAGGCTGAAGACGTCCAGCAACAAGGGCATGAGCACGCTTGCCTACCTGCGGACCGATGGCCACAGACCTGCTGGAAACACACTTGTTGGGCGCACCTCGACCCTTGTACAAGTCAGCTAACCTCGAGCTTTTCCATTGTAGTGGTTCATGTAGGCATAACATATACTTCATCACAAGGGGGAAGTAGAGTCGTGCACATTCCTTCGCACATGTTTTGAGTAGAGCCCCTGGGACGCAATCGAGACCATTGGCACAGGCGCTGGAGGTCTTCAGCATCTGCTGTTCAAACATGGCGAGTGTCGGTAAACTCTGTGCCGCAGACATGTCCAGTGAAGCAAGCGGCGCGCGTGATTCTCCAACAAACTGCAGCAACTCGTGCGCGGGTATCCGAAAGCCAAGCTCCTGTTCAGCAAAGTGCTCCAACCATCGCTCACGGCAGGCCGTGGGCGTCAGGGCTGGCGTTTCATCCTTCAGGAGGACCTGGGCTGACTGACTAGCGGGCCTCTTCTTTGTAGAACCTATGCCCAAGGATCTAAGTTGCCCGAACGCCTTCCTGAACTCCTTCTGAAGAAACGAGCTAGAGACATCCCTAGACACCTGCTCCATCTTGTCGGCTCTGTCCATGTCACACGACCAGCTGATGAGCCTCGAAGTCAGAAAGGTGACGTTGCTAGACATGGCCTTCATCAGCCCACACCAGCGTCTATACAAGCTCAGCTGCTCCCGAGGACACGGTGAGTCACTGTTGACCACGGGGAGGCGAGCCAGAGAAATACACATTGTCATCAGAAATTCCCAATCAGGTATTCTAGCAAAGCGCTGTCCTTCAGGTAGGTGGCACCTGGCAGCCCTTTGAAGCACCCGAAGATGTTCATGGTAGTCCTCTAAGAGCCTCCAGAGTTGCTGTCGGAATCGTAGACCATTAATTTGATTGGACCCACTGCGGATCCTAAGACGCCCCCATATCCCCGTGTGCCCAAGGTGTCCCATAGAAGCCCACGTATGGAAGACAACCTGCAGGAGGACCTTTGGAGCCTTTCGTTTCCAACCACGGTGAAGGGCGCGAAGATACTTACGCAACTCTATGAGTTCGAGGGTCCTTTCACTGACCCAGTCCTGCCGGTGGGGGTCCTCGGGGATCAGGTGTTCCTTGGCAAAGGCGACGAGGTGGGCATCCACGCGTGCACAGTGCGTCGTCGCTGATTCATTCCAGTCAGGCGCTTGAAACTGAGCCACATGCCGAGCAAATGCCTCGCGGATCTCTGGATCACGGAGACGCTCTGGCTGAACTCGCAGCAGCGGCCACCTGTACTGAGACTGCGCGAGAGAGCCCGACGGGACACCAACTTCGACGAAGGTAGGGCTGTGGTCCTCCACAGCGTTGGCGAGGTCGACCACTCGATCAACCCTTGCACATGACACAAGCGAAAACCATTCTTGAGGAAGTAAAATATAGTCCAATCTCTTACAGGTCTTACCATCAGTGTGTACATGTGTATTGTGTGTGTCGTCGATCGGGGCGGGAAGGAAGGTAGAGGGAGCGACAACTTGAAACCTATGACACAAGCTCCGCATACACTTACCCGAGAAGTTCTCCTCCACAGCCTCAACATCCCCAATCTGTGCCGAACAGTAGGAGCCAACTTCAGCGTTAGCATCCAACATGAATACTGGCTGCACTCCTGGTACTAGATACTGGCTTACTAGCCTCTGCGTCTCAATCCACCACCTCTCAACTAAGCAAACATCCTTGCGAGCACAATGTGGGGCGTGTGCAGCAACAAGCAATAGATGCAGGACAGGCACATGAAAACGCAATAAGAGCCGGCTCGTACCAGCATAGAGCTGGGCCACATGATGTCGGCTGGGGTTGATACCTTTCACTGGCAACTCACAGTTAATCCAGATAGCAACTCCATCAGCGCCATTCTCAGCACACTTGGAGTAGTACATCATGTAGTCCCCGACCCTCTTAGGCAACGCCGTTTGTAGTCGCGTCTCTAGGACCCCCAGGAAGTGATATTTGGCAGCAGAAAACTGACGAGCAAGGGCAGTGATTCTCCCAGGGGCATTCAGGCCGATAACCTTCAAGAAGCGAGCCCCTTGGGGGGCTCTCCGCTGGGCCCCTTTATACTTGCTGTTCCCCTGAAGCGTCAAGACATTAGCAGCCCCAAACTTGTATTGCTCTATCTTGTTCGAGGGGGCCTCATCTAGGATGGTCTGGACCCCGATAACCTCCTGGACCTGGAAACCCTCCGAGAGCACTTCACCGACCCTCAAGGAGTTAGTATTTATGATGTTCGGGAGGTCCGCGGAGCGGTCGGAATACATCCAAGCCCAGGCCAGAGCAGAGGAGTCAAAGAGCAGGGATGCAAAGGGCATATACTCCATGCCTGGCAACAGTCCCATCCCTGTGAGACGCGCCAGAGTATCAGCAAGCTCGTTATATCCTTCCCCTTGGTGGCTGCGAACATGTTGTCCCTGGATGGTACAAGTAGTAGCCAGAAACTGGACCAGGGACCGAAGAAACATTAATCCAGAGTTAGTGACCTCAAAGGTTTGGGTGCCCATCAAAACTCCGAGCGTTCGCATAGAGTCGAGTCGGAGTACAACTGGTACTGACCCCAGGTTCGCCTGGGCAATCCATGCCAATGCCCATGCAGCAGCAAGAATCTCAGCAGTGTCAGAGTGGTAGGAAGACGGGAAGAGATCCATCACATCTTCTGGGACCAAATCAGAAATATATCCTCGAAGGGCCCTGGAACCGTCAAAATACTCATAGATAATCACCGCAGCCGACGCAGGAACAAACGGTATGTCAGATCCATCGGCTCCTCCAGTGCCATCGGTATAGACGAAGACACGGGTGGGGGGAAGGAGGGGGAGGAATGGCACATGCTGCTGCAGCACCGCGGAAGTGGCAGGATGCAAGTAGGCTGACAAAGCTTCTTCACAGAGCTGATGCACTGAAAAAGGCCAGGGCTGGAGAAGCTGCTTGACAGCAGCAGGCACATAATGAAAAGGAAAATCACGGCTGCTCATGGGCGGCCGCTGGTCAGAGGGGCCTCTCTCATCGGGCGAAAGCTCAACCCGACGGAGGCCCGCTCGGCGAGCAGCGGCCGCTAGGCGTTTCCCGACGCCACACCACGAGGAGCCGAGCGTGACTGAGAGCGATGGGCAGCTCTCCCACGGCTGGCTGCACGACTGGGCGAGCGCCTCGGCGAGCGCGAGCCAGCCTCCGCGCGTCCCTCTCCTGCCGCGGGCTCCTCGGTGGCAGTCGCTGCTGGTGCCGCACGCGCTGCACCCACTCCCGCAGCCTCGGCAGCTGTGCGGCCAGGCGGCCCAGGCTGCTGCCCGTGTGCACCTGGCACTCCTCCCATGCCGTCCACCGGGGATGTTGCCGGCGTCCTGGCCGCCGCCTCTGGAGCCCCAGTCGGACCAGTAGAGAAGGTCACGTGGGCGGTCGGCACTGGGATGTTCTGGCCTCCTCCAGCAGACAACTGCATCTGGTGGATGAGAGACTGGAAGCCTTGCAGCTGGGCCATCATTGCCGAGATCTGCGTCTGGTGTGCAGCCAACGCTCTAATCGTGGACATGGGCACGCCAGCTGCGGCTGCACCAGCCACACCTCCAGCTGTACCCGCGGGCGCCGCTCCTGCAGGAGGCGTCGCTGCAGGAGCTGGCTCGGCAGCCCTCTTGGCAGCCTCCTTGGCAGCCTCGTTCTCGGATTGGATCAGCATCTTCAGCTCGGCAATCGTCTTGGTCATGTGCTCGAGGTCGCGCTTGGCCAGGTCGACGTCCATGTTGGCCTGCTTCACCTGTGTCTGCAGGTCTTCCAGCACGTCGTTCGCCTTCTGCAGGAGCTTCTCGGCACGCTCGAAGGCCTCCTCCTGCTTCTGCAGCTGGGCCTTCACTCCTCTTGCACAGAACAACATTGTGAGCGTGGTCGCAAACTCGAGCACCGCATCGTCGTAGTCCTCGTCCGCGTCGTAGCGGTCGAGGATGATCGCATTCAGGGCCTCCAGTCTGGCTGAGGCCTTCTCCTTGTAGTTCTCGACCTCGGCGTCCGTCGCCTGCGGTCCAGGTGGCGCCCTCCACTTGGGATGTCCGCGCGCCACCTGTGGCAGCGCAGGACGGATGTGCAGGATATCCTTCGCCGAGCGGTACTCGTCGGAGGCCTTGTCGACGTCGTCGTCCTTGTCCCTGTCCTTGGCAGGAGCACCCGCGGCCGTCGGCGGCGAGTCTCGTAGTGGATGAGGCTTGCCAGCAGACCTGTCCCTGCCTCTGCCCTTGCCCTTGCCCCGTGGTCCTTCCTGCGACGGGGGGGCACTGCCAGATCGCCTCGGCTGGCGGCGCCATGGCGGGGCATCGGGCTTGGGCGTTCCACACTGGCGACAGTCCACACGCTCGTGCCAGTTCTTGCAGGAACAGGTAGCACATGGCCAGGGAGATGAAGGCGGCGCCCATGAGACGGACAGCGCTGCCTTGTTCATGTCGGCGAGTCGGCCCTGCTGGCGACTGTGATGTCGTTGTAGAAGACGTCGTGCCGCCTCCAAGCGGAGGAGGACACGAGCACGTGAGCGGACCGCTCGGGCACGCCTGTGCCACGCAGGCTCAGCGGCCCTGCCTGCGTGGCGATGGCGGCCAGCACGGCCACGGGGCAGCACAATGGCGGCTGCGAGCAAGTGGCGCGTATAGCAGCAGTCCCGGAAGTGAGGGGCTCGGCTACCTGGTAGCCTCCCAGGGCCCCTCGAGCCGGGACGGCGGCTATAGGAGGAGGAGGCGGAGGAGGAGGAGGAGGAGGAGGAGGAGGAGGAGGAGCAGCAGGATGAGGAGGAGAGGAGTAGGAGTTGGAGGATGAGGAGGAGGAGGAGGAGGAGGAGGAGGAGGAGGAGGAGGAGGAGGAGGAGGAGGAGGAGGAGGAGGAGGAGGAGGAGGAGGAGGAGGGGAGGAGGAGGAGGAGGAGGAGGAGGAGGAGGAGGAGGAGGAGGAGGAGGAGGAGGAGGAGGAGGAGGAGGAACAGGAACAGGAACAGGAGGAGGAGGAGGAGGAGGAGGAGGAGGAGGAGGAGGAGGAGGAGGAGAAGGAAGAGGAGGAGGAACAAATGGTGGATGGGAGAGTTGGGAGAGGTGGAGGAGGGGGGGGAGCTAGAGGAGTGAGGATGGGCGAGAGAGGACGGGACGCGAGGGACGAGGGGTCAAGCATAATGGATGGGAGGGAGGGCGTAGGGAGGAGGCAGAGGGAGGGATTGTTTTCTGGGGGGGGTTGAAGAGGAAGGGGGAAGAGGAAGAGGGGGCATGGGGATGGACTAGAAATGGGGGGTGCTGGGAGACTTTGCTCCAGGAGTAGTACAGGGAGGAGGGACAAGAGGGAATGAGGAGAGAGGACGGATGAGGAGGACAAACAACGACGAATACCAAGGAGAAGGAGTGAGGGAAGAGGTTGGGAGGGTCCAGGGAGGAGAGGGGGTTGCAAAATGCGGCATGGAATCCGCAACTCCCGAGTAATGCATTCCGATTTACGCGCATCGGAATTGAATGGCTTCGTAAAGTGCCCCAACTGGTTTATAGGTCAAGATATCAGGTGTTGATCCTCCAGATGCGCGCCCTGACTAAATTGATTGACTGGTGGCGGAAAATGTCAAACGTGGATGTGCCGCGCTCAACAGGAGATCCTGGTCTCACCCCCACACCTTTCAGGGCGCTGGTCTAACCCACTCGGGTCAGCCAGATCTGAACCACCCGTGCCTCCACTTATGGCCTCCCCATCCCTTCATCGCCCCCCGCGCTGATCCAAGCTGGGGTCCTCAGGCCTCCCAGAGTCCCCTGCATCCGCGAAGCCCTCAGGAGAAGAAGGTCGAGGATCACCGAGCGCATTCCGCTCCTGGCAAAGTGCCTACTCGCAAACGTCCAAGAACAAAAGCACATGTCTTCCTATATGTAATGGATCGTAAATCCCCCGCGGCGGATTCAGGCCATTTGTTGCGAGCAGGTACTTTGTGCGAGTAATGGAACGCGCTTGTCTAGAGGAGCAGAAGCCGGAGAAGCCGTCGGCGGCGGCGGAGGCGAGACCGGAGAAGCCTCAATCGGGGAAGCGCAAGACTCCAGTGCGCCAGAACTCGGGTCAGCCAGCGCTGTTTGTCGAGCGCGTCCTAGATTTCGACGGTCCAGTTTTCGTGGGACGTCTGCAGCGGGAGCTCGCGTCAAATTTCAGACTGGGTCTCGTCATTTTCATGATGGCCCCCGTCAGGCCAACGCGAGTCCCCCGATTCCGAGTCTTACGTTAGAGGCCTTCTAGATGGAGTCCGCGTAGATGGGGTCACAGGATCGCGCCGCATCGCCAGTGCATTGCCGATGTATCGGCGATGCATCGGCGATGCATCGGCGATGCCGGCGACGCATCCGCGACGTCGGCGCAGGGAAACTCGGGCTCCCCATCGAGCCGCATCGTCGATCCATCGGCGATGCGGCGCGATCCTTCGACCCCCTCTCCTCGGACCTCATCTGGGAGGCCTGGATGCGTCTCCCCCTGTCCCAGGAGAAGCCGGCCGAGGAGGGCAAGCCCAAGGCCGCGCAGAGCTTCGAGGACCGCGCGCGGCGCGGCCAGGGATGGGGCGGGCTCCGTCACCGGCGCCTACCGGGGCGGGGGGCTTCGAGGGTCGGGGTATCTGGGCGTCTCCGGCTCTTTTGTTTTGTCCTTGTCTGTCTCAGTTTTGTCTCAGTATTGAGCTCTCACGATTGAACATGCATTTTTGGTGATCCCCATCACTTTTTCAACTGAAGTGCTTCGCCAAGGGCCGGTACCCTGTTCTCTTATGAGGGAACTTTACTAGGCTCAAACTGGGTTGTTGGCCCCAAGGTTACAACAACAAAGGCTCCCGACTGAGATGTCCTCACAATTTAGCCAGGACCCCCGCTCCCGCCTGAGAGTTCCTCGCATGCTACTCAGGAATCACGCTCTTGCATGGGACGTCCTTGCAATTTATTCAGGAATCGGTCCTTCGGCGCTCTGGAGTCGCGCTCTCGCTGGAGACTTGCTTGCAATTTGCTCAAGAATCGCGCTCTTGCGTTGGAATTCTCCGCAATTTACTCAAGCGCCGCGCTCCCGACACTCAGGCACCCAGGACTCGCGCTCACGCTTAGGACTCCCTCACAGCTTACTTGGGAATCGGGATCTCGCTGACCTTCGTGGCCCCCTCGCTGCCCTTCGTGACCCCCTCGCCGCCCTTCGTGGACCCGTTGCAGCCCTTCGTGGTCCCCTCACTGCCCTTCGTGTTCCCGTTGCAGCCCTTCGTGGTCCCCTCGCTGCCTTTCGTGGCCCCGTTGCTGCCCTTCTTGACCCCCTCGCCGCCCTTCGTGGACCCGTTGCAGCCCTTCGTGGCCTCCTCGCTCCCCTTCATGGCCCCGTTGCAGCCCTTAGTGGCCCTCTCGCTGCCGTTCCTGGCCCCGTTGCAGCCCTTCGTGGCCCCGTTGCAGCCCTTCGTGGCCCCCTCGCTGCCCTTGGTGGCCCCCTCGCTGCCCTTCGTGGCCCCGTTGCTGCCCTCAGTGGCCCCGTCATTGCCCTCTGCGGCCCAATATGCGTATGCCCTTGGTGGCCCCCGCTCGTTCGCGCCCGTCGTGGCCCCATATGCATGCCCTTCGTGGCGCCGATGTCGCCCTTTGTGTCCCCCTCATTGTCCTACGTGGCCCAGTTGCTACCCTCAGTGGCCCCGTCGTTGCCCTCTGTGGCCCCGAATTATCTGCCCTTCGTGGTCCCCGCTCGTTCGCGCCCTTCGTGGTTCCACACGCATGCCCTTCGTGGCCCCGTTGCAGCCCTTCGTGGCCCCCTCGCTGCCCTTCGTGGCCCCATATATGTATGCCCTCCGTGGCCTCCGCTCGTTCGCGCCAGCCGCGGCCCCATATGCATGCGCTTCGTGGCCCTGCTGTCGCCCTTCGTGGCCCCCTCGCTGCCCTTCGTGGCCCCGTTGCTGCCCTCAGCGGCCCCGTCATTGCCCTCTGCGGCCCAATATGCGTATGCCCTTGGTGGCCCCCGCTCGTTCGCGCCCGTCGTGGCCCCATATGCATGCCCTTCGTGGCTCCGATGTCGCCCTTTGTGGCCCCCTCGTTGTCCTACGTGGCCCAGTTGCTACCCTCAGTGGCCCCGTCGTTGCCCTCTGTGGCCCCGCATTATCTGCCCTTCGTGGTCCCCGCTCGTTCGCGCCCTTCGTGGCTCCATACGCATGCCCTTCGTGGCCCCGTTGCAGCCCTTCGTGGCCCCCTCGCTGCCCTTCGTGGCCCCAGATATGTATGCCCTCCGTGGCCTCCGCTCGTTCGCGCCAGTCGCGGCCCCATACGCATGCCCTTCGTGGCCCCGCTGTCGCCCTTTGTGGCCCCCGTTCTGCCCTCTGTGGCCCCGCTGTCGCTCTCACTGTCGCTCTCGCTCTCGCTCTCGCTTTCGCTCGTTGTCGTCGTCGTCGTCGTCGTCGTCGAGGTCGGTCTCCTGTCCGTAGCCATCTCCAGGTTGGAGCTGATTTTGCAAGCTAACCTTTTGGTCCGCGCACTTGGAAGTGGCGCAGCGGGCCAGAGCCATCATCAAGTGATTCATGGGACATGCAGCGGCAGCGCCTTGGAAGACCCAGAAGAAAGCCTGGGAATGCCGAGGATGCAGCTTCCTCAATTACCACTTCCGCAGCTCATGCAGGGAATGCGGAACTATCGCGCCTCAACCGATCCTCGCTCATCAAAATAAGCACCGTGAGCAACAGCAGCGTGGGCGTATGCCAGGAGGGCAAGACCCGCCTCGCGGGCGGTGGGCCAGCGGACCCCCCCTCGCGGGTCTGCAGGCGGCGGCGGCGAAGCTGATCCCTCCTCGCTCTCAGTCGGGCAGCTGGTCAAGCTTCTTCAGGCTAAAGGAGTGGCAGGACAGCTGTCGACGGATGTGGAAAAGGCCCTTCGTCAGAACCATGAGAAGCCCGTGGACTGGCTTCGAAGGGGTTGCAAGACCTGCTTCAGAGGAAGCAGCGCAAGGAGAAGCAGGTTGAGGCGGCTACAGGACGAGAAGCAGCTGCGCAAGAGGCACTTCGACAGGCTCAGAAAACCTATGAGGAAGAGTCCGCCCAGTTGGCCAAGCATCGTGAACCCCTCGAGGAGCTGGAGTCCAACGTCCAGGGTGCCAAGGTGGCCGACGTACTCCCAGACCCTCCTGAAGGTACGGTTGAGCCCCAGCACGAGATCGCGATGTTTGACGTCTTGAAGAAGTGTCTGCAGAAGTACGGGGGCAGGTTCGGCATCAACACCGACGCCGCCCGTAAAGCTGCAGCGGCAAAGAAGAAGGAGCTCGAGCCCAAGATCCCCGAGCCGATGGACACGAACGCAGATGGAGGGGATGCTCCTGTTGGTGGCGCTGCAGGGGCTGCTGGCGGTGCTCAGTCTGTCCAGTCCGATGAGTCAGATGAAGAGCTGCGCGCAGCCTTCGCCTCAGCAGGTTGCGACATCGCCGACCCCGACAAGTGCAAGCGGCTGCTCGAGAGTCTGGGCTCCCACGCCAGGAGGGCCAGGCATGGGTGGCAGGCGGCTCGCAGAAGGAGCTCGTGGCGACGGCCCGAGGGGGCGCGGGCCCCGAGCTATGGCCACGGCAACCTGTTGGGAGGCAGCCCCTCTGTGTCGAGGTGAGCTTCGGCCCTCGGCGCAGAGTCGGGAGGCTCGAGCCTCCAGGCGGGCCGTGGCGCATCAAGGTGAACGGGATTGGGCGCTGGCAGGGCCGGCGCCGATTGGCAAGCACGACGTCTGCTTGTGGGCGGCATCACGCTGGGCTCGGCGAAGCGCTGGGCCGAGCGGCGGTCCGTCAGCTGGTTCGGTCGAGCAGCTGAATCGACGGGTGAGGGCGCGCTCCGCTCCAGCGGGGGCGCAGCATCCTGAGCAGCCCGTCGGCCATGCGTGAACCAGGGCTGGCGCGTGAGAAGCCCCCCGCTCACAGGGTCTAAGCGGCGAGGCTCAACATCGGCATCCTTGTGCCACTCCATGTGATCAGCCTTTACCTTGTGACGGGGATAGGGCTAGAGAGAGAGAGAGAGAGAAAGAGAGAGAGAGAGAGAGAGAGAGAGAGAGAGAGAGAGAGGGAGAGAGCGTTCTGATCTTCAGTCAGTTGCTGGAGTACGTTGGCTCGCTTCCAGGGCCGTGGATCGTTCTGGGCGGCTTCAACATGGAGCCCGACGTCCTGGCCGAGTGGATGGCCAAGGCAGGGGGCATGCTGCTGTCTCCTTCGGCTCCGACATGCGGCGGGCGCGAGCTCGATGTTGGCATTTGTTCCAGTGCCCTCGGGAGCTTCGCCCAGTCGGTGGTGCCGATCGAGGGCGCGACGCTGCAGGCGCACATTCCAGTGCAGGTGCGTCTGAGGGGCCTCGGAGTCGAGGCGCGAGTGACGCGCCCGGCTTTTCCGCTCAAATTTCATTGATAAGCCGCCCCCCACCAGGCCTGCTCCCAGGGAGGCGACGCCTGATGAGTGGCCTTGGGACCTTGGAGGGGCGCTCCCACATGATCTCGGCGAGGCTTGCTCGCTCTGGCTTCGGCTGTCCGAGAGATACTCGGCGGAGTTTCACGATTTAGCCAGCTGGTCCAAGCCGGCCTGGGCCGGGGGAGAGCGGGGCTTCCAGGTAGCCAATGAGCCTCTTGTCTTTGCCTGGAATCGCACCCTGAAGCAGCACTCGAGTGCAGAATATAAGATGAGGGCGAGGTTCTATGCGGCGGCCTTCCGCCTTTCAGAGCTAGGAGTCGCAGCCAAAGCCAAGCGAATGTCGCGCCTCCAGGCTATCCATCGGCAGCGCAGAGTCGTCCGTCGCATTGTGATTTGTAATTGGCCTGGGTCTGGATCTCTTGGCAGGTGGTCGGATATCAGCAGGCTTGAGTTTGTGGATTTGTTAGCGTCGGGTGACCCTGAGCAGCTGGCCAGGACTGTAGATTCCTTTGAAGCCCCCAGGACTCACTTGCAATCGCTCCAGTGAGCCAGCAGAGCTGAAGCGGCCAGAGCTTGGAGGGAGTGGGCCCAGAAGGCGGCGCAACATGGTGGCAGTGACGCTTTTCGTTTTGCGCGTGACAGTGCCCAGCCGTCGGCCCTTCAGACTGACGGCCAGGATCAGGGGCCGTCTCTTCCCATCGCTGGCCAAGAAACTCTTGACCGAACCATGGACACGTGGAGGCCCTTGTGGGCCAATGAGGGTCGTGCTCAGGGGCGCCCTCCCATGGGGCGGGATGCGACTCGACCCGTGGAAGAGAGCGGAGTCGGTGGAAGTCAAGCTGGGGCTTGCGGGGGCCTCAGGGGGCCCGGGGACTCGGCGAGGTCGGCGGACAGGCTGGGGCCATATGCCGAGCTCCCGCCAATTACCTTGGAGCAGCTTGACAGGGTGCTCAGCAGCTACCCCGCGCAAGCTGGCCTGGGGCGGGATAAGTTCCACCCGAGGCAGATGCTATACCTTCCTAGCTCGCACAGGCAAGCGTTCATAGATATCCTGCATGCGTGGGAAGCTCTCCCAGAGGACCAGGATCTGTGGTTGCTGCTTGTCTTCTTTCGCTGCAGGCCCAGCCCCCCAGGAGGTGTTCGGCCCATTGTGCTGTTTTCCCTTTGGACTCGTGTGTGGTCGAGGTGTCGCCAGGTCGTCGTCCGTCGATGGGAGCAGTCCTTAGGGAACGCCGCTTTTGGGGGAGATGCTGGGCACGCGCGCGACAGGTCTGGTCTCGAAAAAATGTGTTGCACGGCATGGCGCACTTGAATGGCTTCAGTGCTGCCAGCGGTATGCCGGATCTCAGCAAGTACTACGAATTCATCAGTCACGAGGAGCTTCGACAGGAAGCCAGCAACGCGGGATTTCCTCTGGCTCTCCTGCGTTGCCTCTGCCCGGCGCATAGGCTTCCTCGACGCGCGGTCTGGCAGGGGGCAGTTTCGCCAGCTATGAAGGCCAACGGGGCTGTGGCTGCGGGGCGCAGCTGCGCATTGGCGCTTGCCAAATTGCTTGTGCACACCTTGCTTGTGAAGCTCCAGAGGGAGTTCCCAGATGTGCGATTGCGAAATCTCGTGGGCGATTTTCTGCTGCAGGCAGTCGGCTCGCTTGAGCAGGTGTTTTTTTTCAGTTCCTTGGGGCCATGATGACTTCGGTCCGTGGTCTCCAGGAAAAGCAGTTGAAAGTGAACTGGGCCAAAACGGGTGTTCTAGCCTCGTCTCTCGACCTGGCCGTTCGGCTCAACGATCAGTGGACCCTCGACGTGGAGGACCTCTTCGCAGGGGCCAGGTGCTTGGGCACCGATGCCAACGACGGGTCGGCTAGGAGGGCGGGGGAGCAAAACAAAAGGCTCGCCAAGGCCAAGAGGGTCTCGGCGAGAGTCCAGCAGTTGCGCGCCGCGGGCGCCGGCTGCAGCACAATTCAGAGAGGATCGCCCACTGCGACGGCCATATGGGGCAGTGCGGTCACGGGGCTTTCGGATTTAAAGCTTCACGGCCTTCGCGTGTCAGCCCTCAGGGCTGAGGGTCGTCTTCCGATGGGAACTTCTGTCGGGCTCAGGCTCAGAGTGTCCCCCCAGAGGTTCCTCCAGGGATCCCTGGATAGTGCGCGCTGTAGAGGTGGCCAAGCAGTGGGCCATCTCCGCCCTCTCTGAGCTCCCAGGGCGTGGCCCCATGCAGGGGTGTTGGGAGTCTGGCAAGGAGCTCCTTAGCAAAGCCAAGCCGTGGGCGCACTGTGTTGACCCTGGCCAAGTGGTTTTCCTGTGTATGGCCAGGATAGGAGTAGTGATGCCGGCGGCCTTCTCCATCCAGTTTCAAGGAATTGAATATTCGATGCTCGAGTTCACGCCTGGCTTCATCGCTGCCAGAGCGAGGGAGGCTGCCACCATTGCCTCTGATGCCCTGTCGGTCAGGAGGCTGGGGGCTGGGTGGGCCTCGCCGCTCCACTGGGGCTCGCTGGGCCACTTCTTAGCAAAGACTGAGAGTGAGGTCTGGGCGGCCCACCTCAAAGCGACTCCACGGAGCCTTGTGGGTGGGTCGCACTGGCCGCAGGATCGACGCTACAGGCATGGCAAAGCTCAGCATGGCAGGTGCTTGGTGTGTGGAGGGCCAGGTACCTTGTTTCATCGGTTCTACGAGTGCCCCTGCATCGAGGCGCACCGAAGATATGGATTCCCGCCACGTGTGCGGGCTGCAGCTTCGGTGATCAACTTCAAAAGCGAGGAGGTGAAATCAATGTTCAGTCGGTGTCTTTCCCCGTCCCCTGCCAGGTGTTTTCCCGTCTCCGAGGCCCCTTTTGGGGGCCAGCTCCATTGGGTCGGGGTCCCTGCGGGTTGGAAATTGTCTGGCAAAGTTCTTGTGGACGGGAGTGCCTTTTACTTTCGGTTTGCTGGTCTCTCCCGAGCTGGCTGGGCCATCATTCAAATAGATGACAGCGGCATGCTTGTCGCGGGAGCCTTCGGGGCTGTGCCGCTCAGCTATACCCCCCACGCAAGTTGCGAGAGACGGGGGGGGCAGAGCCTTCCAGGTCCTTGCAGAATATTCGCAGTGGAACCCCGAGGTCCCTCTGACGGTCTATTCAGACTGCGCTGGTTCTATCGAGTGCGCGGTGAATCCAGGCGCGGCGCTCGACCCCATGAATACTAGAGGGCATGTTTGGGTTCGCTGGTGGGAAGGGGCCGGCCGACGTGCTACGGTCGTGAAGGGCAAGGGCCATCGGTCGCGTGATTCTGCGGTGAGTTTCGAGGACGACTGGTTCATCCTCGGCAATCAGATCGCTGACCGCTGGGCAAAAAGAGGTGCGCTGAAATGGTCGGCCCCCCGCAGCAGCTTGCCTTTGCACCGGGGGTCGAGGCCATGGCCTATGATATGTCAAGATGGCATGCGAGGGCCCAACAGTTGTGCGTTGATGAGGGCTTGGTTGACTCTGTGGGAGCCTCGGATGCGACGCTCGAATCCAGTTCGGAGGACTGGAGGCACCTGGAAGAAGCGGCGTGGGAGGAGGGCACGGTGCCGTTTCAGGGCATGCCTGGGGCGTGTCCTGGATGGGGGGCCCCCTCCTTCCCACTCCCCGCCTCCCCCTCGTCAGCCTCCGCCTCCCGCTGCTGCTCCTGCGGGGGGCTGCTGGGGAGGGCGAAGCCCTCGTAGTGTTTGCGGGTACCCCGTGGACCTTTAAGGGCCACTCCATCGTGCAGGCCTCGTTGGCGCCCCCTGGCCCTGGGGGCGACCCTGAGGCCGACCTTATTTTTGTCAGAAGTGCGGCGCCTCGGCACAGAGTGCGGTGAAATTCGGTGTAGGGTTGGACGGGCTCTGTCTAAGGGGGCCAGTCGAGTGGGTTGCGGGCGCAGAGAGCCCGTCTCCGTCGCGGCCTGGCCCCCCGCCGCCCAGCCCGTTTGGTCGACGTCCGCGCGCCAGAACCAGGAACCGTGGAGCACTGGGGCACGCGGTTCACCGCGCCCGAGCCCGCAAGCGCGCGGGCGGCAGGAGGAAGCAGCGGGGGCGCTCAGTCAGATGTCCAGCCAATTTTGCACGGCACCTCGGTGCCGCGTCTGCTTGACTCTGAAGTCGCCTCCCTGCATGGGTTTGTTTTTTCCTTCGGCAGTCGTCGAGTTCTTCGCAGGTTATAAGCCGAAGGACGAAGCCGGGGGTTTCTTCCCCGAAGAGTTTGCCTAAGGGGTGACTCGTGTCGGGTTTCGCTAGAGCGAGCGGGGGGCCTCCCTCGAGGTAGTCAAGAGCGTCAAGAGCGGTCTCCTGTCCGTCCCTCTTGGGGTCTGGTTGCCGCCGATCAGCGCTGCCGCTGGCCAGGCCGACTGTCTGCGGCCGCCCCGCCGCTTGCCGGGGCCTGGGTTGCAGGGCGAAAGGATTTACCCCCCAACAGGGGCACGATCGAAGACGAAGAGGGCAGATATCGAGTGTTTGGGAAACTCGCGTTGAATGATACCCGAGCAGGTAAGAGCGCCTTCTCCTAACATTACTGTTGTTGATGATGTTGGTGCTGCTGATGATGATGCCACTGATGCCATTGATACCACTGATGGCAAACATGCGGTCTCTGCTGGTGATGATGATGCTGATGTTGTTGATGATGTTGCTGGTGATGTGGTTGTTGTCATTGTTGTTGGTGGTGATGGTGGTGATGATGCACATGATGTCGATGCGGTTGATGATGATGATGATGATGATGATGATGATGCTGATGATGGCTATACTGGTGCTACTGTTGTTGTTGTTGTTGATGTTGATGATAGGGCTGATGTTGCTGTTGTGGTGGTGGTTGTTGTTGGGGTTGCTGTTGTTGTTGGTGTGGTTGTTGGTGCTGTTGTTGGTGTTGGTGTTGTTGTTGATGTTGTTGAACATTATTTATTCTAAAGAATAATTATTGTTGGGCCCCCTGGTGCACGCCCCCCCTGCGCCGCCTAGGCCGCAGCTACATTTTCATCATTTTCGTAAGGAAGCCTCAGGTAAAACGATGTGATCCAGATCCGGTTGTTTTGTTGTAATCCGTTTTCCCTTGCAAAAAACACTATAAAATGACATTTCTTGTTCTAATATAATCAAATTTCAAGAATCCCTTGCAAAAAATAAGGTAAAGTGGACATTCGCGCGCGCAAGACGAAATCCTTCCAAAAGCTTAGTGTTCGGAGCGATTTTAACATAAAAACATCAAAAAACCATTTTAACATCAAAAAAACAATGGTTTTCAACAAAAAAATGTCAAAATCTCATCCCGCGCGCTCTTGCGGATTCGTAGGAAACCCAACACTTTTTAAACATTTCTGTCAAACGGGCTTTTGCGAGCAACTTTTTCGAACTTCTGCGACAACGGTTGCGCACCTGCCAGGGCCATCATCCCTGTCAAATAATACCATGCGGGACACATTCGTTTTTTCTTCGCGCGCGCACGCCGTCGTCGTCGGCCGCGGGGCCCTGAATAGTAGCCACGGTCGTCCGCATGCCACGAAGTGAAGTGTCCGAACGTCATAGGGCGGGAAGCTGGGTGTGGGTGGTGGCGAAGAGTCGTTTGGAAATTTGGTAGAGCTTGAACCGGCCCCCCCACAAAGTGGGGGTATTGCCCGCCTCCTATGAAAACCCTGGCACTGGTGAGAACGGAGTGTCCCCACGTGCTAGTAATTGATGTTGTTGTTGTTGTTGTTGAACTCTCTTTCCGGTGCATACTGGTTTTCCGAACCAAAGTGTGCCCCTCGACGCTCGCACCCAGTTTTTTGACAGGGAAAGTCTTCATGCTCAAACTGTGCCCTTGGCCCCTGGGTTAGAACAGCAAGGGCTCCCGCCTGAGACTTCCTCGCAATTTAGCCAGGACCCCCGCTCCCGCCCGAGATTTCCTGGCATTTTATTCAGGAATCGCGCTCTGCCTTGGGATTTCCTTACAATTTATAATGGAATCGCTCTCCCGGCGCTCTGGAGTCGCGCTCTCGCTGGAGGCTTGCTTGCAATTTTCTGACGAATAGCGCCCTTGCGTTGGAATTTCCTGCTATTTACGCAAGCGCCGCGCTCCCGACACCCAGGCGCCCAGGAGTCGCGCTCACGCTTAGGACTCCCTCACAGATTACCTAGAAATCGGGATCTCGCTGCCTCGTGGCCCCGTTGCAGCCCTTCGTGGCCCCCTCGCTTTATTTCGTGGCCCCCTCGCTTTGTTTCGTGGCCCCGTTGCAGCCCCTCGTGGCCTCCTCGCTGCCCTTCGTGGCGCCGCTGTCGCCCTTCGTGGCCCCCTCGCTGTCCTACGTGGCCCCGTTGCAACCCTTCGTGGCCCCCTCGCCGCCCTTCGTGGCCCCGTTGCAGCCCTTCGTGGTCCCGTTGAATTCCCTGCGTGGCCCCATATATGTATGCCCTTCGTGGCCCCCGCTCGTTCGCGCCCGTTGTGGCCCCATCTGCATGCCCTTCGTGGCCCCACTGTCGCCATTCGTGGCCCCCTCGTTGCCCTTTGTGGCCCCGTTACTGCCTTCAGTGGCCCCGTCCTTGCCCTCCGCGGCCCAACATGCGTATGCACTTCGTGGCCCCCGCTCGTTCGCGCCCGTTGTGGCCCCATGTGCATGCCCTTCGTGGCCCCGCTGTCGCCGTTTGTGGCCCCCTCACTGTCCTACGTGGCCCCGTTGCAACCCTCAGTGGCCCCATCGTTGCCTTCTGTGGCCCCGCATTATCTGCCCTTCGTTGCCCCCGCTCGTTCGCGCCCGTTGTGGTCCCATACGCATTCCCTTCGTGTCCCCGCTGTCGCCCTTCGTGGCCTACTTCGTGTCCGTCGTGGCCCTGCTGTCGTTCTCTCTCGCTCTCGCTTTCGCTCGTCGTCGTCGTCGCCGTCGTCGTCGTCGTCGTCGCCGTCGTCGTCGTCGTCGTCGTCGTCGTCGTCGTCGTGGTCGGCCCCCTGTCCGTCCCTCTTGGGGTCGGGTCAACGGTCCGCGGCCGCCCCGCCGATCAGCGCTGCCGCTGGCCAGGCCGACGGTCCGCGGCCGCCCCGCCGCCTGCCGGGGCCCGGCCTGCAGGGAAGAAAGGTTTACCCCCCAAAAGGGGCACGATCGAAGACGAAGAGGGCGGGTATCGAGGGCTTGGGAAATACGCGTTCTTGGACACTCGAGCAGATAAGGGCGACCAGTCTTAAACATATTGCTGTTGTTGTTGATCGTTATGTTGTTGTTGTTGTTGGTGGTGTTGTTGGTGGTGTTGGTGTTGTTATTGTTGGTGGTGCTGTTTTGGGGGTGGCTGTTGTTGTTGAACATTATTTATTCTAAAGAATAATTATTGTTGGGACCCCTGGTGCGCGACCCCCTCGCCGCGCCTAGGCCGCAGCTACATTTTCATCATTTTCGTGAGGAAGCCTCAGGTAATACGATGTCATCAAGATCCGGTTGTTTTGTTCCCCCCCGCTGTCCCTTGCAAAAAACACTATAAAATGAAATTTCTTGTTCTAAAATAACCAAACTTCAAGAATCCCTTGCAAAAATAAGGTAAAGTGGACATTCGCGCGCGCAAGACGAAATCCTTCCAAAACCTTAGTGTTCGTAGCGATTTCAACATAAAAACATCAAAAAAACAATGTTTTTTTTTTTTTTTTTTTTTTTAATGTCACAATTTCATCCCGCGCGCTCTTGCGGATTTGCAGGAAACCCAACTTTTTTAAACATTTCTGTCAAACGGGCTTTTGCGATCAACTTCTTCACGTGCTTCGAACTTCTCCAACAACGGTTGCGCACCTGCCAGGGCCATCATCCCTGTCAAATAATACCATGCGGGACACATTCGTTTTTTCTTTCCGTGCGCACGCCGAAATCTTCAAAAACCATTGGGTTTCGTAGGAATTTTAGCACCGCGCAACATAAAATCATTTTTCGCACCGTAGGCCCTTCAAATCGTCGTCGTCGTATACTAAGCTAGTTTCCACAAGATGTTACCACAAGAAGTCATTGAAACCATGCGCCAGTGTAGTAGCCACGGTCGTCCGCATGCCACGAAGTGAAGTGTCCGAACGTCATAGGGCGGGAAGCTGGGTGTGGGTGGTGGCGAAGAGTCGTTTGGAAATGTGGTAGAGCTTGAACCGGCCCCCCCACAAAGTGGGGGTATTGGCGGGCGTCGTATGAAAACCCTGGCACTGGTGAGAACACTGAGCGTTCGGGTAAAATGATTGTTGTTGTTGTTGTTGTTGTTGTTGTTGTTGTTGCTGCTGTTGGTGTTATAATCGTCATTGTTGTTGTTATTGTTGATGTTGCTGATGCTTGTTGGCCCTCTTTTTTCTCTGGCGTTTGCACCTTTTGGGGCTTCTTTTGTGTTATGGCTGAGGGGTGCTTTGGGGGCCAGGCTCTTGTGACCGCTTCGGATCCTTCTCTCGGGCGCCTCAGCGATCTCGGGGCAAGCGGGCGTGACCATCTAATGTTAGACTGCATGCTCTCGCGGAGCTCCCGCTGGAGACAACCCCCAACGGATTTGCTCCCAGCGGTCTCCAGATTAGCAGCCTGAAGCGCATCCCTATCCTTATGAATGATACTGCCTTGTCGCGATGACGGTCTTGAGGAGCCCCTCGGTTTCTGAGGGCGTTTCCCTGAGACTGTCATCGCGTTTGCGCCAGGCATTCTTACGGATAAGGATCAGTCTGAGGCTGGCTGCCAGAGGCTTCATGGGGGACCTCTGGGGTTGGCGGCGCACACCTGGCGTTGGCGCGATAGGGGGGCGGCCATTGAAGAAGGCGTTTCTTTCGGATGGCTGGGGCCTTCTTGGAAGGGCCTAAGGGGCTTCCTGCAGCCAGGTGCGCAGAGCATCTGGTGCAGCTGGACTGAGGTAATTACAAGATCGAGGCTGGCTCGGGGAGGGTACGCTAATGTTCTTCGTGTCTGTTGGGTGTTCTCGTGCATCCTGGAGAAGGGTACCTTCGAGTGCTCTTCAGTTTGGACGGCGGAGGGTCCCATGTTCTTGAAGGATGTTCTTCTGTTGTAGGTCCAACTGTACTGCTGTACCCGCCCCCGCCCCCCAATTGCATCGTTCAATGCGGTGCCGATTTTTGTTCCGACCCTCGCCAGTCGCGCGATCAGCATTGAGATGGGGGGGCCGGGGGGCTGACCAAACGCCGTTTGCTTGTCGCACCGGGTTGTAGAAACCTACTCGGAAGCACGGACGGGGCTTCTGAGGATGCCTTTGCTTCTCTGAGAAGCCCCCCCGCCTGGTAAGAAGGTCGCGCCTTGCCCCTTCCCCCCCCCCTGGCGTAATTGCCCCCCCCTTGCTCGCGCTTCCAGTTCTGGGTGACTTTCGGTGGCCTCTGGAGGCCTCCAGCGCAGAGACCTCCAGAGGTGGAGGAGGAGGAGGAGGAGGATGAGAAAGAGGTGGAGGAGTAGGAGGAGGAGGAGGACGATGAGGAGCTTGGGTGCTCGTGGAATTGAGAGTTTGGAGTAGAAGGTGGCCAGCACAGACTTCGTTTGCACGGACTTCGGATTGCGAGGAGGCTGATGAGGAAGGGGAGCAGGAGGAGGAGGAGGAGGAGGGGGAGGAGGAGGGGGACGAGGAGGAGGAGGAGGAATTATATGAATCATAATCTTGAGAAGACGAGTAAGAATAGTATTACGAATAAGTGATAAGAAGAGTAATACTATGCATAAAGAGAAGAATAACGATACTAGTATTAGTAGGAAGAAGGCAAGGAGTCGGAGGCGGAGGAGGAGGAGGAGGAGGAAGAGGAGGAGGAGGAGGAGGAGGAGGAGGAGGAAAAGAGGAGGAGTAAGGGCAGATGCCCCAGGAGGAGAGAGACTTCGAGGGGCGGGGGGTGGGGCCTCTGAATGGCTGCGTGTGGCCCTGACGTCGCCTCGTGTCGGCGTCACCTCAACATGCTCATACTGTGAGTGCGTCGCCGCCCCCCCAGGGGCGACGCGCGCGCCCAGACACCTCATACAGTGGGGGCGCGCATCAAGAAACCATCTGTCTTTTCTTCAAGGTGCCCCGGGTTTCTTCGCTCCGCGCGCTTCGCGGTGACTTCCCGCAGCCGTTGAAGAAGCTGCTGCGTTCAGCATGCTCGGGTTTGCACCTCGCGCGCGCGGGTTTTCAGTGTTGGGTTTCTTGCGAAGGTTTCTTGCGGCCGCGCCAGCACGCATTGTAGCATAGGCTTGGTGGCGGCCGCTTTCTGGCCATACTGATCGGAACACGATCAATACGACATAGGTTGTGCCAGATGTTCGGGTCGGACGTGCGCCTCCAAGGAGGAGACATTGCACCAGTATGTTTTTGTGTATCCCATGGGGCGCTCTTGGCGCTCTCGGGGCCGCCTTGGGGCCCTCTCTTGGGCTTTTTTCGGGGCGACCTTGGGGCCATCTAGAGGCCTCAGAATCACATCGGAGGCGAAGTTGCGAGAAAACTGGAGTCGTTGCAAACCGCTGTGGTTTCCAATGCTTTTGGCATCTGTGGGGCATTCTGGGGAGGCTCCGTGGCCTCTGGGGGGCGCATTTCGGGCGGATTTGGTTTTCGCCATCTTGAGCTATCTTGCGCTGTTTTGGAGGTCATCTTGGCATACATGGGGCCGTGCTGCCTGGTCCAAACAGGACCCTCTGGCACCTGGCTGGTGGGGGTGGGAGTATTGGGGGCGTCCAGACAAGCTCCCAACGGGAACGTCACAGGCTGTTTCGCCCACCGCCGCCGCCCCCTCCGCCTCATCCTCCCCCTCCTGCTCCTTCCCCCCCCCCTCCTTCTCCTTCACCTCCTCCTCCTCCTCCTCTTCCTCGCCCCGCGCCCGCCTGCTGCTACTGCCGTCCCTCCCCTCCGCCAGGACGCCCCAGCCGCCATAAAGGCAACACCGGGGACTCGGGATGGGCAGAGGCCACCACCGGAAGGGCCGCCGTTTGGAACCAGTGCAGATGCCAATTGCGCGACGTTCGCTAGGTGCCCCACGCGTGCCAAGTGAGCCACGCGCAGCAGGTGCGCCAGGTGCCCAAGTGGCCCTAACGTGCCGGGCGCGCCTGGTCCAACCGAGCCACGTGGGCGATGCGCGCAGGGATCGCCGCCGCCGACACCCCCAGCCGTCCCTGTCAAACGCCTCCAGCATGTGGCGGCGGGGTGGCCAGCACGGTGTACGGTGTTTGCACCCGCAGTGAGTTCTGACGTGGATTTCAGCGCGCATAGGACAACTACAGCCGGACCGAGGTGTAAGATCGAGGTTGTTTCGGGGAGGGTACCCTGGTGTTTTTTGTGTTTGTTGGATGTTCTTGTGCATCCTGGGGGGGTACCCTTGGATGCTCTGTGTGTTTTGGCTGGCGGAGGGTCTCATGTTCTAGGGGGTGCTCATCTGGCCTAGGTCCGACTGCAGGACACATGTGCCCACACCGCCGCCACCCTTGTCAAACAGCACATCCAAAATCCTTGCCGGGAGGCCCGCTCGCGGTCCAGGTTTTGCCGCCACGTGCGCTGAGCGTAGCAGTTTGCCAAGGGCGGCGGGTCCGAGGCGCAGTTTTCGTGGTCGGTGGCAGGTTGAGTGGACGGATGTCTTTTCGGAGGGAGCCGTGGAGACTTGCCCCGATCGAATGAAGCAAAGTAAGTTTGAAGAGGAAGCGCCTGAAACCACCTGGGTGGGATTACGTGGTCCATGTGGCCCACAAGACGGGGATGGTCATGGTAGTAGCTCGTGTAGCTGGGCCGTCTGTGTATCATAAGCAGAGTATGCACGCATAGAACACAATGTTCGCACTTCCATGTCGCGATGGCAGGGATCAGTACATAGCTCATGGCCTGTCATGACCATTGGGTTTGCGTGTTGATCGACCACCATCGTAGCGCAGCTTTCCGCACGGCGCAAGGATGTACATGTTGATGATGGTAATCGTGGTGATGCTGGTGACAGTGGTCGTGGTGATGATGATATGGGTATGAACATGAAGATGGTGATGGTGATGATGACGCTGATGGTGACGATGATGATGCTGCTGGTGATGATGGTGGTGATGATGCTGCTGATGATGGCTATGATCATGATGATGACGCTGATGATGCTGTTGATGATGATTATCAGAATGCTGATGCTGATGCTGCTGATGATGATGAGGAGGAGGCGGATGATGACGATGACGATGACTCTAATTGCGAGGCTGCTTGTCATGGTGGTGATAATGATAGTGACGATTATGAGTATGATGATGATGTTGATAATGAGGATGATGCTGATGATGCTGATGATGCTGATGTTGATGCCACGTATTATCATAGTACTAATGCTGCTGTTTATGCTGACGATGATGATGAGGAGGAGGCGGATGCGGATGATGATAATGAGTGTGATGACGATGCTGCTGGTCATGGTGGTGATGTCGATGGTGCTGCTGATGATGACGGTGATGACGATGATGATGATGATGATGATGATGATGATGATGATGATGTTGACGCTGATGATGATGATGATGATGATGATGATGATGATGATGATGATGATGATGATGCTGATGATGATGATGCTGAGCATGATGATGAGGATGATGATGAAGATGAGGAGGATGAGGAGGAGGATAAGGATGGTGATGGTGATGTTGAGGATGCTGATGCTGATGCTGATGACGATGGTGCTGAAGGTAATGATGCTGATGCTGATGTTGATGCTGATGATGCTGATCATGATGGTGCTGATAATGCTGACGATGATGGTCATGCTGATGATGCTGATGCTGATGATGCTGAGGATGGTGAAGATGCTGATGATGATGATGATGATGGTGGTGATGATGAAGGGGAGGATGAGGATGCAGATGATGATGATGCTGTTGATGATAGTGCCGATGATGATGCTGATGATGATGTTGATATTGATGATGGCGATGATGATGCTGACGATGATAATGATGGTGATGATGGTGATGATGGTGGTGGTGGTAGTTACGGTGATGGTGTTGTGGTGGGCCTTCCCCGTTCCGATGAGTGGAGCACCAGGCCTTGGCCCGCTTCGTCTTGGGAAACCTTGCCCGGAACGAGGCAGGGAGGGAAAGGCGGGAGGAGGAGGAGGAGGAGCAGGATGATGATGATGATGATGATGATGATGATGATGATGATGATGATGATGATGATGCTGATGCTGATGCTGATGCTGGTGCTGATAGTGATGCTGATGATAATGATGATGATGCTGCTGATGATGATGATGATTATGATGATGATGATGATGATGCTGATGATGATGATGATGATGATGATGATGATGATGATGATGATGATGATGATGATGATGATGATGATGATGATGGGGTGGTGGTGGTGGTGGTGATGTGGTGAGGAGGAGGAGGAGGAGTAGCAGGACGGCAAGGAAGAGGGGAGGGAGGAGGAGGAGGAGGAGGAGGAGGAGGAGGAGGAGAAGGAGGAGGAGGCGGTGAAGGTACGAATGAGGAGAGTATTCGGATGAGCAGGAGGATTAGATGATGCGGAGGGGGGGGGGCAGGGAAGGAAGGAGGAGGGGGAGGAGGAGGGGGCGGAGGGGGAGAAGGAGGAGGAGGCGGAGGAGGAGGCGGAGGAGGAGGCGGAGGAGGAGGAGGAGGAGGAGGAGGAGGAGCAGGGGGGGGATGGATTGGACGGAGGAGGAGGGGAGACGCCGCGGCCAGGGAGGGGGACACTCTGAAGCCCCCTTTCCTCCTCGCTCCCATCCCCTTCGTCGCCTTCGCGGGTTCCTGCTGTCCTCCTCGCCCTCACTGGTCCAATCCCACCCCGATCTTCCCCCGCAGTTCTCTCGCCCTCGCTGGTTCCTGCCTTCGCCCGGGCAATGCCAAGGGGGGGGGGGTCACGGCCAGGGGGTCGCCAGGTCCTTCGTGTGGGACCCGCGGCTCGGGGATGTAAGGATTTCAGGCTGCGCGGAGGGGTTCTGCAGAACGGTTCGCGAGCCTGTGAGGCTTGGGCGCGAACTCATAGGCGGGCGACCCCCCCGCCCCTGCCCGGGAGCGGGCGGGCGGCGGCAAGGGCCTGGAGGATTTGTGAGCTTTGGAGGAGCTCGTGCATCCGCAGCAAGCGGTGCAGTGCCATCGAGGGCAAAGGAGTCTCTGACCCTAGTAGCACGATGTTGACGCACATAGCCTCACAGAGGTCCACGTCTTTGCATTAGGGGTCGCAGATCTGGGCGGTTCGGCTCGGGGTGCGTCTGCAGAACAAGGCCCCCCCTCTAACCCTGGTGTGCTTGGCCTCCTAGCTTCAGTCCTCTCCCAAATGATTAGGGGGTCCTTTTGTTACCCATCGTGCAGGGGCAGCGGCAGCGGCGGCGGCAGTGTGGCTTGGTGGTGCGCCGCCTTGGCGCTACCCGCGCCCGCGAGGACCTCTTCTCGTAGGCGGCGTCCGCGGCTGCGCGGCCAGTGCGGCGAGCGGGCTCCCTGGGGGCCCGCGCCTGTTCGGCCTGCCCCAGGGAGAGGACGTGGCGCCGAGGAATCCAGAGGTGAGGCGCCCATTGTCCACGACCACTGCCACGGGTAGGACGGGGGTGAAGGGAGGATGGGGAGGTCCTCCTCCTCCTTCTCCTCCTCCTCCTCCTGCTTCTCCTCCTCCTTCTCCTCCTCCTCCTCCTCTCCTTCCTCCTCCTCCTCCTCCTCCTCCTCCTCCTCCCTCCTCCTCCTCCTCCTCCTCCTCCTCCTCCTCCTCCTCCTCCTCCTCCTCCTCTCCTCCCTCCTCCCCCTCCTCCCCTCCTCCTCCTCCTCCCTCCTCCTCCTCCTCCTCCTCCTCCTCCTCCTCCTCCTCCTCCTCCTCCTCCTCCTCCTCCTCCCTCTCTTTCCAACCTACGGTAGTGGTGGTGGGAAACCGGCCCGTCAAGGGCTCCTGAGGGAGACACGTCCTGAAGCTTTTCGTCGTTCTCTGGGCCCTCTCCGAGCCCTCTCCGGGGCCCAAGGTCTACGCCTCCCAGATGGGGTCGGAGCAGATGGGGTCAGAGGATCGCGCCGCATCGCCGATGCATCGGCGATGCGGGTCGATGTGGAGCCAGGTTTGCTTCACGCCCACGTCGCCGATACATCGCCGACGTCGCCAGTGCACCGCCGATGCATCACGGATGCATCGCCGATGTGCCGGCGATGCGGCGCGATCCTCCGACCCCATTTGCTCCGACCCCATCTAGGAGGTCTCTAGTTTTAAGTGGGGCCTGTCCCTCTACAGGGGGAGAAATTTAAGATAGTCAAAATATAGTCTGGGGACGATGTGTTGAGTATGTTTCTGCCATTGTGGGGTATTGTTTGACTATTGTTTGATGTCTCGTCCAAAAATCCCACTGCAGGAGGACAGACCTGACTTAACTCTAGTTCTCTGGGCCCTCTCTGCTTGGGTGGACCAGTGCACCTGTCAATACTTAGCCGACTTAGTAAGTACTTAGCCGACCTGGAAGAGACTTGCTTAGCACTGAGCTAGGTAACTTACAAGTGGCTTAGCAAGTGACTTAGCTAAGTACATAGCTCGGTATTTAGACGTACTCAAAAGGTACTAAGCTAAGTACTTAGCTTACTTTGCTAAGTACTTAGCTCGGCACTTATGAGTACTTACTAAGTGCTTAGCAAGTGACTTAGCTAAGTACTTAGCTTGGCACTTATAAGTACTTAACTAAGCACTTAGCTTGATTAGCTAAACACTTAACATACACTTCTAAGTACTTAGCTAAGTCCTTGCCTATATGCCCTGACATGTTTTTAATGGGGGGGTGAGGATGTCATGAGGGCCACTCAGGGGTCTCAGGAATGCCCTTCCCACAACATCATCATCATCATCATCATCATCATCATCATCATCATCATCATCATTATCATCATCATTATCATCATCATCAGCATCATCATCATCACCAGCAGCATCGTCATCATCAGCGTTATATCCATCGTCATCGCTATCCTCATCAGGGGGAGGATGGCCATTTTCATCATCCCTGGCTTCTCCCGCCTACGCTTCGTTCATCGTCGCATTCTTCATCAGCTCCGTCGTTTTTCCCGCGTGCTCTTTTCGCATCCCCCTCCTCGCCAACCATCCACCTCATCATTGGAGGAGGCAGGTGATGAGATGGAACAGGAAAGGGCGACAATGCGAAGATATGCGCATGGGCGAGACGAGGAACACGAAACGATGGATGACGCATAAGGAGGACGACGAGCTACAAGGAACATAAACAAAGGAAATACGGAGACAGTGATGGACTACGAGCCGAGTGGATTGTATCCCAACGCCCCGCTTTTATTTATAGTTCCCGCGCCCACTTTCATCATGGCGTGTCCTAGCGGTGCTGGTTTGGAAGGGGGATAGTGAGGAAACGGGTGATGAGGATGGCGTGTTCTATTTCTCTTCTTGAATATGCTGGTATGCGTATAGCGAAATACTTATGTAGCTTATGACTGTCCTGGTAGAGCCCCATGTCGGCGGCGGAGTCGTCGCCGTCACGCTCGTTGTCGCGCTTGTTGTTGTCGTCGTCGGCGGCGGAGTCGTCGCCGTCGTCGTCGTCGGGGTCGTCGCCGTCGTCGTCGTCGGAGTCGCTGTCGTCGTCGTCGGGGCCGTCGCCGTTATGGTCGGAGTCTTCGCCAGGCTTCGTCGGAGTCACCGGGGTCGGGTCTTAGTTACAGTCGTCGTCGGGGTCGTCGTCGCTGGTGCAGATGTCGTTGGCGTCGCTTCTGTGGCAGCCTAGGAGGCATGTTTCGTGGCATCCTATGGGGCATCCCAGGGGGCGCCCTATATGGGGGGATCCTATGCGGCCTCTCGTGGGGGCATCCTAGGGGGGTATCCTGTTGGGAAGGCATCCGATGGGGCATTATTCGGGGCAGCTTGCGGAGCGTTGTACTGGGCATCGCACAGGGCATCTTGCTGGGCATGTGATGGGGCATCTTAGGTGGCAGCATATAGAGAATTATATGGGTTATCATATTTGGATACAACTGGGAAGAACATCGTGTGAGACATCGTGTAGGGTACCTTATGGGGCGTCATGCGGGGCGTCCTGGGGTGGGCATCGTTGGGTGCATTGGTGCATCGTGTGGTGCATCCTCTAGGGGGCGTCCTATGAGGTATATCGTGGCGCATCCTGCGGGGCAGCCTGCGGGGCATCGTATCGGGCATCATGCGGGGCATTATGTGAGGCACCATAAGGGGGCATCCTGTGGGGCAGCCTCAGGCGCATCACATTGAGGCATCCTATGGGGGCACCCTGGCATCCCAGGGTGGGATGGGCATTTTATGGGGGCATCCTGCCATTCAGGGGGCGGGGGGGGAGAGGCCGGGGGGGGCATCCTAGGGGACAGGATGCGAGGCATCTCAGAGTCACCCTTGGGGGGTGGGGTGGGGGTGTCCTATGGGCCACCCTATGCGCATTTCAGTTGCATCATATGGGGCGCCCTGTGGATGGGGCATCCGAAGGGGGGCACTCCTGGCCTGGATACATCGCGTTTGGCAAACTAGGGTGCGTTCCAGCGGGGCATTCTACTCTGCATCATTTGGTGCATCCTCGTGGGGCGATCCTGTGCGTGGCAGCCTGCAATGTCGTATGGGAGAGGGTATCATGTGCGGCATCCTACGTGGCATCGCAGGGACATCTTATGGGGAACCCACATAGGGGCATCATATTTGGAGATACATTTCGGTGCATCCAATGGGGCGCACTCTGGGGCGGAAACCTATCATACCATGCATTATGTAGGGCATCCTATGGGACATCCTTGGGGCAGCTTGATGCGGCATCATCGGAGGCACCATGGGGGGCATCATAGGGGGGAGAGGGGGGCGCCCTGACGGGGCATCCTATGGGGCAGCCTCGGGTGCATCATATGGGTCATCCTATGGGGCACCTTGGCATCCTGGATGGCTTCCTATGGAGTATCCTGTGACGCATCTTACAGGTCACTCTCGGGAGGAATCCCATGGGGCATCCTACGGGGCACCCTATGGTGGGCATTCTAGCGGCATTATATCGGGCATCCTAGGGGCATCCGAGGGGGGTCACCCTCGGACGGATCAGATTGGGCATCATAGGATGCGTGCCAGGGTGCGTCCTACTCAGCATCCTTTGGGGCACCCTCGTGGGGCTATCCCGAATGGGGCACCCTACAGGGCTGTATGGGGAGGGGGGAAGGGGGGGGCATTACACATGGCCTACATGGCATCGCATGGGGCATCCTGTGGGGTATCTGATGGGCGATCATTTGTTCACACGGCATGCGTATCCTTGGGGGGCGGGGGGTCCTGTGGCCCACGGGCCCCCCATGGGGCATCCTAGAGGGCATCCTACGGGGTACAGTATGGGGGGGGGCATCTATCAACGGCAAGCTTGAGGCGGCATCATCAGATTTCCCATGGGGGGGTATCCTGTGGGTCATCACATGGGGCATCATAAGGGGCATCCTATGGGGCAGCCTCAGGTGCATCATGGGGGTCATCCTATGGGGCATCCTGCCATCCTCGGGGGCCTCCTATGGAGTATCCTGAGGGGCAGCTCAGAGTTACTCGGGAGGCACCCTGTGGGGCACCCAGTGGGCATTCTGGGGGCATATATGGGCTTCCTAGGGGGACACCAGGGGCATCCAGAGGGGAGGCACCCTCAGATGCATCAAATTGAGCATCATAGGGCGCATCCCGAGGGCATCCTACTCAGCATCCTTTGGGGCACCCTCGTGGGGTTATCCCATGTGGGGCATCCCAGAGGCACGTATGGGGGAGGCGTTTTATGTGGCATGCTACACGGTATCGCTCGGGGCATCTTGTGGGGCATTCCATGGGGAATCATATGGGGCATTTTACGGGGGAATGCGGGAGGAATTTTGTGGCCCATGGGGCATGCTAGAGGGCAGTCTATGGGGCATCATATGAAGGGGGCGTCCCTCGTACGAGGCATCCTATGGGGCATCATATGGGGCATCCCAGGGGCAGCTTGAAGCGGCATCATCGGATGCACCATGGGGGGGAGGGGGGGGGCATCGGGCGGGGCATCCTTTGGTATCTTAGGGGGCATCCTGTGGGGCATCGCATGGGGCATCATACGGGGCATCCCAGGGCCTTCATTTCGCCAGACCCATCACACGCTTCGGAGGTGCACCGAAGGCCCTGACGGGTGCGGGCGCCACCGCCTCCTTCCGACACACCCCTCACACGTTCCCGCCACATATGGGGGCATCACCAATTGCCGGCACGGGCGCTAGGCCCACCGCCTCATTCCGGCACACCCCTCGAAAGTTTCGTGGCCACATCGGGAGGATCACCGACGGCACCAATGGGCGCGAGCGCATGGCGCAACCGTTTCATGTCGGCGCACCCCCTACACGTTTCGTGGCACCATCGGGAGCTCCACCGAAGGCCCCAGGATGCGCGGGTTTTTGGCGGCGCCTGAACGGAAGCATGCTCCGACCATGGCGACGGATGGGGAGGAAACGAACGAGGGCGAGGAGGGGATGGCGATGATCTGATGACGGTGAGGGGAAATGGGAAGACGAGGCGGAGGAGGATGGGAAGGGGAGAGGTAAACGGAGGAGGGCAATGGTCCATGATGGTGCGGAGGAGGGGCATTATCAGGATAAGGATGATGAGGAGGAGTAGCAGGAGTGCTATGGCTAGCATGGTGAAGCTGACAAAGAGGAATGAGGACGACACAGAGGGATGATGAGGAGGGGGGTGGATGAAGGCGAGGATGGATAAGGGGGACAGGCAATGGAGAACGAAGGACAATGAGGAATATGGATGGCGAGGGATGACTATGATGAAGAGGATGATGAGGGTGAGGGGCATGATGGAGGACGGATGGGGATGATGAGTACGAGGATGAGCCAGGAGGGGGAGGAGGAGGAGGAGGGCGATGAGAGAGACGAAGGAAGGGAAGAGGCGCAGCATGATGAGCACGAGGGTTGAGGTTTGGGCCCGATGAGGGCAGACTGGCTGGACGACGGGCAGTAAGGCCATATGACGTTTTTGGGGGCCCTGTCGCCCATGTCGAACACCCCGGAGTGCCGACGTGCCCTGTCGATTCTGTAGCGGATGGCTGCCATACTTGTCTCCGGGTTGCCCAAAGTCTAGCGCTGCAGCGCCCGAGCGGGCTCTCGGACCGTGGACGCGGCTCGCTGGAGGCAAACCCAGAGAGAGTCAGATAGGCAGATCCGCCCATCCGCCGATGGGCGGCCAGGAATCGATTGACACATCGAGGTGCTATTAGGGCAAGTCGGTGCGTTGCAAGGAGGCCAGACGTGTTGACTTCTCTTTCTCGCCCAACCGTTTCTCGCGACGACTCTTTGGCATCGGCCCTCAGCCGCAGGTTCATCATGCTCATCCTCTTCCTCTTCTTCCCCGTCTTCCTTATCGCCCCCATCCTCATTCCCCTCCTCCGCCCTCCTCGTAGCCATCCTCGTCCCCATCCTGCATCCCTCCTGCTCCTCCTCCTCCTCCTCCTCCTCCTCCTCCTCCTCCTCCTCCTCCCCATCCTCATTCTCATCCTTCTCATCATCGCCATCCCTCGTCATCTTTTCTCCTCATCGAATTCCTTCCCCATCCCCGCATCCCCACCATCAATCTACCTCGTCCTTCGTCTTCAATATAATCATCGTCGCTCGTCGTCGTCGTCCTTCTCCCCCATACTCTCGCCCACCTACGCCTCCCCCTCATCCCTTTCCTCATCCTGCTCATCGTATTCGTCCTCCTCTTCCTCCTGCTCCCCATCATGTGTACTCACTCTCTCTGTCTCTCTGTCTCTGTCCCTCTCCCTCTTAGTGGTTTGGGGCCGCCCGGGAGCGACCCCAGCACGTTCTCAACACAACAGTTTCAAGAAAGCTCCTCCTGAAACTGTGTGTGAATCCCCCTACTTTCCTCCTATCTTGCTCATATCCATCGCCCCTTTCGGCTCGGATGCAGGTACTCGTACTCAGAGGGTGAAGAGGACAACTACCATCATCCTCATCACGTCTACCTACGGACACTTTGGGGGTGGGTTCGGTCCTTCGGTCCCCCTCCCCCTCACACAGGTTATCAGCCTTCTCTGTTCAAAACGCAATCGCTCCAACTTCCGCGCTTCCTGAGCCCCCCACTCAGTCGCGATGGAGGGCGGTGCGCCTCTCGGCCCCGCGCCTCTTCGCGACGGCGTGGCGGACCCCGTGGCGCGCAACTTGGAGCAGGAGATTGAAGTTTTGATGGACGTGCATGGCATCCCGCGAGCTGATCGTGTGGCCATTTCTCCAGGTACTGAGGGTCTTGACGCTGGACAAGGACACGCTCCTGGTACTCCTCAGTTCCAGGCCCCTTCCTCGTCGTCAGTCGTTCATCCCGTCGCGTCGCCCGTCGTGTCGGATGCAGCGGGAGACCGCAGCTCGGGTGCTGCGCAGCATCTCTTTCAGAGCGCTGAGGTCCTCGTGCCACGGAATGATCCGCCCAGAAATGCTGTCAGAGCGAGACACCCTGTGGCTCCTGGAGTTCCTCAGCTCCAGACTCCTCAACCTCCTCAAAATCTGACCCCGACTTTTCGGGCCCCTGCTGGGGGGGCCCACTCGGAGGCTCTTTCGCCTCCACAGGGAAGTCCCGTGCAGAGAGGCTCTGGAGGATCTCGCCGCTGGGGCGGGAGTCACGCGAACGCCGGCGCGCCAGGACGGAACCCAGTCACCCGTGCCGTGACGCCAGTCCGAGAGCACGTCCGCGCCCTCGAGTTTCGTGCTCAGACCCGCGACGGCGCAGCCTTCGCCGGTCGTCAAGTCACTGTTTCTCGTTCTCGCGCAGCTTCGCCTCGTGACAGACGTGGCCCCGAACAGTTCCAGATTGCAGCCCAGGATTTGCACAGCCGCAGTCCCTCCCAGAGGGCACGAAGACGCGCTGTCAGCTCACCTGTGGCTGCGCCTGCCGCCGTCCCCCTAACAGATATGGCTGAGCTAAGAGACCAGGTACAGACGTATGTGGAGCATCAGACTGCTCTCGTGCACCAGGCAACCGCCACTGAGACTGCGATCTTGCGATCGGATCTCGCTAAAGGTTTGCAGGAAGTCGACGCTAGGTTGTACGAGGATCGTCACGTCATGTGTCAACTCGTTTCGAAGGTCGATGCTGTTGCCGCTCAGCGTGGCCAAGACCACTCCGAGCTTGCCGCTGTGCACTCCGAGTTCTCTCATTTGGAAGCACGTTTTATCCATATGCGTGACCACAATGATACTCGCGCCAAGTTTCTCCACGATGAAATCCAAGCAGTTGCTGCCGCCAGCGCCGGCGCGGCTCCCTCAGCTCTCCAGGGCCAGATTATTGAGCTTCGTGACGCCACGATGTCCGCTACATCTGATCTTCGTGCTGAGACCCAACAAATCCAACAAGATCTCTACGGCAAACTCTGTCAAGCCGAAAATGCTGTCAACCAGCGTTTCTCTGATTCCCAAGTTGATTCGATCCCAAAGCTCACCGCCAGAGTCCTGACTCTCGAAGAGGCCGTGACTGAGCTGCGCGTTGTAAGGGCCCAGACTGGCCAGCTGGTGCCCCCTTCTTCGGTTGACGACCCCGCCGTACTGGCAGCCGTACAACGGACCGTGCGTGCGGAGGCGGACCACGTGCAAAGGCAGTTACACGAGCTTCGCTCTGAGAGGGATGCTGGAAAGGCACGGGTATCTGAAGTGCAGACCCGCCTGGCGGATACGCAGCAGGAGCTGTCGCGCGTAAAGGCCGACATGGATCAGCTACGTTCTCTTCTTACAGACCTTTCCCAGTCTACTCAACGACAGTATTCCGTGCTTACAGACAAGACCCGCGAGGTCCAGAGGAATGTTGATGGTTTCTCAGGCTGCATCGAACAGTTGCAACGTGACAACATCACTCTCGAAGACCAATTCAAGGCCCACGTAGCTGATGCTACACAGCACACACCTGTACCACCACAAGCCCCGACCTCCAGACGCACTTCTCCCGGCGCCCCTGCCTCGAACGCGGGGGGTGTGCAGGGGGGAACCCCAGCCGCTGGCTACCAGCCACAGGCCCGACGTGTGTCACCGTCAGCTGCCAGCAGGACCGCGGCCCCGGCCGCTTCCGCAGCACCTGCACAGGAGGCAAACTTCGACGCTGCAAGCTTTCGCACGCACTCACCAGTGCCCAACGTCCTTGGTGCTACTGTCATGCAGTCTCAATACACCATCGGAGGGAGCCCTGTTGCTACCATCACACCGGTGAAGGAGAGCGAGCGTGTGCGTGTTCCAGGTCTTCCCAGAATCGGACATGTTCTTGAGTGGCAGCACGCAGTCCGCAAGGCCTTCTGCAGTGCCTCTGGGCGTCCAGATGCTGCATACAAGTTCTTCTGTGTTGCAGAACAGCCCGGTGTGACACTGGATGATCTACAGGACAGCGGTGATTTCGCAAGTTTGGATCTGAAGTTCGCGGAAGCTTTACAAGCGATTCTCAGCAGCGAATTGAAACTGGATATCAAATTGCTGGAGAACACAGAGCACAAGCACGGTCGCATGATAAAGGGACGTCAGATCTACTGGAAGATTTTGCGTTATTACGATGTGACCGACGCCGACGATACGATTCATGATTTCGAAAGGATCAACACTCTACGTATGCATGGAGATGACCTCAAAAGGTTCGTGACGGAGTGGGACCAACTGCTCCTGGAGCTCCGGGAGCTTCCTCCGCCGAACATTATGGAGTCACTATTTCGTACACAGATTGAGTTGCATCCTTGGATGAAGGACGACATGAACACGTACAACAAAGCTCCTAAAGGGGCACCAGAGCGCTGTTACACTTGGCTCCACCACCGAGTCACAGCTGTTCTTGAGCTACACCGAACGCGGCGCAACCAGTACCACCTGAGGACAGGCAACAGGGACACCGCAGCCATCGTCTCTCCGAAGACTGGCTTCTGCGTGCCCTTCAGCAAGGGCAAATGCCCCAAGGGAAACGCGTGCAAGCTCCTGCACATGGTGGACTCCCGCAGCCGCCCTGACACTGGCGCCCCTCACAGCGAGAACTCTCGCCAGCCCCAGCGTTCTGCCCAGCCACCCGGCTCGCAGCAGCCTCACGGCGGCGCCGCGCGTTTTTGCCACAAATTCGCCAAAACTGGTGCCTGTTCGTACGGCGACCGCTGCCGCTACCCCCACGTGCCCGCCTGCAGCTACTTCCAGGCAGGCCACTGCGCCAAGGGCGACGCGTGCACCTACGCACACCTGGCAGCCAACGCTGCGACTCCGCCACAGAGCATCAGCCGCCCGCGGAGTCAGGACAGCCGTGGCCGCCGCCCCTCGCGTGGACCGAAATCTGGTCGAAACCACCGTTCGTCCAGGAGTCCGGGGGGATCTCAGCAGCCTCCTCGTGACGCCTCCCAATCTCAGACCTGGGATAACTGGCGATCTCGGCCCGCTCCCAACCAAGACGGGTATGAGAGTCAGGAAGGCACGCTCCACGACGACTCCCAGCGCGGACGTCGACCTTCTCGCGACTCAGACCGTACCAGCCAGCGGAGCAGCACGAGCACGAGGGCCCGGTCACCTGCCGCTCCCTGGAACCGAGTGTACGTCATACGCTCCAAACACGGCGCCCTGACCGGCACCCGCGCCGGCTCCCAGGCCGGCCCCGAGCGTAACCCCCAGCCCGGCTCGCCGCCCGGCGCCCTGACCGGCGCCTTTGCCGGCTCCCAGGCCGGCTCCCAGCCCGGTTCCCCACCTGGCGCACTGCTGCCTGGCGGCGCCCCCCCCGGCTCCGAGCACGGCTCCCAGACCAGCTCCGAGCCCGGCGCCCTGACCGGCACCCGCGCCGGCTGCCAGGCCGGCTCCGAGCACGGCCCCCAGACCAGCTCCGAGCCCGGCGCCCTGACCGGCGCCTTTGCCGGCTCCCAGTCCCGCTCCGAGTCCGGTCCCCAACCCGGCTGTTCTGAGCGCAGCACCTTTCTCGGCTCCGAGCCCGGCTCCCAATCCGGCGCCGAGCCTGGCGCCCTGCCTGGTGCCTCGCCAGGCCCCCAGTTTGGACACAGCACGCGAGTGTCCAACAGTCCGGGGGGCACGCGCTGTTACGACTCCTGTCGACTACGGCGCTCCCCCTCCCGCGACCGACGCCGCAGCAGCCAAAGCAATGATCACGACCCGAGCCCTTGTGATCGGCCTCCCGGCTGTCTTCGACCTCAAGTTGACGTCTGTCGTCCACGATCCTTCGCTCTCGCTGCAGTCCCTGGCAGAAAGACTCAGACGCCGAAAGGCTTGCAATGGAACTTTGCAGCCACAGAGATTCACTACTTCCCTGTTCAGACCAAAATGCGTCGACACCGTACTTCCCCTAACCAGGGATATGTGGTCCACGTTCCTGATGTTCTTCCGGACCACTGGCTGCAGACCTCCGCGGATGCGCTCCAGGAGGCAATCGAGAACGCCATCCGTTTGACCGAGCGCCTGGACGACGACCTCGACACCTGCATGCCGCTTGTCCCAGCCGGGGCAGTGCAGCAGGGAATTGCAGCAGGGCTAGTGCAGCAGGGAACTGCAGCAGGGCTAGTGCAGCAGGGAACTGCAGCAGGGACCATGCAGCAGGAAACTGCAGCAAAGTCCCCCGCGGTTCTCGCACGGTCTTGGGTCTTGGATAGTGGTTCTGCGCACCACATCACGGACAAGGACGATTTGACTCAAGCTGAAACATGTGGTATTCGTCGTGGACATGAATACGTATTGGAAACAGCAAACGGTGATCGAGTTGTTAATGAGCACATCAATGTTTCTGTGCCTTCCATTAACTTGCACACAGGTTCTTTGGCTCTCAAAGGTTGTCCGTCTGTTATTTCCATGGGTCGTCTCGTCGAGGATGAGGATTGGACCATCCATTGGAGCAGAAAAGATGGGTGTGTTCTCTCACCACCTGATGGTGGACCATCACGGAAGGCCCCTGTTCGCGACTACATACCACACGTTGACGCCGATAACATGGAGTTAGTGTTTCCGCCTCCACCGAATCCGGGGGGGCACTGTCCGTGCTGCGGCGCCACGAAGGACCAGCCACGGCAAGGGGATGACTCAGCTCCGGCTCAAAAGCCGCATGCTTCTGTTACGTCTTCAAGGACACGCCCGGCTGCTGCTCCATCAGAGCATCTGGACACCAGAGCGCCCAGAGGATCTGGACACAGGAAGAGAAACCCACCTCCCCTGCCCCCACGGCGCGGAACACGGGACTCTCCAGGAACGACCCGGCACGGAAAATCTCCCCGCTCCCAGGACTCTCCGGATCCGATTCGGCTGAAGAAATCCCGAAGCAGGAGCCCGCTGGCTCTGGCTAAGCCGTTGTTCTTTCGACAGACGGTCAAAATCAAGACCCCGGCTCTTAGTTCGGACCCCCCTGTGCTGAAGAGGCAGACGCCTCCCTCGCGTTCAGGTTGTTTTTGTGTCCTCCCTCGACAGCACGTAGCCGCGAGCTCAGCCACCGCCGACCAGCCCGATCAGCCGGTCGATTGGGACCCCGATCGCCGATCAGACGCGGATCGATCGCTGGATCCTGGCCTCGGCTTCCATTCGCCCACTCTCGGTCCGGAGACCAGAGACGCCGTCGCTCTCCCGAGCGCCGATCGCGCGTGGTCTGACTACATAACAGATGTCATAAAGGGTGCTGCCCATCTGGACGCCGAAATTGCAGCGGGCAACCGCAGCGAGTACGGCGCTGCGAAGGGCACGTCGAAAGGGGGAGCGGAGGCCGACCCTGCCCCTCCTACACACCACAACTCCCCTTACGGTACATCATGTGGCGCGTCCTCGAGCCATGGTTCCGCCTCCTATGGCGCCCCCATGGCGTGCCGCTGGTTCTGCCGCCGCTGATTACGCAGGCTCGGCAGTTGTACCTCATGGACATCAGAGCATACCAGCACCACATCATGATGGACGATGACATCTGCATACAATTTTGATGGCTTCCAAATTTCTTCTGACTTTTGACGTGCCTCTCACATCTTGGTCGATATCAAAACCATACTTGTCACCATGGACAGGCCCAGCTGTATATGAAAAGGTACCGCAACCAGCCTACTCACCATTTCTTGCAGCCGACGCCGAGAATTTGGTTGGAGCGATGGCATAAGTTTTGTGCGTTATCTCTGGGACGTTAGCTTCGCGATAGTAGAGCAGGTGACAACCTTATTATCGATTGCAGTCTTGACAAAACGGCCTAAAGAGCCACAAAGATGATTGTCTAGCATGTACTGTTGAAAATGCACAATTGCAAAAACATGTGAAAAAGCATAATTGCATAAATACACTTGATTCTTCATTACTGGTGCAAGACGTACAAGATTTTCTTGGAACTTGCGCATGCACTCTACTCCTCATATCTCAAAGTTTTGCGTTTTGCTTTGGATTGGATCTGGCTCATTGCACACATCGTTGCATTCATATCATGTGTTGCTTCGGGCACCGACCGTTTGGGTCGGTGTCATAAGAGCTCAGTCTCTCCATTCCACTTCTCTCCAGCCCACAGCACTGTCCTGGGTTCTATCTCGGCGGCAGGCGCTGTAAAACTTTGTTTGCGGGTTAGCGCCGCCGTTGGGTGCGAACCTTACGACAGAGTTTTGGCTGTCCCTTCTTTCCTTCCTGGGCTGAAGCAGTGGATTGCAGACAGGAGTTCAGTAGAGATTCACTCTCCTATCCCGATCCCCGCTTCGGTGCCTTTCGCCTTTGTGCGTGGGCATCGGGCGGGATCGGGACGGGGTGCGTGTGTGAATCCCCCTACTTTCCTCCTATCTTGCTCATATCCATCGCCCCTTTCGGCTCGGATGCAGGTACTCGTACTCAGAGGGTGAAGAGGACAACTGCCATCATCCTCATCACGTCTACCTACGGACACTTTGGGGGTGGGTTCGGTCCTTCGGTCCCCCTCCCCCTCACACAGAAGCAAAGTCACCCGCGTTGTTTAACACTGACGACAGAGTTTCTCCTCCCCACCCCCTCCAACAACAAATGCTACAGTAGCACCTTCTTCCCCTCAGCCCTCCTCATGCTCATCATGCTCCTTCTCCTCTTCCTCTCCCCTGTTTCCCTCATTGTCCTCGCCCTCATGTTCCTCATGCTCTTCCAACTTCCACGTCATACCCATTCTGCATACGTCCTATCATCATCATCATCGTCCTCATCTCCCTCGCTATCACTATTTTAGCCTCATCATCCCTCCTCCTCATTTGCCCTCACCCTCGTCTTCCTTCTTAGTCGTCCGCCTTGTCCCCTTTCGTCCTTGTTTATCAACGTCCTCACCATATTCCTCCTGATCCTCGCTATCCTCATCATGCCCCTCGTCATCATCAACGTCATCATCCTCATCCTCGTCCTTCTGCCCCTCACCGTCCTCTTCTCATTCCGCCCCATCGTCACAGCGCCATCCCCTCCTCACCCTCGTTCGCCTCCTCCCCATCCGTCGCCACGGTCGGAATATGTTTTCTTTCAGGCACCGCTATGCGCCCACCCCCCCTGGGGCCTTCGGTAGAGCTCTTGATAGGGCCGCGCAACGTGTGAGGGGGTGTGACCAAATGAAGCGTTGGCGCCGTGCTCCCGCACCCCCTGGGGCCTCAGGGGATGCCCCGTATGGGGCCACGGGGTATGCCGGAATGGGGCGGTTGCCAGGCGCCCGCGCCATTGTGATGCTTGGTGGCCACGACGCGTGCGAGGGGTGTGTCAAGATGAAGCACCCAGCGGAGCACCCAGTGGAGCCTTCGGAGGAGCTCCGTATTGCGGCCACGATGCGTATGAGGGGTGTGCCGACATGAGGACTCCCATAAACCTTATTATGGGGCTGGCAGGTGATGAGAATTCTGAGGGTGATTGATGAGATGAGGCAGGTGATGAGAATTTGGAGGGTGCCATCGCACTGCAGTTCGCATCATTCATTGTGAGCACTCCTCATCATCGTCGTCATCATCATCATCATGAGTCGAGGTATTATTTTGCATTTTAAGCGCCCTCTCATAGTATCATAACCATCGTTTCCAAACAGCACTTCGATCCAAACTAACACGCGACATGCCGATGCCGTGCCACATCATGCTCTATATTGTGTTGTGTATGTGTTTGAGCGGCTTGCAAAACAAGAAAAGGGGCATCGAAACGCTGTCGCTGTTTACTCGCCCCCCCGTACCTCGCAAAGTACTGGGAAGAGTTTCCGAACAGCCTTAGAACATACTTACCTATGCGACCACCCTCCGGGTGATAAGGAGGTTGTGGGGGGGAGCTGAGGAACCAACGTTTCATTGGATCGAATTTACGATCGTTTTCACTATCGATCTCACTGGATCGATCTCACTCGATCGATTTCACTATCGATTTCACTGTTGATCTCGCTGTCGATCTCACTATCGATCTCACTATCGAGATCACTATCGATGTCACAATCGACCTCACTACACCTCTCACCATCGATCTCGCACTCGATCTTACGATCGATTTCACCATCGATCTCACGATCATTCCCACCATCGATCTCACTGTCGATCTCCCTCGCGACCCCACTACCGACTTCACTATCGATCCCACGATCGATGTCACAATCGATCTTACAATCGATTGTACTACCCCTCTCACGATCGAAACGACTATCGACCTCACTATCGACCTCACTACCCCTCTCCGCGCCTCGCCATTCATTTTGCACTACATCGTCGTCGTCAACGTTGCTATCATCATCGTGCGTGGGCGTGTGATGCCATAGTATCCTATGCGCCCTCTCTCGGATCGGGACTCCCGTATACGAAACACATGTATTTCCATTCAGACGCGACATGCCGATATCGTACAACCTCATGTTCCATATCGTGCAACTCATGTTTCCACATTCAGTTTTGAGTTTGCGCGGCTCGGGAAACGAGCACGAACAGATCGAACCGCGTTCACGGTCTATGCTGTTTCCCATCTGCCCCCCTCTCTCGGATCGGGAGTCGCGCAGTCGAAACAGATATGACTTTCCATTGAAACGCGACATGCCGACATCGCGCACGTTCATGTTCCATATCGTGCAAACTGCAAAGGTGTCGCACCCGCCTACCCGCGTGCGGGGCGGAACCTCAGCGCAGCGCAAAGCAAATGTGCTCAGCTGAGAGGCGGTCGCTAACGCGGACACGAAGCGGGAACCAAACAGCATTGCTCTAGCATTGCATGTCGCCCCACCCCAACGTTATGTAAATTCTGCAGCCCCTCGCCATCCACGTTGCACTACATCGTCATCGTCAACGTCGTCATCATCATCGTGAGTGGGCGTGGGATGCCGCAACATCACATGCCCCCGCCTCTCGGATCGGGACCACTGTTTTCGAGCACAACATTGGTTTCACATGTGCAACGCGTGCCGATATCGTGTGACCTCATGTTCGGTATCGCGCAAACTCATGTTTCGATGTTCATATTTTGAGTTTGTGCTGGTCGAAAAAGACAAACACGATAACCACGGTCACTGTTCATGTTTTGTCCCACAGGTGCTCCTAAGTTCAGGCTCTCCTAAGTTCTTAGCAGGTGCTCCTAAGTGTCAGGCTAAGTACTTGGCTAAGCCACTCGTAAGTCACTTGATAGTACTTACCTAAGTACTTAGAAGTGTCATCTAACTGCTTAGCATGTCAAGCTAAGTACTTAGCTAATTAGTTCTAAATGTCGAGCTAAGTACTTAGCTAAGTCACTTGTGAATCTCTTGCTAAGTACTTAGCTAAGTACTTCGAAGTGTAAGCCGAGTGCTTAACTCAATCAGCTACGTACTTACAACCACTTAGCCCTACGTGCTTGCTAAGTCGACGCTAAGTCCACTTAGACGTGCTAAGTACTCAGGCGATTTAGCAAGTAGTGAACTAAGTACTTAGTAGGTCGGCTAAACACTTTAGATATTCAGAGGTACTTGCCAGCTTCTTGCAAGTTATGAGAAGTGACTTGCAAGCATCTTAGAAGTCATCTTGTAAGTACTTACCAAGCCAGCTACGTACTTAACGAGAACTTGTCCACCCGAGTGGGCCCTCTCCTGGGCCCGAGGGCGGTCATCCGTCGGCCGGCAGGCGGCGGGGTGCAGCGCCAGCGGGGCCGGCCGGAGCGCTGGAGATCCTGCAGGGGCCCGCCAGGCCGGAGAGTTTGGCGGGGCCGGGTTCGGGAGCCGCTCGCGGCCGGGGGCGTGGCTTTCTACAGGAGGAAGATTCTAAAACAGTCAGGGAAAAATAGTACGGGGGCGACTTTTTCACTATTTTGGGATATTTTGTTTGATGATTTGTTGGGACTGCTTTTCAATAATGTTTCGTCCGAAATCCGCCCGTAGGGGCGCACGCCCGACCGAAAGCCAGGCCTGGGACGCCCCCCGCAAAACTGCACCTGGTTTGTTCTGGATGGGCTGGGCCGAGTTTGCGATGGGCGGGCTCACTTATAGTCCACGCCCTACAGACTGAAAGGGTTCAGGGCGAAGAGCTGGTCGCGGGGTCCAGGCCCCGTTTGTCCCCCAGGACCCGCCGCTTTCAAGGATCGAAGAGCAGCAACGTCCTAACGATTGTTTTCTGGAGGTCCTCGCGGATTTCTTGGATCGGTGCCGGTCACCCTCTGGCGGCGCCTCCGGCACCGCCCCTGGCGCGCGCGCCAGGGAGGGGGGGGGTCTTCAGCGCCGATCCAGGAGATCCGCGCACAATTCTTTCACTGCCAAGACGCTATACCCAGACCCCCGACGTCATGATTGTCCATGGCCCGACCCTCAGAGGTCCAAACCCTTTCCCCGGGACCGGCTTTTCATCCAGAGTCGCTTCTTGACGGCCCGAGACCCAGTGAGAAACACCTTCCGTCGAGATTTTTCCATGACTTGTGGGTGATGGGCTTGTTTTCCACCACCACCATAAATTGGAGTGGGAGGGGCTCCTCTTCTCCTCCTCCTCCTCCTCCTCCTCCTCCTCCTCGTCCTCCTCGTCCTCCTCCTCCTCCTCCTCCTCCTCCTCCACCTCGTTACCCCCTCCAACTTATGGTGGTGGTGGTGGCAAACAGGCCCATCAGAGGGGATCTGGGTAATAAGGACCGCTCAGGGCTCGGGAGGGGCTTGGGTGTCCGGCGGCCGCTCCTCGGCTCCAGGTCGGAGGGCCCCGCGCCCCCTCCGCTCCCTGCCCGGCGCTCCCTCTGGCAGCGCGGCGGCTGTACGTACGCGGTGGAGAGAAGGGAAGGGGGGGAAGAGAGGGCATGAGGAGGAGGAGGAGGAGGAGGAGGAGGAGGAGGAGGAGGAGAGGAGGAGAGGAGGAGGAGGAGGAGGAGGAGGAGGAGGAGGAGGAGGAGGAGCAGGAACAGGAGCAGAAGGAGGATGCGGAGGAGGGAGGAGGGAGGAGGAGGAGGAGGAGGAGGAGGAGGAGGAGAAGATGAGGAGAAGGAGGAGAGGCGGGAGGAGGAGGCGGAGGGAGGAGGAGGAGGAGGGAGGAGGGAGGAGGCAGGAGGAGGAGGAGGAGGAGGAGGAAGGAGGAGGAGGAGGAGGAGAAGGAGGAGGAGGCGAGGAGGAGGAGGGGAGGAGGAGGAGAAGGAGGAGGACGGCGAGGAGGAGGAGGAGGGTGGAGGAGGAGGGGAGGGGGAGGGGGAGGAGGAGGAGGGAGGAGGAGGAGGAGGAGGAGGAGGAGGAGGAGGAGGAGGAGGAGGAGGAGGAGGGAGGAGCACGAGCAGGAGGAGGAGGAGGAGGGGGAGGGGGAGGGGGAGGAAGAGCAGGAGAGGAGGAGGAGGAGGAGGAGCAGCAGCAGGAGGAGGAGGATGAGGCGGAGGAGGAGGAGGAGGAGGAGGAGGAGGAGGAGGAGGAGGAGGAGGAGGAGGAGGAGGAGGAGGAGGAGGAGGAGGAGGAGGAGGAGAGAGGAGGAGGGGGGAAGGGGGGGGGGACGGGAGGGCGGTGGGCGGCCGTGACCTCGCGGGGCGGCGGCGGGCCCAGGCGTCGGCGCCCCGCGGGGCGGTTTTTAATTGCAGCGTTTTTTTTCAAGGGTTTGCCGCCGCCGAGGCCTCCAGGACGCCTCGTTGCGGCTGCGCGCGAGGGTGGCCCTCCGCAGGAGCGGCCTCCGGTGCGGGCCTAGAGGTGTTTTTTAGAGCGGCTTGCGCGCTTAGGTTTACGTGGGGCATGTCCCCCTACAGGAGGAGGATTCAAAAATAGTCAGAACATAGTCTGGGGACGATCTTTAAATATGTTTGATCATCGTTGGGTATGTTTTGAGCACTTTTGATTTGTCCTCCAGAATCCGCCTTTAGGGGGGCATGCCCGACCTAAGCTTTAGTTGTTTCCCCCTCCCTCTTTTGCTCCCGCCCTCAAATCGTGGGGGGGAAACGCTTCCGTCCACGGCCTCGCGGGCTGGGCCCCTGGGCCGCGAACCGTGAATATACGGGGCGCTCTTGCGCGGATGCCCTGGCGGAGCGTATCCATGCATCCGCGTATCCACGTGATCGCGTCCCAGGGTCCAGACCGCGAGGACGTGCATGTAGATCGTGGGCCTTCCAAGGGTGCGGCGACCACACCGTTTGGCGAGTCAGTGGGAACCCGGGCTCATCACAGGGTGTTGGGGGTTCGGGTCGTTCTCCTCCAGGGCTGTCTCGGGCGGCTGGGGCCTCCGACGCCGCAAGACCTGGCGGTGACGGGCCGCGCGGCGAGGTCTCCTGGGGATTCCGAGGTCACCGCGCGGTGTGGCTCCACACGGTTTTGGGAACCTCGCCGCGCGGATGGGAAGGAGGAGGAGGAGGAGGAGGAGGAGGAGGAGGACGAGGAGGAGCAGGAGGAGGAGGAGGAGGAGGAGGAGGAGGAGGCGGAGGGGCGGAGGGGAGGGGAGGGGGGAGGTGGAGGGGGCGGGGGGGGCGGAGGTGGATGAGGAGTGAGGAGGAGGAGGCGGAGGAGGAGGGGCGAGGAGGAGGGGAGGAGGAGGAGAGGAGGAGGAGGAGGTGGAGGAGGAGGAGGAGGAGGAGGAGGCGGGGAGGAGGAGGAGGTGGCGGAGAGGAGAAGAGGCGGGGGCGAGGAGGAGGAGGAGGGGAGGAGGAGGAGGCGGAGGGTGAATGGGGAGGAAGGGAGGAGGAGGAGGAGGAGGAGGAGGGAGGAGGAGGAGGAGGAGGAGGAGGAGGAGGAGGAGGAGGAGGAAGGAGGAGGAGGAGGAGGAGGAGGAGGAGGAGGAGGAGGAGGAAGGAGGAGGCGGAGGAGGAGGAGGGGAGGAGGAGGAGGAGGCGGGATGAAGCACAGCTAGGTGCGCTCGCGTCATATCTGACATCCTACCCCTCCCTCCCATCCCTTACCATGGCGTAGATCCCCTCTCTACTCGCACAGTCGGATGTCGAGCAGGGCAATGATCCCGAAAGGGTACGCGATGCATTGTCGAGCACGGCATGGCATGGCGTAGAAGAGCACCGCAAAGCGTAGTATGACACAGCATGGCGTGACGTGGCGTAGTGAAGAATTGCATCACAAAGCTTTGTAACGCAAAGCATGGCATCGCACAGCGGCTCCGAACATAACATTGCATAGCATGGCGTTGAAGATCAAAGCGTGGCACGGCATAGCACGGCGTTACACTTAAGCACTGCAGATCACAGCTTCAGCTGAAGGCATGGTATCGCGCAGCGGAACGCAACCTAGCATTGCATTGCATGCCGTGGCATGGCACGGGAAATGACGCCAGCGCTGCAGCGGGAGCACGATTCGGAACGAGCGGAAGCGCGGAAATGAGGCCAGCGCTGCAGCGGGAGCACGATTCGGAAATAGCGGAAGCACGGAGATGAGGCCAGCGCTGCAGCGGGAGCACGATTCGGAACGAGCGGGGCCCGAAAATGAGGCCGGCGCCTCAGCGAGAGCAGCATTTTGAAACAAAATGCAGGCGAACACCCAATTCCGGGGAATCCTGTGTCTTAAGAAAAAGTACGCGGGGGGGCGAACATTCCCAACCCGTCATCAGGGGAAGGAGGAGAGTAGTATTCATATTGAGTAATTGTGGAGGAGGAGGAGGAGGAGGGGGAGGAGGAGGAGGAGGAGGAGGAGGAGGGCACTTGGTGAGCACACGTGATCTAGGTTAGGTGGCGGAGGAGGAGCATGAGGTGGGGCCTAGGTCACTTGTGACGCACTTGTGAGCTATGTTTGGCCAGATGCGGCGAATCACCGCCGCCCTGTGTCTGCTGGAAACACCTACTAGGCCAAACGATGGGCCGAAATATGACCAGGCTATAGGACTACGAGCTCCTCCAGCCGTTGTGGAACCCCTTGGCGGAGCCCTTTGGGAGAGGAGGAGGGGGAGGAGGAGGAGGAGGAGGAGGAGGAGGAGGAGGAGCAGCAGCAGGAGCAGGAGCAGGAAGAGAAGGAGGAGGACGAGGACGAGGACGAGGACGAGGAGGAGAACGAGGAGGAGCAGGAGGAGGATCAGGAGGAGGAGGAGGAGCAGGAGCAGGAGCAGGAGCAGGAGCAGGAGCAGGAGGGGCAGGAGGAGGAGGAAGAGGAGGAGGAGGAGGAGGAGGAGGAGGGGGAGCAGAAGAAGGATGATTATTCTGCTGATGATGTGGATTATGATGATGACGGCGTTGATGATGGTGATGATGATGCTGATGGTGGTGATGCTGATGATGATGATGATGATGATGATGATGATGATGATGCTGTTGATGCTGCTGATGATGATGACGATGCCGCTGATGATGATTGTGCTGCTGATGATGATGATGGTGATGCTGATAATGGTTACGATGATGATAATTATTATGATGAGGCTGGTGATGATGATGGCGATGCTGATGATGGTACTGACGATGCTGATTATGATGATGATACTGCTGATGATGGTGATGTTGTTGGTGGTGGTGATTCTGATGACGATGACTCATGACGATGATGACGATGGTGATGGCGATGATGATGTTTATGATGATGACACTGATGATTATGATTGTGATCATGATGGTTATGATGATTATGATGATGCTGCTGATGATGATGCTGATGATCATGCTGATGATGCTGATGATGATGACGATGCTGATGATGATGATGGTCATGATGATGATGGTGATGATGATGATGATGATGATGATGATGATGATGATGATGATGATGACGGTGGTGGTGGTGGTGGTGGTCGTCGTGGTGGTGATGATGAGGAGAAGGAGGACGAGGAGGAGGACGAGGGGAAGGAGGAGGAGGAGGAGGAGGGCAAGGGAAGGCGGAGGAGGAGGAAGAGGAGGTGCAGGAGGAGGATGAGGAGAAGCAGAAGAAGGAGGAGAAGGAGAAGGAGGAGGAGGATGAGGAGTTGCAGGAGGATGGTATGGAGGAGGAGGAAGGCAGGAGGATGGCAAGGAGAAGGAGGAGGAAGAAGAGGAGGAAGAAGAGGAGGAGGAGGAGGGCGTAGATACGGATAGGCTCGCCGCTCGTGACCAAAGCCGAGGCACCAGAGGCCCCTCCTGCCCTTGGCCGCCTCCCGCGTGCAGCGGCCTGCGGCCGGTCTGGGCCCTGGCCTCGGCTGCACCTGCTTCTGTAGCGTTAGGAGGGGGGACACGGTGGCTCAGCTCAGAGGAGGAAATGGCGCCGATACCGCTACCCTTCCTTCGTTTTCGCCTTCTTGGGCCTCCTGGGAGTCCTTCGTTGCCACAGCTGGATTCGCCTTGGAATCCTGGTCAGAACGCACCCCGGGAGAGGTCTGGGTAGTAGCAGTATATCGGTACCGTTTGGTGTCCCCAGATACGGTCAGGAACTTTGGCTTAGCGTGTTGCGCCGCTGGTTCTGGCTCACCACGCTGCGGCGCGACACGCTATCAACGTCCCGGTCCCCAGGCGTCATCCTACCGAGCCTTTCCCAGCTTCCCGTCCCGCGGAGCGGAGCGATCCGCTACCCGCTCGCCGGGCATAGCTTGTCGCTGGGGCTGCCGCCGCGACACGCTACGTAAAAGTTCCCAACCGTGAGCTCAGGGGGTGGGGATAGGCTCACTGGGGAGGACACGTTCGAGGTTGCAGGTTTTCGGGCGTCGTTTTAGGTCGGGCCTGTCCCCCTACAGGGGGATTTTGGGCGAATGTTCAAAATACTCAAAGAAAACTCCCCAAATGCTCCGACATAGTCCCAAAAATAGTCCCCATATGATTGTCTGACTATTTTTGAGTATCCTTTCTGCAGAGGGACAGGCCCGACTTAAGCGTTGTCAGTGCTTCTCGTCGGCCAGCCTCGGGTCGGGTTGATCTCCAGCAGCTGCGGCTCGGAGGTGCCCGGCTGGTCCCGAACGGCCGCCTGGGAGCCGAGCTTCGACCCGAAAGCCAGCAGGCACTCGACTGGGAGATCGACTACAGGATTGATCTACCCCAAATTTGATTTTCACGTCGACCCTTCGGCAAAACCACGTCAGCCATTCGTACGCCGATCTGCGGCATTTCTACGAACTGCCCGTGGATCCGGTAATAAAGCTCAGCTCTGGGGCACATCCAAATTCTGTAGTCGACCCCCTACTCGAAGGACAGGCAACGGAGGGATGTAGCTCATCTGCAGCTCGAGTTAAGAAAGCCGACAGCCGATCCCGCCCACATGCTTTTTGATAGTAATATTTACCCGATCGACCTGAGATCAAGGTGGCGAGCGGGAATGAGATCGAACATGGGGGGAACAAACATTAGAACTCTAACGATGCCTCGACCCCCAATCGCCCCATGCATCGCCGGAGGGGGCTCGACCGCACACCCCGCCGAGGCACGCGCGGCTGCGCTGTCGGGGGCCCACCCGACCTGTCGGCGAGGCGTCGCCGACTCCAGGGGCGGTGCTCCCCCACCGGGCAAGGCCCCCCCTGGCTCGGGCGCTCGCAGACATGGATCGACGGGGGCGTGGACTCGCGACGGGTCCCGCTTCCGTGGGAAATCGCGGATTGCCGCCGCCGAGCGGGGCGGCACCAGCCGCATTTTGGCGAGGGCCTTCCCCCGATCCATGGATTTGGTGACCGCGCGCCAAATCCATGGATCGCCAATCCATGTTTGCGCGCCCCCGAACTGGCAAGCCCCCTGGTGGCTCTCGGGTTCTCGTTCCGGTCTCCGCCTGCCGTTCGGAGCGACCCGGGAGCCCCCCCCAGAGTGCTCTCGGCGTGGCGCGGCCGCTGGGAGAGCCTCCCGCGGCTGGAAAGCCGCCGAGGTCCGACGAGGCCGCCCGAAGACCTCGAGAATCGAGCCTGTCGCCCCCCCGAGGTTATTCAGGACAGACACAAGTCATCGTCGATTCCCAGAACATATGGGATGATATGGGAAGTGGGGAGGTGGCAACAACCCAGAAGATATTGGAAAATATGGGGAATCCTGTTATTTGTGTGCATTTGGTTGTGTGTCCCAGGGCCCCTTCACGTATGGACGGGGAATTTCAGATTCGAAGAAGAAAAAAAATAAAAAAACGCCTGGCCCCCCCCCCCCCGGCGGCACCTCCTGCGCTGCCCCTGGCGTGCTCCGCGCGCCAAGGAGGGGGGTCCAGCGCGGACCTAAGAAATCCGCGCGGAGCGCCAAAAGTTTATGTTTGTGTGTTCTTCTTCTTCGACTCTCTCCCCTCAGACATAGCAGATCTACTGTTTTAAGTCGGGCGTGTCCCTCTACGGAAGGAATATTATTCAAAAATAATCAAACAATGCTCCTGAGACGATGTTTGTCAGGAGGGAAAAAACACGAAGACAAAAGCAATCGTCGATTCCCAGGAAAATATGCGAAACTATGGGAAGTGGGGGGAGGACAAACACCCAGAAAATATTGGACAACATGGGGAATCCTTTCATTTCTGTCTATCTATAAGTGTGCCCCATCCATTTTCGACGATGTTCGACTCAAGTTTTCTCTTCTTCGAGCCTTGGCCTGTCGCTCCGCCGGCTCTGGCCCACCACGCCTCGGCGCGCGACGCGCTGCCCACCTCCCCGTCCACAGGGCGCCCACGTGCCGAGCTTCTCCGTTCCGCAGCCCTGCCCTGACATCGGGCCTGTCCCTCCACAGGGGGAGTATGCAAAAAGTAGGCAACACATCGTCGGGGGACGACGTTTGGATTATTTTTCTGCCATCTTGAAGTTTGGTTTGGCTTTCTCTTACTCGTCCAACCTCCCCCACTGTAGGAGGACATGCCCGACCTAGCCCTGTCCCGCGGAGCGGACCGACACGCTCTCCGCTCGCGAGGCGTGTTGCGTCGCCCCGGGCCGCCGCCACGGCACGCGACGCAAGCGTGCAAAAGGTCTGAGCCTGCCCCCGCCTACCCCCCCCTTCGGCCTGCCCCCCCCCTCCATCGGCTGCGCGTACAGGGGGGCCGTTCGCCGGCGTGGCCTCTGGTGCGGGCCCACTTCGGTGAAGCCAGGCATATGTTCCAGGAGGAGTATGCAAAAGTAGTCAAGCAGTAGTCCAGGGACGATGGCTTTGACTGTTTCTGGTTACGTGTATCTGCTTACTTTCTTGGGTAATTTGTTCTTCGAACATCCGCCCGTAGGAGGACATGCCCGACCTATCACTTGGGTCCCTCGATCGCTGACTGTGCTGCGACAGCAGCGGCTCGGGCGCAGGGGTCTGACTCCCCTCGTCTCTATCCCTGGGCCTCGAAAGGCCAACCCCCACCCCCAGTCCCGGCCATTGGATCGCGGGCTCGGGGATGAGGTCGGGGACTGAGGATGAGGGTAATGATGTTCCAACCTACTTTAGCCTTGAACACCAGGAAGAATTTCGAGCACCAGGAAGGTACCGAAATTGGAAGGTTTTCACGTGTCGGGCCCTGGGGGGCGATACTCGTTCGACACTGTTTCGATACTTCTCTGGGTGCTGGAAATTAGTTTTGGGGTGTGGTCCTTAAGTACGGCGGGAGCAACATAAGGTGAGGGTGGCTTTTCGCCTTCCCAGATGTGTTGCGACGGCCGCGGCTTGAGTGCCTGGGGTTTGACCCCACCCGCCCGAAGGTCGCCCCTGCCTACAGTCAGGGCGCACAACAAGGACGAACGACTTTCCAAGGCCACCCTCCTCCCTCCTCCTCCTCCTCCTCCTCCTCGTCCTCCAACTCCTCGTCCTCGTCCTCCTCGTCCTGCTCCTCCTCCTTCTCCTCCTCCTCCTCCTCGTCCTCGTCCTCGTCCTCGTCCTCCGTCTCGTCCTCTTCCTCCTCCTCCTCCTCCTCCTCCTCGTCCTCCTCGTCCTCCTCGTCCTCTTCGTCCTCCTCCTCGTCCTCCTTCTCCTCCGTCTCCTCCTTTGCCACTTTCGCTGGCCGCGCCCCTCTCGAAACGTGCCGACGCGGCCTTCAAGGCCCTTGCACCCCTCATCGCTGCATCCTTCGACATGCTCGGCGGCGAGCCTGCGGGGAACTGAGAAGGGGCGGACCCTCTGAGGAGGAGGAGGAGGAGGAGGAGGAGGAGGAGGAGGAGGAGGAGGAGGAGGAGGAGGAGGAGCAGAGGGAGGAGGAGGAATCGGACGAAGAACGCGGAAGACTTGTCAGGAGGCGCGGGGCTTCGGAGAAGCCCCGCCGCAGATTCTGGGAAGGCCCCCTCCTGCCCTGAGATCCGCCGTTGCAACAAAACGTGCGACATCGCAGAGACTCACGACCAGAGCCCCGGACCCCCCTTTTTTCTGCGTCACTGTTTGAGCCGGATCGATCTGGAGGGCCCCCGGGCCCGACATGGAGCGAAAACGCCCGTTGCGAAACCATCGCAACGCCTGGATCTCACGGCACCTGCCGAAGCAGTCTTCTGCCTTGGGCCGCCGACACCAGTCCGATCGCGGATGAGGATTCGGCGGATCGAGGGCTCCGAGCCTAATGGTGCCGAAATTGATGGTTTCGCGCTCCGATTCGACTCCTCCCCTTATCGACGTAGTTCGATGCCGATGTTTTCCCCGCGCGGTCGGTCTGGGTGGCCTCGCACAACTCCAGGAGTGTCGAGGGTCCCCACGCGAGCTCCTGCTCCTCCTCCTCCTCCTCCTCCTGCATCTCCATCTCCTCCTCCTCCTGCATCTCCATCTCCTCTTCCCTCTCCTCCACCACCTCCTCCTCCTCCTCGGGTCGCCTACGGCCCTGGGGGAAACCGTGCATTCTCGGAGCCCTTGCCAGGCCTCGGGAAAGTCAGAGAACGACTCAGGATGAGAAGCCGGTCCCAGGGGAAGGGGTCGAGACCTGTTGGTTGTCGACGTTGTGAAACATCATGACGTCGGGGGTCCAGGGATCTCGCAGGATCCTGCAGAGCCAGGGCTGCACTAAGCCAGGCTAGCGCGCAGAATCCTGAAGGATCCTGCAAAGCCTGACTGACCCGGGCTTGCATCGACCCGGGTCAGTAGATCCCCGATTTTCTCGGTGATTCAATGGTGGTGTTGAGGGATGGGGTGCCGAGGACGAGGCGTCTCAAACAATGTAAAACCACCCTCGGATCCCTTCCTATCCCTAGGACCCCATCCCTCAGGACTCCATCTGTGAGCCAACGCCTGTCGCAAGAGAGAGGCGCGCAGAGAGCACCCCCCGAGGGCACTCAAGCGCGGGGCTCCCCGGCGGTAGGTCGACCTGGGTCCGAGTCGATTGCGTGCCTCGGGGGCGTCCAGGCCCAGGAGTGGCCGCGTCGCATGAGAATCAGGACGGGAGATTCTTGGCTGGCTTGGGCCTCTGGGGGCCCTTCCCGGGCCCCGGGGCCGTAACGAAGACTAATCATACCTATAGGGCGAAAAACCAGTCCCCAGGCACTGGTCGGGATTTCCGAGGGCCCCGCACTGAAAAAATCAGGGCAGCGCATGTCTGGGGGAGGGGGGTCATGACTCAGGCTTACAGGGGGGGGGGGATCGCATTGCGGGGGCCATGATATTTCGCCAGATCTCGTGGCCCCCTCTTCTGCCTCTTCTTCTTCTTCTTCTTCTTCTTCTTCGAATGCGTCCCTGGGTCCCCCTGGCCATGCCTCTGGCCATGCCTTGCGAGCCCCCCATATGGACGCCCCCCTTTTTGGCCGCCCCCGACTGACTCCCCGACTGGCCGACCGGCCGACAGGCCGACTGACCGACCGACCGACTGGCCGACTGGCCGATTGGCCGACTGGCCGACTGGCCGACTGACCGACTGACCGACTGGCCGACTGGCCGACTCCCAGACTCCCCGACTCCCCGAATCCCCGAATGGCCGATGCGGCCCGATGCGACCCGATGCGACGCCCGCGCCGATCCGGTCCGATGCGGCCCGAGCCGGCTCGCCAGCGGGTCCCGAGCACCGCCTTCAGGCTGCGCGGGGGCAGTCGGGCGGCACACGCGAGCGGCAGCGCCTGGTTCGGTGGCAAGTCATGAGAGCCTTGCATACCTTATCATTTGTGCGTCTTTCGAGTGCTCTGGCGTCGATTCGCGTTTGGTAACCGATGGGGCAGCGCCGATTTTGCTGAGCGTGGTCGATGAGAGTCGGTTAGCGACGGTTCGCCAGATCCGAGAAGGTGTCACGGTCGGACCGAGACATGAGATCGAGGTCGGTTCGGGGAGGGTGTCCTAGTGCTCTTCGTGTTTGTTGGATGTTCTCGTGCATTCTGGGGGTGTGCCCTTGGATGTTCTGTTTGTTTTCGCCGGTGGAGGGTCTCGTGTTTTTGAAGTATTCTCTTCTGGCCCAGGTCCCACTGTGTGGGAGGCTCCCACGAGTTGCCGCCGAAGCCTTAACGGACATAGGTCGGCGTCTGCTGGTGCGTGCGCGGGCCTCCCCCCCGGGCGCGCGAAAAGACGCCGCCCCCCCCCCCCCCGGGAGAGGCAGGAGGGGGACGAGCAGGCGCGGAGGGAGCAAGAACACACAGACAGAAGTAATCGTCGATCCCCCGGAACATGCAGGACATTTCGGAGTTGGGGGTCGCGTGAGGGGGGGGGCGATGAATGGAGGGACAGCGAGGGTTGCCGAAAAGGGGCGCCCGTAACGAGGCCCTTCAGGGCCCCCAAAGGGGCCTTGAGGGCCCGAAGCGACCACCTTTCTTCCCCCCCCCCCATGAATCGCCCCCCATTTCTTCGCGCCCACGGGGGGTGGAGGGGAAAACGAATATCCAGAAAATGTGGGAAATCCTTGTCATCCTTGAATATGTGAATATGTGTCTGTCTATTTGTCATCGTGGTTCGCCACGGCCGCCCACCGCGCTCTGGCCCTGCGCGGCTGGCTGCTCCCGGCCCGGCTGCTCTTCGTCGAACTCTTCGGCGTCTGATCGTCCTTTCTTCCTCTCGGCCGTCCCCCCCTCCCTCTTTACTCGACGGCCAGTTCGCTAGTTAGTGCCCCTTATCTAGCTTCTCGCTGGAGCGGAGTTCGCCGCCTCGCCGCTGACGGAAAAATTGTTTTTACTTCAGTTTTGGTCTCCAGGGCCCGTTTTCGCCGAAAAACCAAGAGGCACACGCGCAAACTTGCGACGTCGTCGAAAAACAAAGACCGGCAGAAGCATGAACTTTCGACGGTCCGCGCGGATTTTTTTGGATTCGCGCTGGGCCCGCCTGGCGGCGCCTCCGGCGCCGCCCCTGGCGCGCTGCCCGCGTTAATTGGGGAGGAGGTTCCACAGCGGATCCTGGCGATCCGCGCGGACCTCCGACATTTTATGTTCATGCCGTTTTCGGAGGAGGCGCCATGGGGGGGGGGGGGCAATGAATGGAGGGGCATGAGGGCTGCCGCAACAGGGCCTTTTAGGGCCCGTGAAGGGGCCCTCTAGGGCCCAAGAGGGGACCTTCGGGACCCGAAAAGGGCACCTTCTTCCCCCCCATTGCTTCGCGCCCAACGGTTGTTACTGTTCAATTTCTGTCCTCTGGGCCACCAGCAAATCATGGACGCCGGGGAAAAAGCTGCCCTTGGGGAATTGGTTGGGACGTCTGGTGCGCCACGTATAGAACCAATCATCGCATCCTCGGATGTTTAAAGTATGAGTGCGCAGGGGCACCGGGAGGAGGGGGATAGTCGGACCGAGGTCTCAGATCGATGTCGGTTCTGGGATGGTACCCTAATGTTTTTCGTGTTTGTTGCATGTTCTTGTGCACCTCGGGTAGGGTACCCTTGGATGTTTTGTGCGTTTTGGCCGGCGGAGGGTATCGTGTTCTTGAAGGATGTTTTTTTCTGGCCGGTTTCCTCCTTGCAGGCTGCAGATGAGGAAGAGCCCCTTCGCTTTCCACGCGGGGTCCCCGGAAGTGCTGGCCCTTTCTCCAGGGCCAGCGCATCGTTCCGATTCCGCCGTTGCTGGTCACATGGCCTGGCGAGGGCCCCCACAGGCCGAAAACTGCGAGCCACATGTGTGTGTGTGTGTTTTGGTATCCTCCCCCGTCGTCCTTCCTCCCTCCCTCGTGCATGGTGGCACAATTCGCTTAACGTTGCCCCGTTGTGCACCACTCGCCAGCGCAGTCACTTTGCTTAACCGCCGACGCAAAAGTGTGTTGGTATCCTCCTCAAAGCTCGGGGCTCAAGCGACGGGGGTCAATGCAAACGGGGGTCAGCCAGAACGTGGGCTCTCGCAGGATCCTGCGCAGCCAGGGTGGCATTGACCCAAGCCTCCGCGCAGAATCCTGCAGGATTTTGCAGGATCCTGCAAACAAAACGAGTGGCGCAGGTTTGGAATGGCCCGGGCCAGTAGGTCCCCGACATTCACCGAGCGCGTTCCACTATTTGCAAGGTGCCTACTCGCAAACGTCAGAAAGCAACAAACACACATTTTCCTCGACGTAATGGATGGTAAATCTCGGCGGATCCTGGCCATTTGCGAACAATTATTGTAGAGGCGTCCGGCCAGCGCCGCCGATCCCGGACGACCCCGCTGTCAGAAGGACGCTGTCGCCCCAGCGCGCTTGTTCAAACGTAAGTGGTTTGGAAACAGCTTGGAGGCATTGCGTGGGCTTCTTGAGGGGCCTCTACGACGCATCTTCGAGGCCTCCTGGGGGGGCGTCTTGGAGGTGATTATTGAGCCTCTTGGGGGCCGTTTGGGCTTCTTGGGGGGCATTGCAGGGGGCATCCTGCATTTGCGAATAGTTACTGTGCGAGCAGTGGAGCGCGCTTGTCCAGACACGGGATGAGCGGGAGAGGGCGGCGGAGGCCGCCCGCGGCCGTGGCAGCGAGGCGGGGGGGGGGGAGGGTGGCTGGCGTCCAGAGGCCGCCCGCGAGGAACGGGGAGGTGGAGGAGGGCCCAGACATCCAGCAGGGCTGCACCTAAACGGTGCTTTGGCGATTTCGTGGGCCGTTTTCGTTTCGATGTCGTTTTGCGGTAAAGGCGAATCGAAGACAAAACGAGGGACAACTAAAACAAAGCGAAACCGAAAAACACCGTTTAGGTTCAGCCCTGACATCCAGCGTGAACCCTAATAGCACGGTAAAGACGCAGCCCCACCGAGGTCCCCGTCTTCGCCCTAGGGATATACTCTAGAGCTGGGGGCGGCTCGGTTCGATGCGTCCGCAGAAGAGATCCCCTGGCCCTAAAATTTTTCGGCCCGCTGAACTTGGGTCCCCTCCCAAAGGGTTAGGGGCCCTTTCACTGCGAATCACTGGAGTCGGCTGTGGGTATGAAGTTTTAGGCCTCCTGGATGGGGTCCGAGTGCGGTGGGAACCCCATGCCAAGGAGCACCCTGCTTGCGTCCAGGGAGCCCCGGGCTTCTTTGTCTTCGATTGTTTTACGCTGTGGAAAGCGTGACGTTCCCAGACCAAACATCAGTGGACGTCCTGGGGTCTCAGGGTTGGGTTTCTTGTGGGAGGTTTCTTCTGTCGATCTCCTACTGTAGGCCTCCTAGATGGGGTCCGGGTAGATGGGGTCGGAGGACCTCGCCGCATCGCCGAGGCATCGGCGATGCGGCTCGATGTGGAGCCCGATTTTGCGACGCCTCGTCGATGCATCGACGACGTGGGCGATGCATCGGCGATGCATCGGCGATCCGGTGCATTCCTCCGACGCCATCTACTCGGGCCCCATCTAGGATGCCTCTGACAGCTAACGTGAGCCCTGGAGTCGGCTGGGGGCCTGAGGTAGCCCAGCAGCACCGGTGCCGGCCAGCAGGGACGGGGTGCGAGGCTCGATGTTCTGGGTTCGAGTTATGATGTTCCAACCTACTTTAGCCTTGATCACGAGGGTTTTCACGTGTCGGGCCCTGGGAGGCACTCGTCCGACACTGCTTCGACACTCTTTCGACACTCTTTCGACACTTTTCCGGATGCTCGAAATTATTTCTGGGCTGTGGTCTCAAAGTACGATGGGAACAACACACGGTTCTAGGAGGTTTTTTGTTTTTCTCGGTATCCAGCATCCGCGTTCGGGCCCCATGGGGCCGTCAGAAATATATCCGGGGTGAATAAATGCACCAGATGGATCTTGGGAGGGGTCCAGGGACCGATTTTGAGCAGACTTGTCCTCGTCCCCCCTTCTTGAAAGATTTTCATAAGGCCCATCCAGTTCAGGCCCTCCGGCCGCCTCCAACGTGAACCAGCTCGGGGCTCAAGAGACGGGGTCAATGCAAACGCGGGTCAGTCAGAGCGCCGAATCTTGCAGGATCCTGCATGGCCAGGGGTGCACTGACCCGGGCTTCGGTGCAGGATGAGTGCTCGCCGGGCCCCCGGGCCGTACCCCGCACGGAATCAAAACAACACATCGGATCTCTGGTGGGCCCTCCTCAGTGGCAACCTTCGGGGGGGATTGCTCAGGGGGGGGATCCGGCGGCCTCCAGTCGCCCATTCATCGCCAACGGCCCACCCCACCCGGGAACGCGCGGATCTGCAATCGTGGCCTATCGTGGATCTATCGGCGATGTGTCGCCGAATGCAGCTTGATATTCTCCCCACTGAACCGTTCCCCCTACAAAAGAAACCCATGCTAAGAAACACCCTGCTTGCTTCCAGGGTGCCCTGGATGTCTTGGGTCTAAATGGTTTTGCAATTGAAAGCGTGACGTTCCACCACCAACAATCAGTTTACGCCCTGGGGTCTCAGGGTTGGGCTTCTGGTGAAAGGTTTCTGGTGGCCGAATTCCTACTGTACTGTTGCCCCTCGCCTCCTTCCTCCACAAGGGGATGTCACGGTCATCGCTCCGCCGTTCGCCCGCAGCTCGCACCCCCGCCTGAGGCGGTCGAGCTCTTCCAGCTGCGCGGGCCCCGGGGCCCGCCCTCAGCAGCGGCTGGCGCCCCGTGGGTTCGGCCCTCCCCCCCCCCCCCCCGCGTGCCCCCTCAGAGCCGCGCACCGGCTGCCGCCCTCGCCTGGCGCGTCGCCGGCCCCTGGGCCCAAGGAGCAGCCCCGCGGGGGCCCGGAACGCACATGACCCTGTGAGCTACCCATATCCTGCTGCATCGAGTGGCAAAAACTCAGGAGGGAAAGAAACACACAGACACAATTAATCGTCGACTCCCAGGAAAATATGCAAAAATATGGGAAGTGGTGGGGAAGACAAAAACCCAGAAAATATGGGAAAATATGGGGGATATTTCTATTTGTGTGTATTTATTTGTGTGTTCCAGTTCCCCTTCAAAAACACTTGGCCCAAGTTTGCATGGACAGCGACGGTGTCGGCGCCGTCATCTTGCTGTGCGAGCTGTATGGGAAGCGCGCGCGCGCGCCGAGCGGCGCTCTGCGCGGCAACAGGAGGACGAGGACCGAGGCCCAGGGCTCGACGCCGACACGGGGGTGGGAACGAGGGGCAGGCGCAGGGACGCGAGGGGAGCCGAAAGTTACCGCGGCAGCCGCAGGGAGATCTGTATAGCTGGTGCAAGAGGCAAGCGAGGCCCGGCTCGCCCGACAGCTTCTCCGCCTCATGCCCGCACGGTCGCAGTGCGGGAGCCGAACGCCCGCAGGCGCGCCGCCATGTCTGTGGGTGGCCCGCGGGCGAAGGGATCAACGCCGGGGTCGCGTATCATAAGCGTTGTCCACCGTCGTCGCCATGGACAGAATCAGAATCACGTAGAATCGCAGCCAAAGGTCATTAATTTTCTTCTCCGCCTTGAACCTGGCGTCGTCAATGACTCCGCGATACGTGGTCCATGCCTGGCAGGCCGTAGACGTTAGGATCTCGGCATGCCCCCCACGGATGGCGAGGTCGAATCTCAATCTTCGTAGCGCGTCACCCCGCTGGACCCTCCACGACAGTGGCGACAGTCTCGCAGATCGCAGCCCCCCACGGATGGCGAGGTCGAATCTGAATCTGCGTAGCGCGTCGTTGAGTTGGACCGCCCAGCGGCTTTCGAAAGTGGCGACGGTGGCAACATCAAATCTGAATCTGCGTGGCGCATCACTCCGCTGGGCGCTCCAGCGGCTTTCGAAAATTGCCGCAAATTTGCAAATCGCGGCCCCCACGGATGGCGAGGTCAAATCTGAATTTGCGTAGCGCGTCACCCCGTTGGATTCCCCAGCAGCTTTCGAAACCGGCGAGTGTTTCGCACATCGCAGCCCCCCAGAGACGGCGAGGTCTAATCTGCACGTGCGTCATCGTCACTCCTCTGGACCCACAGCCAAATGTCGAAACTGGCGACCGTTTCGCAGATCGCCCCCCGCCAAGGACGGCGAGGTCGAATCTGGATGTGCGTGGCGCGTCACTCCGCTGGACCCTCAGACAGCTTTCGAAAGTGGGGATCGTTTCGCACATCGCACCCCCCAGGGATGTCGAGGCCGAATCTGAATCTGCGTAGCGCGTCACCCCACCAGACGCCCAGCAACCGTCGAAACCGGGGAGCCTTTTTCGCATATCGCAGTCCCATCACGGATGGCGAGGTCCACTCAGGATGTGTGTAGCGGGTCGTTCCGATGGACTCCCCAGCAGCCTTCGACAGTTTCGCATTCGGTGCTTCCCACGGATGGCGAGGTCCAATCAGAACGTGCAAAGCGCGTTACTCCACGACCCCCCCGCGGATTTCGAAAGTGGCGGCCCGTTCGCAGATCGCGGCCCGCGATGTAGCAGGCATAATTGCAGGCAGGCGGGAGGGGAAGGGGGGAGGGGAGGCGGGAGGGAAGACGCGACCGCAGTGTTTTATCCAAATCGGGAACCCAGAGCAGGAAGGGTGCAAACAACTGTCCGCCAAAAACGCCCGGAGGCCGAGGCAGAAGAAAAACACCAGTGTGGAGAAACCGCGGCGATCGAATGCCTGAGTGCAAAATATGGGGCGTCCCAGGGATGGCCGAACGGCCTCGCCTTGGAGGTGGCGCGAGGTTGACGCTGCTTTGTCGGCGGCAGTGCGGCGGAGGGCCAGCGGAGGGCGGCGGAAATTAGCCTGACGAAGGACCCGACCATATGCAGGTGTGAGTACCGCAATTGTGATTCCCTTTTTCGGTGGTGATCCCTATGAGGCAACGAACCGTGCCAGTGGTGTGCCGAAATGAGTGGCGTGGTACACGACGCGAACGAAAACGATTGATCTGAGTACGTAGGGGGACTGAGCGCGGGTGAATCTGAGCGCGAGTGCGTCTGACCGTGAATGAATCTGCGTGCGAGCGAGTCTACGTGCATGAATGCGACTTTGACAAAGCATGGTGCAATTGTATATAAAAAGTCAATAGTTTGAGAATGACTTCCTTTGGGTACTCGTGACGCTGGGCGTGGCCGCCGCAAGGAGCTTCCCCGGGACTCCCCGATGGCATCGCCCGCGCGCCGCGACGCCACCGCGAGGATCGCGCCCGCTTCCTCCCTTTTTTTCCCAACCATCCTGTGGTGTTGGGTCCTCGTTTTGAAGAGACAGCGCCCCGCGTCCAACCTCCTCCTCCTCCTCTCTCCTCCCCCTCCTCCCTCCTCCCATCATCACCACCACCATCATCATCATCATCATCATCGTCATCATCATCATCATCATCATCATCGTCATTGTCATCGTCGTCATCGTCATCGTCATCGCCCACTTCGGCACACCCCTCACACGTTTCGTGGCCCCATAGGGAGCTCCACCGAAGGCCCGAGGGCTGCCGCCCGCATGCGTCCCCTACACCTATTTCGGCACACCCCTCACACGTTTCGTGGCCCCATAATAGGGAGCTCCACCGAAGGCCCCAGTGCTGCCGTCCGCATGCGTCCCGCACACCCATTTCGGCACACCCCTCACACGTTTCGTGGCCCCATAGGGAGCTCCACCGAAGGCCCCATGGCTGCCGTCCGCATGCGTCCCGCACACCCATTTCGGCACACCCCTCACACGTTTCGTGGCCCCATAGGGAGCTCCACCGAAGGCCCCATTGCTGCCGTCCGCATGCGTCCCGCACACCCATTTCGGCACATTTCGGCACACCCCTCACACGTTTCGTGGCCCCACAGGGAGCTCCACCGAAGGCCCCAGTGCTGCCGTCCGCATGCGTCCCGCACACCCATTTCGGCACACCCCTCACACGTTTCGTGGCCCCACAGGGAGCTCCACCGAAGGCCCCAGTGCTGCCGTCCGCATGCGTCCCGCACACCCATTTCGGCACACCCCTCACACGTTTCGTGGCCCCATAGGGAGCTCCACCGAAGGCCCCATGGCTGCCGTCCGCATGCGTCCCGCACACCCATTTCGGCACACCCCTCACACGTTTCGTGGCCCCACAGGGAGCTCCACCGAAGGCCCCAGTGCTGCCGTCCGCATGCGTCCCGCACACCCATTTCGGCACACCCCTCACACGTTTCGTGGCCCCATAGGGAGCTCCACCGAAGGCCCCATGGCTGCCGTCCGCATGCGTCCCGCACACCCATTTCGGCACACCCCTCACACGTTTCGTGGCCCCACAGGGAGCTCCACCGAAGGCCCCAGTGCTGCCGTCCGCATGCGTCCCGCACACCCATTTCGGCACACCCCTCACACGTTTCGTGGCCCCATAGGGAGCTCCACCGAAGGCCCCATGGCTGCCGTCCGCATGCGTCCCGCACACCCATTTCGGCACACCCCTCACACGTTTCGTGGCCCCACAGGGAGCTCCACCGAAGGCCCCAGTGCTGCCGTCCGCATGCGTCCCGCACACCCATTTCGGCACACCCCTCACACGTTTCGTGGCCCCACAGGGAGCTCCACCGAAGGCCCCAGTGCTGCCGTCCGCATGCGTCCCGCACACCCATTTCGGCACACCCCTCACACGTTTCGTGGCCCCATAGGGAGCTCCACCGAAGGCCCCATGGCTGCCGTCCGCATGCGTCCCGCACACCCATTTCGGCACACCCCTCACACGTTTCGTGGCCCCATAGGGAGCTCCAGGCCCCACAGGGAGCTCCACCGAAGGCCCCAGTGCTGCCGTCCGCATGCGTCCCGCACACCCATTTCGGCACACCCCTCACACGTTTCGTGGCCCCACAGGGAGCTCCACCGAAGGCCCCAGTGCTGCCGTCCGCATGCGTCCCGCACACCCATTTCGGCACACCCCTCACACGTTTCGTGGCCCCATAGGGAGCTCCACCGAAGGCCCCATGGCTGCCGTCCGCATGCGTCCCGCACGCCCATTTCGGCACACCCCTCACACGTTTCGTGGCCCCACAGGGAGCTCCACCGAAGGCCCCAGTGCTGCCGTCCGCATGCGTCCCGCACACCCATTTCGGCACACCCCTCACACGTTTCGTGGCCCCATAGGGAGCTCCACCGAAGGCCCCATGGCTGCCGTCCGCATGCGTCCCGCACACCCATTTCGGCACACCCCTCACACGTTTCGTGGCCCCACAGGGAGCTCCACCGAAGGCCCCAGTGCTGCCGTCCGCATGCGTCCCGCACACCAGGTGTGTGGCGTGCCGACATGGGCGTCGCGGCGCGCGGGCGCTGCCGTCGGGGTTCCCAGGGAAGCCCCCTGCAGAGGCGACGCTCAGAGTCACGAGTACCGAGAGTCACGCAGACCCAAACTGTTCACAGTCGTATACATACATTTACACTGGGCGTATCCATGCACGCATTCATGCGAATAGAATCAATCGCGCGCAGATTCATTCATAATCAGACTCGCTCGCGATCCGACTCGCACGCGCTCAAGCTTTCATATTCGGACCTATCGTCTTCGTTCGTGTTGTGTACACTGCCACGCATTTCGGCACACCCCTCATACGGCTCGTGGCCCCATAGGGAGCGCCACCGAAGAAGATATTCACAATTGCGGTACTCTCAACTGCATATGGTTGGGTCCTTCGCCAGGCTAATTTACTCCCCCTTTGCCCGCGCATTCAAAAGTCCAAGGCTGCGGGCGCAGCGCAGCGCGGAGTCCCAGCGACGCGCGCAGGTCGCCCCGGAGGGGTCCCAGCGACGCGCGCGGGTCGTCCGCTGCGCGCAGCAACAAGAGCTAGCTGGCTGGCTGATAGCGGGCAAGGCTCTTGCCGCTTGGCAGAGCGACGACGGGCGAGCGAGGCGCGGAACTCCGACGGCCTCCGGCGGAGGTGTACTGGGTGGGGGAGACGCATGCGGACTGCGCCACGGGGACCTTCGGTGGAGCTCCCTATGGGGCCACCAAACGCGTGGAGGGTGTGCCGACATGGGTGTGCGGGACGCATGCGGGCGCACCCACTGGGACCTTCGGTGGAGCTCCCTATGGGGCCGCGGAGCGTGTGAGGGGTGTGCCGAAATGGGTGTGCGGGACGCATGCGGGCACACCCACTGGGACCTTCGGTGGAGCTCCCTATGGGGCCACGAAACGCGTGAAGGGTGTGCCGAAATGGGTGTGCGGGACGCATGCGGGCACACCCATTGGGACCTTCGGTGGAGCTCTCTATGGGGCCACGAAGCGTGTGAGGGGTGTGCCGAAATGGGTGTGCGGGACGCATGCGGGCACACCCACTGGGACCTTCGGTGGAGCTCCCCATTGGGCCACGAAGCGTGCCGAAATGGGTGTGCGGGACGCATGCGGGCACCCACTGGGACCTTCGGTGGAGCTCCCTATGGGGCCACGAAGCGTTGGAAGGGTGTGCCAAAATGGGTGTGCGGGACGCATGCGGGCACACCACATTTCCTTCGGTGGAGCTCCCTATGGGGCCACGAAACGTGTGAGGGGTGTGCCGAAATGGGTGTGCGGGACGCATGCGGGCACACCCACTGGGACCGTCGGTGGAGCCCCCTTATGGGGCCACCACGCGCGTGGAGGGTGTGCCGACATGTGTGTGTGTGTGTGTGTGGGACGCATGCGGGCACACCCACTGGGACTTTCGGTGGAGCTCCCGATGGGGCCACGAAACGTTTGAAGGGTGTACCGGAATGGGTGTGCGGGACGCGTGCGGGCACACCCATTGGGACCTTCGGTGGAGCTCCCTATGGCGCCACGAAGCGTGTGATGGGGTGTGCCGAAATGGGTGTGCGGGACGCATGCGGGCACACCCACTGGACTTTTCGGTGGAGCTCCCTATGGGGCCACGAAACGTGTGAAGGGTGTGCCAAAATGGGTGTGCGGGACGCATGCGGGCACACCCACTGGGACTTTCGGTGGAGCTCCCTATGGGGCCACGAAACGTGTAAGGGGTGTGCCGACTTGTGTGTGTGTGTGTGTATGTGTGTGTGTGTGTGTGTGCGGGACGCATGCGGGCACACCCACTGGGACCTTCGGTGGAGCTCCCTATGGGGCCACGAAGCGTGTGAGGGGTGTGCCGAAATTGGTGTGCGGGACGCATGCGGGCACACCCATTGGGACCTTCGGTGGAGCTCCCTATGGGGCCACGAAGCGTGTAAGGGGTGTGCCGAAATTGGTGATGACGATGATGATGGTGGGAGGAGGAGGAAAAGGAGGAGGAGGAGGAGGAGGAGGAGGAGGAGGAGGAAGAGAGGAGGAGGAAAGGAGGAGGAGAGGAGACGCGGGCCACCGTCTTTTCAATCCGAGGACCCAACACCACAGGATGGTTGGGCAAAACACGAGGGGCCGAACTCCGCTGGCGGGAGTTCGGCGGAGCGCAGCGGAGGTAGAAGCTGCGCCCCCATTTTATTTGCGTTTTTCCCAGCCTTCCTGTGTGTTGGGTCCTCGTTGTGAATTCGCAGCGCCGCGCCCCACCTCCTCTTCCTCCTCCTCCTCCTCCTCCTCCTCCTCCTCCTCCTGTTTGCCTCTGTTCCTCCACTCCCTCTCCCTCTTCTTCACCTACACGCTTCGTGGCCCCACGGGGAGCTCCACCGAAGGCCCCAGTGGCAGGGCCCGCGTGCGTATTCGGGCCCGTTTCAGCACCCACACACTCGCACACACGCACACACCCACACACGCACACACGCACACGCGCACACGCGCACACGCGCACACGCGCACACGCACACACGCACGCGCACACGCACACGCACACGCACACGCACACGCACACGCACACGCACACGCACACGCACACGCACACGCACACGCACACGCGCACACGCACACGCGCACACGCACACGCTTACGCACACGCACACGCACACGCACACGCACACGCACGCACACGCACACGCGCACGCACACGCACACGCACACGCACACGCACACGCACACACAGGCGGTGGTGGAGGCAAAGGCGCAGGCTCCATCTCGGCGCAACTGCTGGAGATGCAGAAGCGGGTGTGCACTTTCACGTCGGAGCTCAAGCTGGCGAAGGCGAAGGCTCTTGACGCGAGCGCGCCCCCCGCCAGTGTCGAGAGCGGCGAGGGTGACACTGGTGCCGAGTTTGCTGTCACAAAGCGGCTGGACGAACTGGATGGTTTTCTCAAGCAGTTGGTTGGCGTCGACACTCCAGAGGTTGCCCAGCTGGTGGCCCAGTATAAAGCTGAGCAGGTCAAGTTGCGGGCACAGCTTTTTCAGGAGAAACCGCCGTCGCAGTAGCTCAAAACTTTCGGTTTCAATGACACCAAGGTCGAGCAGCATACCACCAAGCAGCAGAACGTCCGCGAGGCGAAGCAGGCGCAGCAGGTGGCCCTGCAGGCGGAGTTCGCCTCGCAGGAGGCTGTGCTCGCGGAGTCCCGCAAGCAGCTGCTCGAGCTCGAGAGCCAACGGGCCCAGCTCTATGGCGCTCTGCCGCAGGCGCCCACGGGGCCACCTGGCGCCGACGCTGGCAACGACCAGAGCAGCTGGACGCTGCCCAAGCTGGAGCAGGTGCTTTTGGCTGCTGGCACTGCTCCTGACCTGCAGCAGGAGGTGGCTGCAGTGGTGGGCAAGATTCGCCAGCACCGCCAGACCCAGGAGGAGCGAGCCCAGGCCCAGCGAGAGGCCAACGAGAAGCAGGCAGCTGAAGCAGCTGCCCAGGCAGCCACAGAGCAGCAGGATGCTGCCATGGCAGGCGACGCCGATGAGGTCCAGGGGGTTGCGTCGGTCGACCAGGCCAATGCAGAAGAGCTTCGCGATTACCTGCGCGACTCTGGTGCTGAGTTCCCTAATGCTGCTGAAGCCTCCGAGGATGAACTCCGAGCAGCGGTCAAGCGCCTCCGCCTGGCCAGGCCCAAGTGGAAGGTGGTCAAGAAGCCACGCGCGGCCTAGTTCTCCCTGTCGCCGGTCATGACGAGAACCACGTTGCAGATTACCACAGTTAATGCCAACTCTTTGGGCACATTGTCCAAGTACCTCGTCGACTGCAGCAGTGGCGCGGTCATCGCGCAGGAGCACCACGCGCGCTCTGACAAGCTCTCTGAGGTGCAGGGTGACGCCCAAGACTCTGGCTGGCGCGACGCCCGGTGCCCCGCGTTGCTCACCGCGGCAGGGGGCGCTGAGGGGGGCGTCGCGGTCCTGGCCAAGACCGACATCGCCGTCACCCAGGCGCCGCTGTTGGCCGACGGCATCATTGTGCCAGGCAGGGCCGTGGCGGCCCATGTCCATGCTGCCCTCACTGGCGGCTTCGTGGCGGTCGCTCTCTACCTCCGCACGGGCGAGGGCAGGTCGCCCCGCAACCTGGCGCTGGTGCGGCAGGTCGTGCAGTATGTGAAGCGCGCGGTCGCAGGCCCTGGGCGGGCGTGGGTCGTCGGTGGCGGTTTCGACATGTCGCCGCAGGAGCTGCTGGAGCATGACGGGCCCCCTTTGGCGAGCGCCAGTTGCGTTGCCCCGCTGGTGCCGGCCTGCATGCAGGCTGTGCCTGCCACGACGCTGGACTGGTTCCTGGTGCATGGGCCCATGCTGCGTGGCGTCGCGTGCGAGGTTGGCGCCTCCGTCACTGACGTCGACATCACCTGGCCGCATCGGCCCGTCACGCTGGCCATTGCCAAGCGCGCAGAGCCGCCGATCGCTCGCCCGCGAGCTCGACGAACCCAGGCCCTTTCCTCGGGGGCTGCCCGTGGGGCGTGCGCGCTGCCCCTGGCGCGGCTGGGGGCCGGTATACGGCTCCATCGAGCAGGCGCAGTCTTCCCGAGCTCGCGACAGCATGGGATTTGGTCCTCCGAGGCGTCAGGTGGGGCTTGCAGGAAGACGCGACATCGTCGGCTCTCGCAAGCGGCGCTACGCGGGCAGAGAAGGCCCAGTCCAGCAGCGCACGCGCCAACTCCAGCGGCGCCCTCCTGCGCGACGAGCTCGCCGCGGGCCCGACGTGAGCGCGTGGACTGTTGCGGCCGGGCGGGCTCAGCACATCATGCAAGTGCGCGGCTACGCGAGCAAGACAGTCGCCCAGCTCGCAATCTCCCAGGACGATCAGAAAGACGAGCAACGAGGTGGTCAGGTGGACCCCTCATCGCGCGCGCCCTCTGTCCTTTCCAATGGCAAGCGGACCGCGCAGGGGGGGCAGAAGCGGTCAGGTGGACCCTGCGGCTACCCCCTCAGAGGTCAGGCTAGCTCTGGTTTCGACTTTGGAGGCTGACTTGTTTGATTTAACGATGGTTGGAGAGCGTGGCCCGAACGTGATCGACGGCAGCGCAACTGCACGCGCCCCGCACCCCCAGGGGAAAGGGCCTGCTGCTCGTGGGGCCCACAGCGGTGGGGTGGCCGATGCCGCCGCACACGTTGTTGTTCCTGGCCGCCTGGCGAGGTGCTGCGACGCTCGCCCCGTCGCCCCCCCTGCAGGCCCGAGCGAGGCCCGCAGCGGTGGGGTGGCCCAGGCCCTCGCACAGCTCGTTGCCCCTGGCGGCCCGGCGAGGTGCTGCGACGCTCGCCCCGACGCCCCCGCTGCAAGCCCGAGCAAGGCCCACCGCGGTGGGGTGGCCGATGCCCTCGCACATGGCGTTGCTCCTGGCGGCCTGGCGAGTCGCTGCGACGCTCGCCGCGTCGCCCCCCTGCAAGCCCGAGCGAGGCCCACAGCGGTGGGGTGGCCGATGCCCTCGCACGCAGCGTTGCTGAAGGCGGCATGGAGAGGTGCCGCGACGCTCGCCCCGTCGCCCTCCCCGCGAGACCGTCGCTGCGCAGCGTGGGCGGCGAGATGGGCCCCTTCGACGAACTGGGTGCGACGCCGCTGGGCGCCAAAGAAGGTCAGGGTGGTCTGGGGGCTGGCGGCCCGCAAAGACCTGGTCAGGACCCCCGCCCCCGCTGGTCGCGCTACCCGCGTGGAGGTCGTTCGTCGCTCAGATGGACGCTGGTGCAGTGAAGATAGCCAGGCTCCAGATCCCAGTCTCGCCCACGATGGACATGGAGGTGGCGCTGCATGGGCGGGGCCCGGCGACCTGCCCAGGCTTGGTCAGGGCGCCTCCCCGTTGGGCTCGACCCACGGGGGGTCTGCGCATGCCGCGATGGACGCTGGTGAAGATTGCCAGGCCCCGCCCGAGGACCGCGGCGAGGGCCCCGACCAGGTAGTGGCGCAGCGACGGCAAGAAACATGTCAACGGGGGCTCCGACGGTACACCCAGCACTGGATGAGCGACCCGCTTAACGACCAGCAGACCGAGCAGGACGTTCTCGACGATTGGATGGAGTAGTGCGTGCCGTACACAGCGGAGCAGCTGCGGGGCCCAGTCTTCGATGCCCTGTGGGGCGGTGGCGGCTGTGACGAGGCCCTACCAGGAGATGCGCGACGGTGGCATCGGGCCCGTGAGATGTGCGAGTCGGCCTATCGGGCTGGCAGCCGCCGTCGCGGCCGCGACCGAGCTCACCTCAAGCAGCTGCGCCAACGCCCTGGGGAGGACTGGGCCGAGGCGGTGGACATGCATTCACGAGCCTTCGAGCAGCAGCGGGAGTGGCTCGACCGGCGCTCAGGCGATCGAGCGGGCCGTGCACCTCAGCCGTGGCCTCCAGGAGCTGCCGGAGGCATGGTCTTCCACGGGCTGCAACACTACGCTACGCGCGGCTCCATGGCCTGGCCGCCGAGCTGCTCGCCTTCGAGGCGTTCTGTGGGCTCATCAGCAAGCAGCAGCGCATCCTGAGGCACCTGGATGGCGGCGCGCGTGAGATCTTCCAGGCCGGCCCTGAGATGCTGGCCAGCCGCTCGGTGGAGGTCCGACTGCCGGGCATCGTCGCCAAGGCCAAGCAGCTCACCGCGGAGGCTGAGGCTAGGTGCGCCAAAGCATGGGCCACTTGGGCGAAAGACGCGTTCGCGGGAGGCGCTGGGCTGGCGCGCCGGTTCACCAAGCCGAGGCAGGAGGTAGAAGTCCCACGGGCCAATGTGAGTGGCCACCCTTGCGACCTCGCGAACACCGAGCTCGGCGACTGGAAGGCCATTTTTGAGCATCGCCAGCTCGGCGAGGCCTCGCTCCCTCCTGGTGCTGAGCATTGGCCAGAGCCCCCGCACCTCGCGGTGCAAGACCTGCGTTCGGCCATCCGCTCTTTCAAGCAGGGCGCGGCCGTTGGCCAAACAGGCCTCCGCCCGAAGCAACTCGACGCCCTCTCCGACGAGGCTTTGCTGGCGCTGTCGCGACTATTCCTCGCCTGCGAGCATCGCCTTGGATGGCCGCCGCAGCGCATCGTGACAGTCCTAGTCCGATTACCAAAGGCTGGAGGAGGCATGAGACTGATCGCGCTACTCAACATGGCGGTTCGCCTCTGGAGTCGCGCGCGGCGCCCGCTGGCAGCCCAGTGGGAAGCCACCCATCGAGAGGAGCACGCCTGGGGGCTTGGCCCAGGCAGGAGTTCTTCTGCCTCCGCTTTCGCCCACAACCTGTCCTAGGAGATTGCGCTGGCCAGGCGACAGGACGTGATCGTACTCATGGTGAACTTGATGAAATGTTTCGAAATGGTTGCGCCTGTAGTGTTGGTGCGCGAAGTTATCGAAGTGGGATTCCCACCGAGACTGGCATGGCTACTGGTGCAGTTATTCTGCAAGCCTCGCGTGGTGCGGGCCCACGGCAGCAAGAGCGAGGTCTACATCTCCTTCCAGGGCATCGTGGCATGCTGCTCGCAGGCGACCACGCTCCTGGCGGCGCTGATGCACATAGCCACGCTGCGGCTCAGCGCCCTCTGCACTACGCTGCAGAACAGGCAGTTGGTGGGCGATGCGTCGTTGCAGTGGACTGGCCCGCTGGCCGCAGTTCGCTGGAGCTCGGCGAAGGCATCGACCAGCTCACGGACGAGCTCAAGTCCCTCAAGCTGCCCATCCAGATCAAGAAGCTGGGCAGCGTGGCTTCGTCAAGTCGCGCTGCACGGCGGTTCAGCTTGGCGGGGGGGGCTGGCAAATCACAGGCCTACCGTGGATCCGCAGACCCGGGCACGAGTTGGGTGGGCCCAGAGTGCGACGCCGCCAGGGGGCCGACAGACTTGCGCAGCTACGCGGCCGAGTTCGACGATCCATGGTTCTCAAGAAGGCAGTGGGTGCCATGCGCATGACGCGCACCCAGACGGCTGGTTTCACACCCTCGGTCACGCACGGGGCCTCGGTCAATGGGGTCGTAGACGCCGCGCTCAAGCCGATCCGATCGGTAGCTGCCATGTTGGCAGGGGTGCGCCCCACGGGCAGCATCTGCATGGGCATGCTCATGCAGGACCAGGCGCTGCACGACCCGCTCTACACGGCGATCACCAGCATCGTCTACATGTACGCGACCCAGCTCTGGGAAGGCCGGGTTGAGATGCAGGCCCTCAGCGCCACGTGGCGGTTCGTGGACGGCCAGATACGAACCCAGCCCAGCTGGGGCAGAGTGCGTGGACCCATCGGCGCGCTGTGGCTTTCTTTGGCTCGGATCGGTTGGCGGCTCAGCTCGGCTACCACGTTCGAGACCGACCTTGGCACTGTGTTGCACTTCCTAGAGATGTCACCTCGCGACGTCCGTGACCAAGTCAACCAGGCGCTGGCTGTTGGCGCGGGCCGAGAGCCACATCGAGGGGCACAGCGGCGAGCAGTTCTGGCACCGCGGCATTCGGCGGTGCGTGGAGAAGGCCCTTCGGGATCCTTCCGAGCGGGGCTCGCTGCAGTGTGTTTGGACTGATGCGATGTGGCCACGCCAGGAACAAGTTTGAGAAGAGACTGACCTCTGATGGCCGTTGTCTGGCATGCGGTGCACAGCGTGAGGCCCGCGGCCATCGTTGGCACAAGTGCCCTGCGCTCCTGAACCCTGCTCTGCACGAGACGGAGCCCCCAGAAGCCATCATTCAGACCCGCGAGCGTTCGAACCAGCAGGCCCTGGAGTCTGCCCTGGATGAGCCCCATGAGGCCCTGAGGTGTGCCTCTGCCATCCCGCTCGAGCCCCCTCCCGATGAGACTCCGCCCGTGTGCCCCGATTTTCGTGTACCATTGGGGAGATGCCGAGCTGCCTTGGGGCGGCCGTCTGTGCATTGATGGCTGTGGTTTCGGCGTGGGCACTCCTGAGATTGCCAGATGTTCGTGGGCCGTGGTCCAGTTGCGAGACGACGGCTGGCCCTGTAAGGCGATGTTCGGCAGTCGTCCAGGGGTGCAGACGGTGGCCAGAACTGAGAGAGATGCTGGGTTGATCGCTACTTGCCTCTCCCCTCAGGTCACTAGTCTTGTCTCGGACCATTCAAGCTTTGTGGAGGACGGGCAAAGGTGGAGCCCTCGCGACACGTCCGCCTCGGCTCGCCACGCTGCCCTCTGGAGAGCCCCACGTGCCACGGTGGCCCGCTCAGACAGGAGGCCGCCGTCGTTTGGATGGATTCCCTCGCGCAAGTCCCTTGCCC
>CAUYUJ010016192.1:12500-15000 GCA_963575745.1 Prorocentrum cordatum | reverse complement strand
GACGAGCAAGCAGTGCGAGTTCGCGCCGTCGGAGGTCGCCGATGGGGGCTCGTGCTACAAGGGGAAACTGGACGAGGATAGCGAGTTCGGGACGTCGGAGGTCGTCGTGCGGGCTCGGTCTACGATGAGAAGCTGGACAAGGTCAACGAGTTCGGGGCGTCGGAGGTCGTTGGGGAGGGCTCGAGCGACGGCGAAAAGCTGGCCCAGGCGAACGAGTTCGCGACGTCGGTTGTCGTGGATGCGGGCCCGTGCTTCGCGGAGAAGAAGGTTAAGAAGAATAATAATAAGAAGAAGAAGAAGAAAAAGCAGAATAAGGACAATAGTAAGAAGAAACATAATAATAATCATATTCAGCGCGGGGCCGTCACGTCGGAGGCCATTGTCGGGGGCTCCCAGTCCGAGGGGCTCGAGGAGGACGTGAGCCACGTGATGCACTTGCTGGTGCAGGGGCTCGTCGGGCAGGGAAGGGTGTCCGAGTCGGAGCCCCTGCTAGGCTCCGAGGCCCATGCCGCCGTGCGCAAGGCGTTCGCAGGAGTGCTCAGCTCCCAGAGGGTGCTCGTGATCTGATCGAGACGCTGGCGGGCGCCACGGGGCTCCCAGGTGGGTGAGACTGGGACTGGGAGCTTCGAGGGGAGTGGCAGGGGACCGTCGAGGACTGCGTTTTGAAGGGGGCGGGCGGCTGGGGGGGTGGAAGCCCCGCTTTGCCTGCTTTGGTTTTCGCCTTCCCTGCCTCGTGGGGGAGGGCCGACGCCAGGGGCGCTTGGCGCTGGCCAGGTGCCTGCTGGCTCACGGGGGTCTTTCCCCCTTTCGTGGGATGCGAGGGAGTTGCTCGGCTCCGCTTTCTCATGTGCCTCATTTGCCTCATTTGCCTCATTTGCATCCAGGCCGCCCAATGGGTTTCAAGCAGGTGGGACCGGCGGATCGTGCCGCGTCGTCGATGCACCGGCGATGCGGCCCGATGTGGAGCATGATTTTCTCCATGCCCACGGGCCTGGGCGGGTCTGCCGCCGCCTCCGCTCTGGGCCTCCCAGACGGCCGGTCGAAGGCGATGGGGCCGAAGGATCGCGCCGCACCGCCGATGCAACTCGATGTTGCGCCCGACTTCCTCCGCGCTGGCGTCGCCGACGAGTGGCCGCCGATGCCCGTGCGGGCGACCGACAGGCCGACGCGCGGGGCGGACCCGCGTCGACTGAACGCGCCCGGCGTAGGGGGAGAGGGGGGTGGGCGTTCGCGCGCGGGGCAAGTGCGACCTTTGCGCGGGGGTAGTCTCCTGCGCGGGAGTCGCGGGTCGAGTCGCAGAAGTCGGACGGGGAGGCGGAGGAGGTCGCCGCCAAGTCGTGCGCGACGACAGCTGCGGGGGAGATAGGCGCGCGCTGCGTGCAGCGCGGCAGGCGCGGCGGGTGGAGACGTCGGTGAGGTGCTCGGAGTGCCCGAGACAGATGGAGGGCAAGGGGGCCCGCTTGGGGCGGTTTGGGGGGCCTCGCGGGCGGTTGTGGGGCGATCTGGGGGGCCTCTGGGGCCAGCGCGGACGCCGCGCAGACCAGCGTGGCGGAACTGCTAGAAACGTGCGTTTGTCAGGCTTTTGTTTTTTCTGCCTCTCGGGGCCCACCGTGGAGACTTCGGCGCGGCGGGGCAACTCATCGCGACGGGCCCCGAGGGTGCCGCAGGGGGCGGGCCTGCCATGGGAGAGGGAGAAACAGAGAGAGGAGTCTTGGCGTCGCTCGGACGTGCGCACGTTTTCTCGGCGAGGGTCGCGCTGCCTCATCTTGCCCCACACAAATAAACGCACGACGTCGAACAATGCGCGGCGAATGGGCGTCCGAACGATGGCGAAGAGAGCGAGAGAGAGAGAGAGAGAGTGAAAGAGAGAAAAAAAGAGAAAGCGAGAAAAAGAGAGAGAGAGAGAGAGACACAAAAAAACACAAGAGAGAGAGAGAGAGAAAGAGAAAAGAGAGAGAGAGAGAGAGGCCGCGAGATGCCTCGGTGCGACATCCGCGCGAGACCGTCGCCGCGGTCAGCCCCCGGGAGGCGGTGGGAAGCGGGCGTCGCGCCCGCCGCGGGCTGCAATCTGCCGCGGCGAGACGTTCGCGCGAGGCCGCTGCCGCGGCGTGCGCCCAGGAGGCGCAGCCAGCACCTTGGAGAAGGGAGCGTCGCACCAGCCGTACTGTGACCTGCAGGCGCGGTTTCTTGTGGGCCGCGGCGTGGATCGGCGGCGAGCGAGGGGGGGGGCCGAGAAGGAAAAGGTCTTCTCAGAAGGCGGCGTGACTTCCCAGGGGCCCCCTGGATTTCTGAGAAGGCGTCGGCGGTTTTGGGCAGGGCTTATGAGAACGCTTCTCAGCAGGCCGGGGGACCTCCGAGCCCTTTGGGGAGGCCCGCCCCGTCTCTCGGGGAAGCGTAAGATTCGGGTACGCCGGGACTCGGGTTCGCCGAGTTTTTTAGACGAGCGCGTCCTGAATTCTGACAGTCCCGTTTTCGTAGGCCCGCGTCGAATTTCAGATTG
>CAUYUJ010016192.1:0-7500 GCA_963575745.1 Prorocentrum cordatum | reverse complement strand
CCCGCCGATCTGCGTGAGGGGTGTCAATTTTTACCCACCCCAGCAATTCAGAGGACACGCTCAGGGCGTAATAGAAATAACGGTTTTGGGCCTCCCCCCTCGCGCGGTCCATTCACAAGGAACAGTAAGCAGGAAGAAGCAGAACTGTAACAGTGGAAACTGGAAGCTGCAAAGAAGCAGAACTGTAACAGTGGAAAATGGAAGCTGCAACTGGTACAGGAAACTGCGAAGCTTCGGCCTACAGCCTGGTGGCCCCACAAGGGGGCCGGCGGATTATGATGCCGATTGTGGTGATACGGGTGATGGTGATGATGCTGATGATGACTGTGGTGGTGGTGATTATGGCGATGATGACGATGCTGACGATGCTGATGGTTCTCGGGGATGATGGTGGTGGTGATGATGAGGATGACGATGATGACGATGATGCTGATGGTGGTGGTGGTGCAGATGGTGATTCCGCAGATGAATATGAGGAGGAGGACGACGACGATGATGATGATGGTGACGATGATGATAATTATTGTGGTGGTGGTGATGGTGATTATGATGATGATGATGATGATGATGATGATGATGAGGAGGAGGAAGAGGAGGATGCTGTTGTTGTTGATGGGGGTGATGATGGTGGTTGTGATGATGATTGTGATGATGATCATTATGATGATGCTGCCGATGATGCTGCTGCTGATGATGATGATCTGTTGCTGACGATCATGACCATGATCATGGTCGTTCACATGATCATGATGATGATGGTGGTGATGATGATGACGATGATGATGATACTGATGATGATGTTTATGATGATGGTGATGATGGTGATGATGGCGATTATGATTATGATGATGATGGTGATGATGATGCTGATAATGATGATGACGCTTATGACGATGCTGATGATGATGGTGATGATGATGTTGATGATGACGATTCTGATGATGGTAGTGATGCTGCTGCTGGTGATGATGGTTGAAGTGAGGGTGAGGGTGACGTTTGGGATGATTGTCAGGGAAAGCTTGGTGAGGATGATGAGTCGGAAAAGGAGTACGCGTCAATTTCGCCATGTCGAGCGGTTCAGAGGGTCCCGCCTGCTCCCATCGTTTCCCCCACAACATAAGAATACAGTGTGGCGCAACTTGATCCGGGTTTTGGAACGCTTTCCTAACTCGCAGTCGGAAGGCGCGCGAATCCGACGACTTGGCGAAGCGAAGACTACGCAGGAGGGCAAAACTTCGATGGGCGCGGTTGGGACGAAGCACGCGCCGCGCTGACACAGCACCGCTATTGCGAAGGCCTTACGGCCGTTGCCGCCGACCCTGAAGATGACGAAAGACAACACGAGGGGGGGGGCACGAGAAGGAGGAGGAGGAGGAGGAGGAGGAGGAGGAGGCGGAAGGGAGTAGGAGGAGGAAGGGTGAAGGGGGAGGAGGAGGAGGCCTTATGGATGTTGGTTGGGATCTCGTGGTTGACCTCTCGGGGGCGTCTGGAAGGCAACTTGAAGCCTCTTGGGGGCCGTTGTGGGGCCTCTTCGGGCCTCTTTTGGGCCTCTTGGGGCTTCCGGAGGCCGTCTTCGGCGCATCTTGGGGGCGTCTTGGCGCCGCTTGGGGGCCTCTTGGGGCCTTTTGGGGGCCTCTTGGGGCTTCCCGGGGGCCTCTTAGGGCGGAAGTCTCGAATTCTCGGTTCCTCGTCCCCCTCTTGGCCGTTTCTTGGGCCCGTCTTGGGGCCCTATTGGGCCGTCTTGGGCGCCTCTTGGGCTGTCCTGGGGCCTTCTTGGGCCGTCTTGGGGCCCTCTTGTAGGCCTCTTGGTGCGCTCTTGGGGGCCTCTTGGGGGCCTCTTGGGCCGTCTTGGAGTGTCGACAAGCCGAAAAGGCGAGAAGGCCGAAATCATTCAAAAACCTATGTAAAATTGACGATTTTGGCTCCTGGGGCCCTCTTGGGAGTGCTCTTGGGGCTCTCTTGGAGCGTCTTGAGGGCCTCTTGGGCCGTCTTCGGGCCGTCTTGGGCGTCTTGGGGCGATCGTTCGTCGAGTCGAGGCCCTCTTGTACCCTTTTGGGGGTGTCTTCTGGCGCTCTTGGCTCGTCTTGAAGCTTTTCTGAGCTCCGGGACCCCCCGGGGAGGATGCGTATCTGGGTGGCGACCCCCCCCGGGGACCCCCCCCGGCGACCCCCCCCCCCCCGGCGGGGAGGGTAGGGAGGGGCTTCGCCACGACTCAACTACGACGTTGCTCAATGTCGCTTTGGCTCGCGCGCTCAAGGAGACGGGGAACGACGAAGACGACGAGGGACAACGGAGACGGAGACGACGAGGACACGACGGAGACGACGACGACGACGACGACGACGACGACGACGACGACGACGACGACGACGACGACGACGACGGTGATCCACGCAAGACGACGACACCACCACGACGACGACGACGACGACGACGACGACGACGACGACGACGACGACGGTGATCCACGCAAGACGACGACACCGGGATGCGTCTTCCACACGCCGACAGGGTCGGCGGATTTCCATGGACAAGCTGCGAGGCGCTGGGGCGAGGTCTGCATTCTGCCCGCTCTCGCGCGGCCCCGCTGCTGCTATCGTCAAGTCGGGCCTGTCCCCTTACAGGAGGCATAGCCGAAAATTGTAAAAAACATAGTCTGGGGACGATTTGTTTGATTATTGTTGGCTACTTTTTGAATCTATTTGGGATATGTTTGATTTTTCTGCCAAATTCCGCCTGCAGGGGGACATGCCCGACCTGATGCCATCGATGTCGTGCGATGCGGCGAACGAGCCATGCGCCCGCGCCCGCGCCAAGAACGCCACTGCCATGCGACATATGCGCACGGAGCGAGTGCGAGGGCGACAGCCGCCCTTTTTCGCGCGGGCCCTCCTTCTGATCGGCGAGTGAGAAAAATACAAAAAAAAACCGAAGGATTGCAAAAAAAAACCCGAAGGATTGCAAAAAAAAACCCGCCGCCTCGCGGCGGGAGCGCTTCCGCTTCCGGGCGACTTCTGCGCCGCTGCTTGCCGAGGCGAGGGCCACATCTTCCTTCGCTCGCTCGCTCGCGCGCCGACGAAGGCGCGCGCGAAGACTGCGCGCCGCGCCCAGGCGGGAGCTCCATCTGTCCTGTAGAAGCATGAGCGCGGCGCTGGATGGCAAAAAAAAACCCGAAGGATTACAATCCTTTGCAAGCCTTCGGGTCTTCGAATCCTTTGCAATCCTTCGGGTTTTCGAATCCCTTGCAGTCCTTCGGGTTTTTTGCAATCCTTTGCAATCCTTCGAAACGCGTCGTCGTCGTCGTCGCCGCCGCCGCCGCCGCCGCCGCTGCTGTCGTCGCTGCCGCCCTGGTCGGTCGCCGCCGCCTCCGCCGCCGTCGTCGCCGCCGCCCTCGCCGGCGCCCCGAGGAGCGGGGCGGCGGGCTCGAGACCGACCGCTCCGCCGCGCTGACGCAGCTGCTGGCGGAGATGGACGGGTTCAACTCCGCCGAGGCCTCTCGGGGAGGGGGGGAGTCTTCGGCAGCAGTCCGTGGCAGTTTTGAAACTCCTTCGAGGTTCCTTCGAAGCTCCCTGGAAGCTCCCTCGGACCTCCTTCGGCACCCTCGAGAGACTCTCTCGGAAGCTCCGTCTTCAGAGTGCACTGGCATGCGCCGGCGTACGGAAATCGGCGCGAACGCGCCGATTTGGCGTGGATCAGCGTCGATGTAGCGTCGATTGGCGTCGATGGGCGTCGGCTTTAGCGTCGACTCGCAAGGGCCAGCAAGACGGTGTTGGAGGCTCCCATGAGTTGCCACCTAAGGTTTCATGGGCAACGCTCGGGGGGGATAGGCTCGAAGGTCAGAGGTGGGTTCGAGGTTTTCTGTCGATATTGTTGGGCTCGGCGGTTTTCATGCCTCGGGATGTGCTCCGGTAGCTGCGCCTCTTCGATGGCGTTCCGCGGATGCCCGGATCGTCCCGAACGGCCACCAGAGAGCCAATGTATGACCCGGAAACGAAGGTTCAACAATACGGGGGGGGGGCTCAGGGGGGAATGCATCGACCCCGTATCGCCCGTTCATCGCGGACAGGGGGCCCGATAGGTCAACCCCGCCAAGGAGCTTGCGGTTTTGCTCTCGGGGGCGTATCGCCGACATCTTGGCGACGTGTCGCCGATCCAGGTCGACGCTTCCTCCCCTGAGCCAGTCCCCCCCCGGAGGTTCGCCCTCAGGCGGGGGGGGGGGTCGGCTATGCGTAAGAGTATCTTTTCGCCGGAGCGACCTTCTGTGCGGGCCCACTTGTCCCGGGCGGGTGCTAATGTTATGTCGAGCCTGTCCCTCTACAGGAGGAATATTCAAACATAGTCAAAAAACAGTCGGGGGACGATTTTTGGACTATGTTTGTTACTATGTTTGATTATCTTTAGGGTATTTCAATTTCCCGCCGAAGCTCCGCCCGTATGGGGACGGGCCCGACCTGATGCTGATGGGGGGCGACCTCGAAGGGGGCACTTCAGGGCCCCTGCTGGAGCCAGCAGACCCACTGCCATTAGGTCGGGCCTGTCCCTCGACAGGAGGGAGATTCGAGAACAGTAAGCAAATGGTCAGGGGGCGATGTTTTACAGTGTTTGCCCATTTGGGGGAGATGTTTGGGGTACTTGCATCTTTCGCCCAAAATCCCCCTGTAGGGGGACACGCCCGGCCTAAACGCTGCCACCCGCCCGAGTGGGTCCCCCTGATCGCTGAGGGTGACGCGACGGCAGCGGCGTGAGCGCTTGGGTGTGAGCCCCCCTGCGCCGTCCGAAAGCCGCGCACCAAGGGCCGCCCTTGCCAGGGCCACTCTTGCGTGCATCGGCGGCGAGCGCAAGGGGGGGGGGGGGGAAGCGAGAAGGCGAAGGCCCTCTCAGAAGGCGACGGGGCTTCTCAGAAGCCCTCTGGCCCTCTGATCGGCTTCCTGTGTCTTCGGGTAAGGGTTAAGTCGGGCCTGTCCCTCGACAGGGGACACATTCAAACACAGTCCAAAAATAGTATGGGGACGACTGTTTGATTATCTTTCGACAGTTGTTTCAGCATGTTTCGGGGACTATTGTTTACTTGTCGCGAAAATCCCCCTGTACACCTTAGGCGATGCTTAAGAAAACTTAAGTTTTCGGCCAGAGTCTCGATTATTCTTAATGTTTCAATGTAAATCCTAAGATTTGAATGGGCATTCTGGGTTTTTATTCAAATTCTGAGACTATCAATTTCTTAACCCATGATTTCTAAAGCATTTCGCAGGGTGTAGGGTGACACGCCCGACCTAAGATGAGGATCAACAGACTGCAGGCAGAAGGACTTCCGAGCCTGCTATGCGTAGCCCCGCCCCCTCTGGCTGCCCCCTCTGGGCTGGCCGCCCGCCCGAGACTCCGTACACAGCCAAGGCGTTGGACTACACCTCAGGCGATGCTTAAGAAAACCTAAGTTTTCGTCCAGAGTCTCGATTATTCTTAATGTTTCAATGTAAATCCCAAGATTTTGCTAGAAGTTCTGGGTTTTATTCAAGTTCTGAGACTATGAATTTCTTAACCCATGATTTCTTAAGCATTTCGCAGGGTGTACGGACAACCGGGCTCTGGAGTCAAGCAGTGGCGAAGCGTCTTAGTTCGCCGGTGGGCCAACCAAAGAATGGTCTAAACACCTTGTGTGGTCTGCACGAAATGGTCTCAGACCTGTTCTGGCTGATACTGTCTTGTTGTAACACCCCGGGCTTATGTTCTGAGAACCTTGTTTCTTCTTAGAACATTTTCGGGTTCCGAGGACATTGCGTGGTAGGCCTACAGGAATGCCGGGACGGTCGGTCCCTGCTCAATTTGAAATGGCAATATTTTCCGGGCCGTCTCGTGGACCCAGGTCGTGGAACCCATTCATGTTGGACGGGGCTACTCCAAATCCCATATTAATCGACCCCCCCTAAAAAGCCGGACCCCCCTCCCAAGGCGACCCAATGTTCCGGACCCCCCTCTTCGACGGGGCGCCTTCATAAATTGGACCCCCTGAGCTCCAATCCAACGAAAGCACCCTAATTAACCGGACCCCCCCAGTTACAAAAAAGGCGCCTTACAAAACCGGACCCGGGAGACGATCAATAAGGGATTTAGAGTAGGGGGCTAGGACGAGGATAAATCCGTTCCAGAGCGTTCCAGAACGTTCTCAGAGCGTTCCCGAAGGCTCTGAGAAGGCCGGCGCCCGAGACATGTCTAGAGCCGCCTCTCAGAGATTCTCGGCTTATCCTCACCCTAGCCCTAATTCGCAGTCGACCCGCACAGCAAGGATGGGCGACTGTCCAAGATTGCCCTTTGCATCCCTCCGCTTCGGCACATCCTCGGCCGCTATTCGCTGGCCGCGCCCCGCTCGCAGAGCGTCAGTATCGTTTGACCGATCCCCATCCCCATCCCCATCCCCTTCGAGACCCCCACCACATTACCGCCCCAGTTGGGGACACACCCCTCGAAACCCGAAGGGAACGACCTATATCCCGATCTGGGGGGTAGATCGGCTAGTGGGACCCAGGCCACGCCGCTGGGGATGGGGATTGGTTAAACGATACTCAAAGCGTAGGCATGGCCTTCAGCGGCCCTCGCGCCCGTCGTGAGCGACTTTCCGAGGCTGCCCTTTGCATCCTTCCGCTTCGGACCAGCCTCGGCCGCTCTTCGTTGGCCGCGCCCCGCTCGCAGAGCGTGGGCATGGCCTTCCAATGGCGTCGCGCCCGTCTTGAGCTGATGGGCCTGTTTTCCACCACCACCACCACCATACGTTGGAGGGGGGAAGGAGGAGGAGGAGGAGGAGGAGGAGGAGGAGGAGGAGGAGGAGGAGGAGGAGGACCGCCTCCCCCTCCAACTACTGGTGGTGGTGGTGGAAAACAGGCCTATCACGAGCGACTTTCCGAGGTTGCCCTTTGCATTCTTCCGCTTCGGCCCAGCCTCGGCCGCTCTTCGCTGGCCGCGCCCCGGCTCGCAGAGCGTGGGCATGGCCCTCCGAGACCCTCGCGTCCGCATCGCGCGCCCTTCTGCAGCCTCCCTAAGGGCTTGTCGACGTTCCGCCAATCGACTTGTGGGGATCGATCCAGATAAATCCAGGCAGATGGCATACCAATCTAGCGGAATCCAGGCAAATCCAGGTGCATCGAAACATGCACGGGCAGATCCAGGCAAATCCAGAGGTCTCTAGGGAAAGTTGGAGCAATTCGCAGCCGCTCCAGCTCGAGTCGAAGAACGGCCGAAGCCGTCAAGCCTTTAACGACATCCTCGTCATGGCTGCGTCTTGCCGTGGCCCAGGCCTGGTGGCTGAGACGGGCCCGCCCTTTCTCATTTCACCCCCCCGGGCGCGCCGCCGACCACGGCCACTCTAGCGTGCAGGCGAGGCAGGCGGAAAGGAGGAGGAGCAGCAGGAGGAAGATGAGGAGGGCGAGGAGGAGGAGAAAAAGGAGGAGCAGGAGGAGGAAGAGGAGGAAGAGGAGGAGGAGGAGGAGGAGGAGGAGGAGGAGGAGG
>CAUYUJ010016191.1:216892-286892 GCA_963575745.1 Prorocentrum cordatum | reverse complement strand
TCCAGCAGGACCTCGGTTTGGCTTTTCAGAACCCGACTAAGATCCTCGCGACCGTAGGTGGCGGCCTCAATGTTGCGAATGCCCCTCCGATTGCAGCGGACATGAACGCCCCTGTGACCCATTCCCAGAACCTGGGCTGGCGTCGTTCTGGGGACCTGGCTTGGGACAGGTGCTTCGGGCCCTCGTGCGAGATCGAACTCGCTGAAGCTACCCGTTGTCACGCTGTCCAAGGGGCTCTCAGCAACATCGATCGCTTGTTTGTTCCTGCCCCGGGGTGGTGCCTGGCACAGTCGCGCGCGGTGGCGCGCGTCCACCGGCTTCCTGAGATCCCCCGCCGCTCCCACCACTCCGACCACGCGGCCATCTCCTGCGCCCTCGCTCCCAGAAGGCCCGCCGAGGATCGCCCCATCCCCTCGTGCATTTTCAAGCGCCCCGAGTTCGCCGCGAAAGTCGGGGAGATTGCCAAGCAAGTGAACATGAATGAGATCCCCCCCCTCCGTCTCGCCCTCCACAAGGAAATCGTGCCAGAAGCCGCTCGGGCCACCAGAGACTCGCTCCTCCAGAGGAAGTTACGCGATCCACTTGCTCAGTTTATCGTTCTCAGGACTATCTCTCGCACGGTCTGGCAGCAGGACATCAAGCTCACGGGCGCCCGCGTGTTAGGCAATAAGTTGTTGGGCATCAGGGGCAGAGGCTTTCATGCGGGCGACCGACGCAGCGAACGGCCGCCTGTTCCAGTCCGATCGGGGCAAGGCCAGCCCCCGCCTGCAGGAGGCCGCCTCCAAGATGCCGACAATGGGCCCCGTTCGACCGCAAACTGTGTCTCAGGGGTATTCGCCCGACTACCGACCCGTCGACCAACGATCGAGTTGTTGCCGACCCGTCCGAGATGTTAAACGACCTGGCAAAGCATTGGGGCCCTGTTTCTTGCGAGCAGCCCACTGACAAGGCTGCTGCGAAGCGCTGCGTCGAGCGCTTCGGGTTTCGAGAGCAATGGTCAGCGACATGCCGCAGAAGCCATCCTAGATGTTAGGAAATGCCTCCGGCGCATGAACGCCAGTGCCCCTGGGCCCGACATGCCCCCTTTATGGCGCCGCCTCCTCTCCTGTCTGTCCCTCCGGGTCCCCGCTCTTGCCTGTCTGTCCCTCTGGGTCCCCGCTCTTGCCTTCTCCCGCCCCCCCCTCGCCCGCTGCCCCGTCGACATCTTCAACCGCGGGACTTGCGTCCTCATGGGGGCGCGTCCCCTCTTCAACTCATAGTAGTGGTAGTAGCAGTAGCAGTAGCAGTTGTAGTAGCGCGTAGGTGCACTGGGCCGAGTGGTACGAGCGCAGGAGGAGGAGAGGGCGAGGAGGGAGGATTGGGAAGAGCGAGGCACGCGGGCAGGAGGAGGGGGAGGGAGGAGGGAGCAGACTTGGACTGGGAGGAGGGGGGGAGGGGAGGGAGGGAGGGAACGCTGCAGGGGCAGTGGGGCAAAGCGAGGTCCTCGGCTGGGAGGGAACGCTTGTTGGGAACGTTGGGAAAGGACGACCGATTCCAATTCCGCCGAACAGGAGGCCCAGGCGCCTGGGGATTCCTCCTCCCCCGTGAGGAGGGTGACCAGTCCATGCCAGATAAGCATTTCCTTGCGGCGTACAAGAAGCGCTTGCGGGTGCCAGCGTACCCGCCCGGTGCTCGCTGCCAGCGCAAGTACGTCGACACAGGGCTGCCGTGCAACGAGCCCTTGGACGCGCGCGGGTGGCGCGCCTGCAGCTGCCCTGTGGGGGGGTCCCGCGCAGGCCGCCACGACAGCATGAGGGACTAGCGCGCCCCCACGCACACACGCCTCACGGGCTACTACGCGGTCAAGGAGCAACGGGTTCTTAGTTGGGACAGGATGGGCCCGCAGACGGGCGCCATGGAGGAGGCGAAGTTGGACGTTTGTACACGAGACCCCAGCGCAGGTCAGCCTGTGTATGTGGATTGGAACGTTACTTGCGAATACAGCACCTACGGCCCGCGGGCTCGATCAACAGAGACGGGGTCGCGGCGGCGCAGACGGTCCACGAGGAACGCGAGCGGTACCCTCCGCAGCACGGGAACTTGGCGCCTTTAGTGTTCGAGTCGGGCGGCCGCCCATCCGACACTGCCGTCGAGTTCGTCCGGTCGTACGGCCGCGGGCTCGACGACGCTGGCCGGGCCGTAGTCCTCGGAACGCTGTGGAGGCAAATCGGCAGACTCCTGCAGACCAGCAGTGCCGAGATGCTGTTGAATGCTTTCGGACGCTAGGCCGGCAGCTACCTGGGCACCAACCCTGCTGCCCACGGTGCTGTTCAGACAGGCGCCAGAAAAAGGACCACCGCTACCGCGGCCAACACCAGCGGCCACGCCTACCAATGCGGCAGCCTCGGCGACGACAGCCGCCACCAACTGCCGTAGCCACCGCCGCGGCTACTGCGGCCACCGCCAGGACCACCGCGGCCGCCCCCGGCACGGCGAACAAACAACGCAGCCACCACAGCCCGGCCGCCTCCAGCACTACTACCACCAGCCCGGCTATCGCCGGGGCCGCCACGATGCGACCACCCAACACAACCCCCAACGCCCGTCCCCGCCTCTCGCCCCCCGTCCCCCTCCCCCCCGCCCTTCCCCTTCCTCCTCCTCCTCCTCCTCCTCCTCCTCCTCCTCCTCCTCCTCCTCCTCCTCCTCCTCTTCCTATAGTGTCGCGTTTGCTTTGTAGTCCCCGCCCTAGGTGTAATTCTTTACGCTTCGCGTATCCCCACCAGCCCATCTCACAGCAACAACTCTTGCGAAACATGCCGACCGTCGTGTTTTTCAGGCGTGTGTCCGCTTGGCCCCGCATATCTCCCCTGTTCCTCTTTCTTCCCGCCTCCTTGTACATCCTCCTTGTGGGGGGAGCGGGAGAAGGACGAGGCGGAGGAGGAGGGAGAGAAAACGCTCCTCGTGGTTTGAGTCGTTTGGGGTTTCTCGTCCTGGTGTGAGTCGTTCGGGCTCTTCTTCCTGGTGTGAGTCGTTCGGGCTCTTCGTGGTGTGAGTCGTTCGGGCTCTTCGTCCTGGTGTGAGTCGTTCGGGCTTCTCGTGGTGTGAGTTGTTCGGGCCCCTCGTCCTGGTGTGAGTCGTTCGGGCCCCTCCTCCTGGTGTGACTCGTTCGGGCTCCTCGTGGTGTGAGTCGTTCGGGGCCCGCGTCGTGGTGTGAGTCGTTCGGGCTCCTCGTGGTGTGAGTCGTTCGGGCGCCTCGTCCTGGTGTGAGTCGTTCGGGCCCCTCCTTGTGGTGTGAGTCGTTCGGGCTCTTCGTGGTGTGAGTCGTTCGGGCCCCTCGTCCTGGTGTGAGTCGTTCGGGCTCCTCGTGGGGCCTTTTGGGGGCCTCTTGGAGCCTCTTGGGGCCTCTTGGGGGCCTCTTGGGGGCCTCTTGGGGGCCTCTTGGGGGCCTCTTGGGGCCTCTTGGGGCCTCTTGGGGGCCTCTTGGGGGCCTCTTGGGGGCCTCTTGGGGCCTCTTGGGGGCCTCTTGGGGGCCTCTTGGAGGCCTCTTGGGAGCCTCCTGGGGGCCTCTTGGGGCCATCTTGGGGCCTCTTGCGACCTCCTCAGAAGCGCAAGTGAGCGCTGCCCCCTGGGGAGGACAAAATGAGCCCAAAACCTTCAATCAATGATTTTGCTATGAAGGACGATGAGCGCTGCCCCCATCAGAAGCCCATACTGGGGCCAAAACCATAGTAAAATCAATGATTTTTGTTTGTTTCAAAGACGAGCGGAGGCGCCAAACGGTCCCCCCCCCCTCGGGGCCAGAATCCTCGTGAGGGTAGTCGTTTTGTAGGCCTCCCAGGAGTCGAAAAAGACCCCCCCTGACCACGCTCGGGACTCCTTCTCCAGGCCCAGGGGGAGGGGGTAGGGGGAGGGGTAAACCCCTCCCCGAAGGGGAAGAAGGGGGGTTGAGGACAGAGAGAGCTCCCTAAACCACTCACGCCCAAAGGGCTGGTGGGACTCGTTCGGGCTCCTCGTGGTGTGAGTCGTTCGGGGCCCGCGTCGTGGTGTGAGTCGTTCGGGCTCCTCGTGGTGTGAGTCGTTCGGGCGCCTCGTCTTGGTGTGAGTCGTTCGGGCCCTTCCTTGTGGTGTGACTCGTTCGGGCTCCTCGTGGTGTGAGTCGTTGGGGTCTCTCGTCCTGGTGTGAGTCGTTCGGGCTCCTCGTTGGGCCTGTTGGGGGCCTCTTGGAGCTCTTGGGGCGTCTTGGGGGCCTCTTGGGGGCCTCTTGGGGGCGTCTTGGGGGCCTCTTGGAGCCTCTTGGGGCCTCTTGGGGGCCTCTTGGGAGCCTCTTGGGGACCTCTTGGGGCCTCTTGGGGGCCTCTTGGGGGCCTCCTGGAGGTCTCTTGGGAGCCTCCTGGGGGCCTCTTGGGGCCATCTTGGGGCCTCTTGCGACCTCCTCAGAAGCTCTAGTAAGCGCTGACCCCTGAGAAGGACAAAATGAGCCCAAAACCTTTGTAAAATCAATGATTCTGCTCAGAAGGAAGAGGAACGCGGCCCCCTCAGAAGGCCAAAATGGGGCCAAAACCGTAGTAACATCAATGTTTTTTACTTCAACGACGAGTTCAGGCGCCAAACTCCCTCCCCCTCCTCGGGGCCAGAATCCTCGTGAGGGTCGTCGTTTTTTGGCCCTCCCAGGAGTCGAAAAAGACCCCCCTGACGACCCGCGGCCCGCCCTCTCCAGGCCCCCCTCCCCGAAGGGGAAGAAGGGGGGTTGAGGACAGAGAGAGCTCCCTAAACCACTCACGCCCGAAGGGCTGGTGGGATTCATGCAGATCGGCGGGGCCCCCGTTCCGGAGCGGACAGAACGCGTCGAACCGAAGCGATGTTTAGGCCTTCCTCGATCCTCACCGCCCGCCCCCATAGCAATCCAGGCAACTGGACGGCGAACGCGAAAGGCGGCGGCAGATGACTCGCTGCGCCCGTCCAGGAAACTCGGGAGGAAGGGCAGACGAAGGGAGGGGAAGTGCTAATGAGAACGAGGGGGAGGGGAAATGCTCCTCCTCCTCGTCCTCCTCATCCTCCTCCTCCTCCTCCTCCTCCTCCTCCTCCTCCTCCTCCTCCTCCCATTCCTCCTCCTCCTCCTCCTCCTCCTTCTCCTCCCCCTCTTCGCCCTCCCTTCCTCGGGTCGCCTACGGCCCTGAGGGGGGCCGTCCAGAGGGAAACGTTTGGGACGCATATTGAAAACCTCTTGGTTTCGTGACCACCGTTCCTCCAGTTTCAAATGGCTGGAGGAGCACATCGGCGTCACCCCAACAGATTTACACTTTGTGTGTGTCGCCCCCCCCCAAGGGCGACGCGTGCACCGAGAAATCTAATGGTACGTAGCACCCCGCAATTGCGGATAAGAGTGAGGGGGCGGGCGCGGGCGACGCGGGCGTCGTCGAGCCGGCGGACCTCGTGGCCCCCACCTTCCCTGTCGATGGCGCTCTCCTCCTCCTCCTCCTCCTCCTCCTCTTCCTCGTCTTCGTCCGCATCGTCATCGTCATCCTCTTCCTACACTCGTCCTCCTCCTCCTCTTCTTCCTCGTCGTCCGTCTCCCCCCCCCGTCCTTTCATCATCGTCCTCCAATTGTCGTCCTCCCCCTCATCGGCCTCCATCATCGTCCTCCCGTTGTCGTCCATCATCATCATCATCCTCCCTTTCCTCCCCCTCCTCGTCCTCCTCCTCCCCCTCCTCCCCCTCCTTCGCCTCCTCGTCCTCCTGCTCCTCCTTCCTTTCTTTCTCCACATTCTCCTTACATCCTCTCTTCTTCCGCGTTCTTTTCTTTCCCTGTTTACTTCTCCTGCCTCCCCATCCCTTCCCAAGATAACTGCAACGCAATCCTCTTTGCCCACTTTATGCTCCCCGCCTTCTCTGATCAAGGCAATTCGCCAGGGCAGAGTTGCTGGACGGGCTGGTGTGGATGCGCGGGGCTTGAGGAGGTCCTTGCGAGCTCAGACGGCATGCAAAAATCCGCCGCCGCGCTTGTGCGGCGTTGCTTTGTTCAGTGAGCGTGGTTTAGGTCGCGGGTGGGTCGCGGGTTCCCCACCTCCACCTGGAAAGAATGCAGAAGCAGCCCGCCGCAGGCGCCAACAAACATTGGTTTGTACACTGAACGTGGTTTGGGTCGCGGGTGGGCCGCGGGTTCTCCACCGGAAACGAATGCAAAAGATGCCCGCCGCAGGCGCCGAAGCATGTGGTTTATACCTTGAGCGTGGTGGCGGGTGGGCCGCGGGCTCTTCCACAAGAAACGAATGCAAAAGATGCCCGCCGCAGGCGCCGAAAAATGTGGTTTGTACCCTGAACGTGGTTTGGGTCGCGGGTTGGTCGCGAGTTGGTCACGGGGTGGGTCGCGGGCTCTCCACCTGGAAGGAGTGCAAAAAAAACCCGCCGCAGGCGCCGAAAATTGTGGTTTGTCCCTTGAACGTAGTTTGGGTCGCGGGTGGGTCGCGGGTGGGTCGCGGGGTAGGTCGCCGGTGGGTCGCGGGTGGGTCGCGGGTGGGTCGCGGGTGGGTCGCGGGATGGCCGCGGGCGGGTCGCAGGGTGGGTCGCGGGGTGGGTCGCGGGGTGGGTCGCGGGTGGGTCGCTGGTGGGTCGCGGGGTGGGTCGCGGGGTGGGTCGCGGGTGGGTCGCGGGGCGGGTTGCGGGTGGGACGACGACAACAAACAACACCACCAACAACAACAACAACAACACCAACAACAACAACAACAACAACAACAACAACAACAACAATTACTAGCACGTGGGGACACTCCGTTCTCACCAGTGCCAGGGTTTTCATAGGAGGCGGGCAATACCCCCACTTTGTGGGGGGGCCGGTTCAAGCTCTACCAAATTTCCAAACGACTCTTCGCCACCACCCACACCCAGCTTCCCGCCCTATGACGTTCGGACACTTCACTTCGTGGCATGCGGACGACCGTGGCTACTATTCAGGGCCCCGCGGCCGACGACGACGGCGTGCGCGCGCGAAGAAAAAACGAATGTGTCCCGCATGGTATTATTCGACAGGGATGATGGCCCTGGCAGGTGCGCAACCGTTGTTGCAGAAGTTCGAAAAAGTTGCTCGCAAAAGCCCGTTTGACAGAAATGTTTAAAAAGTGTTGGGTTTCCTACGAATCCGCAAGAACGCGCGGGATGAAGTTTCGACATTTGTTTGAAAAACCATGGGTTTTTTGATGTTTTTATGTTAAAATCGCTACGAAAACTAAGGTTTTGGAAGGATTTCGTCTTGCGCGCGCGAGTGTCCACTTTACCTTATTTTTTGCAAGGGATTCTTGAAGTTTGGATATGTTAGAACAAGAAATTTCATTTTATAGTGTTTTTTTGCAAGGGAAAGCGGGCGTCAACAAAACAACCGGATCTGGATGACATCGTTTTGCCTGAGGCTTCCTCACGAAAGTGATGAAAACGTGGCTGCGGCCTAGGCGCGGCGGGGGGGGCGTGCACCAGGGGGCCCAACAATAATTATTCTTTAGAAGTAATAGTATTCAATAACAATAACAACAACAACAAACAACAACAAACAACAACAAACAACAACAAACAACAACAAACAACAACAACCAACAACAAACAACAACAACACCACCAACAACAACACCAACAACAACAACAACAACGATCATCCGCACTGCGGAGTTCCACTTCAGCCACGCACCCAGGGACAGTGAATGACCGTTCGGCCCCCTCGCTCTGATCTGCGTCGTGGCGCCGCTCGTGAAACGATATACTACAAGATTGGTATACTGTATCTTCGGGCCGCCTCCAAGGAAAACGTATAGTACTACTACGTTTGTGTGCGTCCCAGCAGAGATGACTTTTCCACTGGCTACCGCGGGCGGAGGAGGAGGAGGAGGAGGAGGAGGAGGAGGAGGAGGAGGAGGAGGAGGAGGAGGAGGAGGAGGAGGAGGAGGAGGAGGGAGGAGGAGGAGGGAACAGCAGCAACAGCAGGCGCAGCCGCGCAGAAGGGGACCCCGCCCCCGCGGCGGGCCTCCGCCGCGCGGCCCTCGCCGGGAGCCCCGCGCGGCGTGGGCGCGGGGCACGCGGCTCAGGGGCAGCCTTCGGGGGGGACCGGCTCAGACCACCAGCCCTCAGCATCGTGTCGCCGACCCCCATCCCCATCGTCATCGCCATCCAGGCGCCCAGCATCTCCCCCGGGCGATCGCAGACATGGATCAAAGAGGCGTGGATTAGCGCCGGGTCCCGCTTCCATGGGTATTCGCGCACTTCCGCCGCCGAGCGAGGCGGGCACCGGCCGCATTTTGGGACGAGCACCTCCCACGATCCATGGATGCGGCGACCGCGCGCCAAATCCATGGATCGCTAATCCATGTTTGCGCGCCCCCGACCCATCCCCATCCCCATCGCCATCCACACCCACACCATCTCCCCCCCTCACCTTGGGAAATACCCTCGAGACCCGAAGAAAATGGCCCATATCCCCATCTGGGGGAGAAATCAACCAGTGGGGCCCAGGCCACGCCATTGGGGATATGGGGACGGATACACGATGCGGTCAGGGGCACCGTTCGGGTCTTCGGCGGGGATGTGCTCAGGGAGGACGAAGTGTTATGTTGCAGCTTCGGGGGACCTCGTCTGTCCCCCGGAAGAGGTGTCTTCTCTCGTGCCCGACGTGGGCTCGATGCGGATTCGACGCGAATTCGGCGGGGACTCGACGCTGATTCGACGAGGCCGACACGGATTCGAGACGGATTCGACGCGAATCGGGGCGCGACAGGACAGACAAGGTCCCCCAATGATGCGACACAAGAGGTATCGTGTTTTTATATGGTTTTTCAAGTTTTCGGACGTCTCCGTTGGTCCTCGGCTGCGTTCTGGCCTTGGGCTGCCCTCCAGCAGCTGCGCCTCGCCGAGAGCGTTCCAGGGGTGCTCGGATCGTCCCGAACGGCCGCCGCAGAGCCGGCTCGGGTCGTGGGCTGCGTTCGGAGAGGTCAGGGGCAAACCCAGACACCCCGCGTCTCGAAAAAAGTCGAGACGGAGGTGTTTCAGCGTTTTCGGCCTCTCCAGGCCTTTACCTAGCCTCGGGACCGTCAGAAAACGGCTCGGGATGAAAACTCTGTCCCAGGGAGGTGGTCGAGAGGTCGGGGGCCCGTGCCTGGCACAACTGAGACGCTGGCTGTCTGGAACGTTAAGGTTCCGGTTCGAGGTTTCTTTGGTGTTTGGATGTTTCGTGTGTTCTGGGTTTCTTGGGCCGTCTTGAGTTGACGGAAGCCCGAAAAGGCTAGGGCAATCAGGGGTTTTGTTTTCCGCGGGTGCTGTTCGAGGCCCTTTTTGTGGCTCCCATTGGGCCCTGCTGGAGGCAGCCTCGGGGCGCCTCTCGGGGCTGCCAGGAATCGTCCCGAGCGGCCGCCGAAGGCCCAGGGTGTGCCCGTGACACGGGGGAGCGGAATGTAAGGGCAACGTTCGGGGTGTGCGTTCAGGGGGGATGCATCGATCCCCAGCCTTACCAGTTTGAAATCCCTATCCCTATGTTTGGTATCACCTCGGCTCGGTGCCGATCTCAAGGATTCCCTCGGTTTTGAGCGCAATACCCTAAGACTGCGAACGCCTCCTGCTTGCTGATCTCAGGGATAGGGATAAGTTCGAGTCTTGGTACAATCGCCCATTAGTCGCCGATAGGGGCCCGATGGACCAGCCCGCCCAGGAACTTGAGATGTAGGCGGTGTATCGCCGTGTCCAGATCGATACTGCCCCTCCCCCCCTTGAGCCTCAGTATCGTTTATGGTCGATCCCCACCTCTGCTGGGCCACGGCATCGCAGCCCCACCCCCCCGCGAAACCACCTGGAGGGCGCATCACACATCATCTCTTCATCTAGGGGGTAAGCTGGTCGGGGGGGCCACGGTCATGCTCGCGGGGATGAGGATCTAAGGATTGCAAAAAAACAAAAAAAACAAGGATTGCAAAGGATTGCAAAAAAACCTTCGTTTGAACGAAGGATTGCAAAAAAAACCCTTCGTTTTTTGCAATCCTAGGTATTTTTGCAATCCTTCGTTGAAGCGATGCTCAGAGCCGGTTCCCCCCCCATCGTTTCCCCTCACATTCGGGCGCCGCTGCCGCCCAGCATGCGATTCGGCAAGCGCTTCGCCGAGGTCGCGCAGAGCGGCAGGCCGAATGAGCCGTACGTGTCGTACAAGGCCCGTGGCCCCTCCACATCCCCCCCTCCCCCTCCTCCTCCCCCTCCTCCCCCTCCTCCTCCCCCTCCTCCCCCTCCTCCTCTCCCTCCTCCCCTCCTCCTCTGCCTGCTCTTCCTCGTCCTTCTCATCCTCATCATCCCCCTCCGCCACTCCGGGGTGGGGGCCGTATCCGGTATCCGAACAGAACGGCGTAATCATCAACGTTCGGAGGTCCACGCGGATTCGTCGGATCGGCGCTAATATCCCTCTGGCGTCGCCCATCGCGCGCTCTGCACGCCGGGAGATCGCGGGGCAGCTTGCCAGCGCCTCTTGCCTCGACACGGTGGGCCCAGCAGCTGTTGGCGCGACCGGGCAAAGGCATAGACGCAGCGGCTTCTCCTCCTCCTCCCTCTCCTCCTTGCAGCCATATTTTCAGTTGCGGCAGCCGTTCCACTGCAACCGCTGGCCGCTGCAGAGGGCCTGGCCACGAGGGGCGCATGGGTCAGGGCATTGCCTCCTCCCCCACACATCGGGCGCTTCGAGGCAGTTTTGGAGGCTGGCCTGCCGCCATGTGTGGCCTGCAGAGGCGGGTGTCGCGCCTTGGGACCGCGTTTCGCGCTCCAGCGAGTGGGTCCAGCGCCAGATCAAAACGATCGCGGACCTGTAAAATGTTATATGAGTGTGCAGCTTCTTGTTTCTCTAAACTTCTCATCCTGCGATATCGCCTCCGAATCCACGCCAGGGATTTTTCCACATCCACATGTCTTGGCGTGCTCCCCGAGGATCTCGTGGAGTGGAAACATCCAGACCCAACGCTCTGTGAGATCCTCGGGGGTGCGTCTCGAAACCAGTGGACGTAGAGACAGCGGCATGGGAGTTGAGAACTCAGGTTTGGAGGGGTTCCCTTCTGTTCCGTCGAGTTTGCGCACCCATCTTGGAGTGCTCTTCGCTTGGGTGTCTCACTAGAGCCTTGACTCTTCGTCGAAGGGGCTCGTGTCCTTGACGTGCGCTCTTGTGACCACGTTTTGACTCTTCGGTTGGAGGCGATGATTGATGATGTTGTTGTTGCCGGGCCCGCGCGTGGGCATCATCGTCGCCGTCGTCTTTCTGATTATTTGGCCGTCCTCTCAATACTATACGTCGGAACATTAAGTTTTTACAATTGTTCTCCCCCGTGTTGTTTCTTTTTGTTATGCTACACTCGTCCCCAGGCCTGGAACTCCGCGGTTTCCCTTCCTCATGCCGACGGCTCGGCATTGCCTCTCCAATTTTCTCCCTGGCCGAAGGAGCTCAAGCACACGGTCAGCAAGGTCCCGCCCCCCTTTGCTTGAGCTCCTCCACGACGATGCCTGTCGCCCGTCGGATAAGCCTGCATACGTACCGTGCAGGCAGGCGGGGATGAGAGATCGGAAGGCGGAGGGGACATGGAAGGAGGGGTGGAACGAGTTAGTGGGGATGGGTGGGAGGGAGAAAGAGGTAGAAGGACGGATAGGGATGCGATAAGGGGAGGGGGAGACAGATGGGAGGGGTGAGCGAAATAATACTTGCATTTGGTCCCTTGTCTCCCTCAACGACAATTGAACAATTGCTTTCCGTTGGCACACACGCGCTGAGTGCCAGGAGCGTTGAGTGCCAGGAGGATAGGGGGCTAAGGAGTGGGTTCGGGAGGTACGGCAGTAGAGATGGGGACAGGGAGCAGGGGAGGGAGGGAGGGAGGGAGGGAGGGGGCATGGATGGGCAGGGAGCGGTTGGGGCGGGTGCTGGCAGGGGGGGGTGCAAGACACGACGACCACGATGGCAGTGATGATCCAGGCCGAACGCCAGTTGCACCTATTTGGACCCAGCTTTGTTGAACCCTGGTTGAGCAGCGGTCGCCGCATCTTGCGCCTGGGCTGCGGAGTTGCGGCCTGTCGAGAGGATCTGCCCAGAGCAGCGTGCAGACAACACTTCCAACAAGGTTACCGTGCTCCACCGAGGCTGCACCCCTACTCTTGCCTCTTCGGCCCATCCACAGCTAGATATCCAGGAGTTGTTGGCCTTCTGCCGTTGTCACCTTGTCCACAAGGACGCCCAAGGTCCTTCTCTCTTTACCTTGCATGCTTCCTACAGGTGTGCCTCTACGCTCTGCGAGCCGCAGACCCGACCAAGGCTCACTCCACCCCCTTTCCTGGACGCTTCCCAGTCCCGCCCCAGCGTTCCCTTCTGAACCCGTTCGGCATCTGAGCACATTCGGCGGCTGAATGGGCAGCCGAACAGGCTGAGTTCCAACACAGCGGCGGGAACCCAGGTCGGCCAAGCGGGCCCTATCCTGGGCCAATCCGGCGGCCAGAAAGGACTCGGACTCCGAGAGGGCTCCGAATGAAATCCTTGGGCAGGGTCCAATCTGGCTCGTGTTCCGAGCCGCGTCTGACCTTGGCGGCGAGGGGGATTTGCGAACGCCAGAGAACGAGGAGGATGGTGGCGTCGTAGAGGCGGCGCGAACATGCCAGGGCCTCTCCAGAGGCCTCTGGAAGCCTCTGGAGGCATTCGGGGGCCAACCGGTGCGGTGACCACACCGTGTGGTGAGTCATTCGGGATTTGGGGTGACCGCACTGTCTTCGGACCCAGGTCGTTCTCCGAACACGTCTCGGGCGAATGGGGCACACGAGGTCCCAAAGCGGTGTGGTGACGGACCGTGTGCTGAGGTTGGGGATTCCGAGGTCACCAGAACGTCTGTCATCGCACCGTTTTGGGGCCCCGAATGTCCCCCTGCTCCCGCTCGCCGTCCCTCTATCTCCTCCTCTTCTATGCATCTCCTCCCTCCTTCTGGCGAATTATTCCGCCTCCTGCTCTCGTGACTTCGATGTCCACTCGGGTCTCGCCCGCGACCTCCTCCCACGCCCTCTGGCGTGATACACCGAAGTAGAAATCACGCACACGTGAACAACAATTTTTAGCGCTCTGGGCGGGTTTCTTGGATCCGCGCTGGGCCCCCCCCCCCAGCGCCGCCCCTGGCGCGCGGAGCGCGCCAGGGAGGGGGGGTCCCGCGCGGATTCAAGAAATCTGCGCGGAGCGCCAAAAGTTCTGTTTATGGCGTTTGTTCTTCTTCTAATACGTCTGAGGCGCTCCACAAAAGGGCCTTCCTTTCGAGGATCGAATGAGTTGACATCTTTTCCTCGCCTGCGGAAGTCCGATGGACGCTGGTGGAAGTAAACTATGCGCCCCTGGAGAATTGGCAATGTTGGGGTTTCAAGATTTTGAGAATCGGCCGTATACGGCAGGTTCGTATCGTGTCGACCGGCGCCAATCCCGCCGCCGGCGTTCTACGTTGAGCGCCGCCAGCGATTCAGAATCGTTTGATGTCGAACGATTTGACGTTTCGGAAACGGCTGATTGTTTAAGGTTGAACGATCCAGACGGTGTCCGAAACGAATGCCAAGGTCGACACGACGCGAACCCGCTGTGCCAATTGTCTCAACCTCTTCCTCCTGGACGGATGGAGGGGGTGGAGAGGGTGAGGGAGGAGGATGAGGAGGAGGAGGAGAAGGAGGAGGAGGAGGGCGAGGGATGATGAGGAGGAGGAGGAGGAGGAGGAGGGGGAGGAGGGAGGAGGAGGAGGAGGAAGAGCAGACGAGGAGGAGAAGGATCAGGGAGGAGGGAGGAGGAGGAGGAGGGTCAGGGAGGAGGAGGAGGAGGAGGGGGAGAGGAGGAGGAGGAGGAGGAGGAGGAGGAGGAGGAGGATGAGGAGGAGGAGGAGGACGCGGAAGAAATACTCCCCACACCCTCTCCCGCCCTGAGAAAGGGGGGCGTGTCCGGTGCATCGGGGGAGACGGGGCGTGGGGCAGCCGCGCGTTGGGCTGCCCTTCGGTCACAGGCTGCTGCGTCGCTCGTCTTCTCTCCGAGGCTGGGATTCCACGTCGGTCGTTGAAAGTATTTTGCCATGTCCAGCTACTTATCTACATTCAGCGCCGCAGCGCCTGGGTCGAGATGGGTTCCCACTTCCCTTCTCTTCCGGGGGCGGGCGGAAGCCCAATCTACTTTCACCGCCTTCCTACTTCATGCTTCTACCCACTTCTTCCGACAGACGGGGTGACGGGTAATCGCGCCTGGGAGTACGGGGACGTGGGACAGGGTTGACGGCGTGAAGACTCTGGGAACGCCTTGTCCTCTCTATCAGCCCATCCTGCGGCGTCTTCGAGGATGGCGCGTGTTTCTGCTCCCGGCAGGCCATCGACAGGAGCCCCCGCTGTCGCCCACCAGGAGTGTTCGGCCGTGCACTCCCCGAGTGACGACAGCGATTGCATCAGTGATCAACGCCAAGGGAGTAGAAGCAGGAAGCACCTCGACCCCCATAATTGGCGTTTACTAGATGGCCCTGGGAGTTTGCTGAGCAGCCCCGCTCTGTTCGATTTGTTCCTTGGGTGTGTTTGCTAAGCGGCTTAGGTTGTCGGTTTAGGTGGTCCGATATCTGCAACGTGTCTGAGGACTGCGTGTCCGAGGCGGGGATGAATTAATCACCACCGCCTGGGGGGCCGATCTTCGGGCACCTTGGCCGGCGGCGGAAGACATGAACGTATTCGGGCATACCCCCAACCGCCGTCTGCCGAGGTCACCGAAGATCGATCACAGAGGCGGTGGTGGCGGAGTAATCCCCGCCTCGCAGTGTGCGCGCCGACGTTCAGCTCCCAGCAGATTCAGGGTCAGGTGTCAGGGACCTGAGCTCACGATGCATCAACGATGTTGCAATGCACCCTTCTTCCAAGTTCCCTCTTCATAGGTCCCTGAAATGGCGGGAAGTGGCCCATCAACAGGCAGTCGTCAGAGAGTCCGCAATCATGCCAAAACACACTGTTCAGCGCCGCGGATCAGCGTGACTATTGCGTCCTGACGATCTCCAAACCATGCCATAAGATCATCCCGGGGATGTCGACATCGCGAAACAGTGTGACCGTTGCGCCCTGATCTTCCTAGGTCCTGCTAGAACGCCACTCGAGGGACTTCGATCACACGAATCCTTGAGGCTGTCGTGAACACGTTTGACGACTGTGAGCGGCGCTTAGGCGAGAGCTACAGGTTGAAAAGGAGCCGCTCTGCATCCGTGCACCTGCTGCAAAGGATGAACCCGAGTGTGCGCGGCGCCAAGGAGAGATCCGCATTCTGGAAACGATCCGCAATCCGTCCGAGAACTTGTTGCAAGCCTTTTCAGGCGAACGTGCGCAGCTCTGAGGCGAGAGCCAAATTTTGAAAGCTACCCGCCGTCCATCCGTGAATACTTTGCAAGGTTTGCAGGCGAACGTGCCAAACTTTGAATTGCAAGCTTCAGGATCATAACTGGCGAGGAAGTCTCAGGCGAAACGCCCGGCTCGCCCTGCCGATTCGTCTGGGGGTGCGACAGGGGGGAGCTATATTCATCAGGAAGAGGGATGGAGGAGCAGAAAATGGAGGAGGAGGACGAGCACGAGGAGGAGGAGGAGGAGGAGGAGGAGGAGGAGCACGAGGAGGAGGAGGAGGGGGAGGAGGAGGAAGAGGAATTGGAGCAGGAAGAGGAGTTGGAGGAGCAAGAGGAATTGGAGGAGGAGGTGGAGGATGAGGAGGGGGACGAGGAGGGAGACGAGGGGGAACTGGAGGAGGAGGAGGAGGAGTAGGAAATGGAGGAGCAGGTGTTCCCCCTGACCACTCTTCAGGCGAGGTCTTCGCTTCTGACAGCGTGGCTGGACGACCAGGCAGAACAAACAAGCCAAGACAACCTGGCCTCAGAGGACGACGGACCACCGCCGCCCCTTCGCTGCTCGCTCACGACACCACATCTGGATGCCTGCGTGCAGGGACCACGGGGCACATCCCCCTTCCTGCCGCAGCGCCACCCCCACAAGGGCCACGACTTGGCAGAGACTTCAGCTCTCCCGGGGCCCGAGGAGGAGTTGCAGGAGGAGGGAGACTTGGAGCAGCAGAGGCTCTCGGAGCGCCTCCGCCTCCTCCTCCTCCTACTACTCCTCCGCCTCCTCCTCCTCCTCCTCCTCCTCCTCCTGCTCCTCCTCCTCCTCCTCCTCCTCCTCCTCCTCCTCCTCCTCGCAGCAGTCTTCGATGGGGGCGGCCCGGCGCACGGCTCCCGCCCGGCAGGTGGCCAGCCTCATCGGCGGCGGCGGCGGCGGTGGCCCGCGCCCTTCTGCTGCCCGGCCCCCTCTCCTCACCGAGCGCGCTCCACTGCGCGCCAAGGTCCCAAAAAGCACAACTGCCGTTCGATGCAGCGGGTTCCTTGCCTCGACAGGGGGCCACCTGCCAACCCTACCCCTACCCCCCACGATTTCTGAGGGGGAGGGCGGGGGGTTCACTTCGTTCGGGAGCTCCCGAGCGGAGGGAACCCCACCCTCCCCCCTCAGAAGTTGTGGGGGGTAGGGGTCGGGTTCGCAGGTGCCCCCCTGTCGAGGCAGCGGATCCGGGCCGCCTGCGAGCAGCTGCTTGGCGAGGAGTGGAGCGCGCGTGTCTGCCGCGCCGGACCTGCGGCCCCGCTTCTTGGGCGACGGGGGCCCGTGCTCGCCGGCAGGCTGTTCTCCCCCAGTCTCAAGTCGGGCCTGTCCCTTCTTTACAGGGGGAATACCCAAAACTAGTCAAAAAATCGTCTTGGGACTGTCTTTTGAGCATGTTTTGACTATTTAGGAGTATTTTTTAGTATTTTTTATTTTTCGTCGAAACTCCCCCTGTATGGGGGACAGGCCCGACTTAACCCCAGTCCTGGGGTTCGCCCGAACGGTCTGTCCGTTCAGGAAGGTGATCGTTTTTTATTCGGTATTTTGCCGATCGGCGCGGGCCCTCGCATCCCCCCCCTTACCCCCCCCCATGGAGTGGATCTTGGCTGTTTTTGGGCGCCTGTTTCGAGCGGGTGGAGTCCCTCCCCCACGGGCCGCACTCCTGCAAACAGTCGCACTGAGCAGAGGTCCAGAGCCAGACTTTTCCCTCCTCCCCCCCCCTTCCGCCCAATGTCGAAACGCCACATAAAAAGCCTGGCGAAGGACCCAACCATATGCAGTTGTGAATATTGCAAATATGAATATCGTTTTCGGTGGCGCTACCTCTGGGTAGGGGAGACGCATGCGAATACCCCCACTTGGGCCTTCGGTGGAGCTCCCTATGGGGCTACGAAACGCTGCCCTGGGTGGGGGAACCGCATGCGGGCACCCCCACTGGGGCCTTCGGTGGAGCTCCCTATGGGGCCACGAAACGCTGCCCTGGGTGGGGGAACCGCATGCGGGCACCCCAACTGGGGCCTTCGGTGGAGCTCCCTATGGGGCTACGAAACGCTGCCCTGTGTGGGGGGACCGCATGCGGCAGCCCCACTGGCGCCTACGGTGGAGCTCCCTATGGGGCCACGAAACGTTGCCCTGGGTGGGGGAACCGCATGTGGACACCCCCACTGGGGCCTTCGGTGGAGCTCCCTATGGGGCTACGAAACGCTGCCCTGGGTGGGGGAACCGCATGTGGACACCCCCACTGGGGCCTTCGGTGGAGCTCCCTATGGGGCTACGAAACGCTGCCCTGGGTGGGGGAACCGCATGCGAACACCCCCACTGGGGCCTTCGGTGGAGCTCCCTATGGGGCTACGAAACGCTGCCCTGGGTGGGGGAACCGCATGCGAACACCCCCACTGGGGCCTTCGGTGGAGCTCCCTATGGGGCCACGAAACGCTGCCCTGGGTGGGGGAACCGCATGCGAACACCCCCACTGGGGCCTTCGGTGGAGCTCCCTATGGGGCTACGAAACGCTGCCCTGGGTGGGGGAACCGCATGCGAACACCCCCACTGGGGCCTTCGGTGGAGCTCCCTATGGGGCCACGAAACGCTGCCCTGGGTGGGGGAACCGCATGCGAACACCCCCACTGGGGCCTTCGGTGGAGCTCCCTATGGGGCTACGAAACGCTGCCCTGGGTGGGGGAACCGCATGCGAACACCCCCACTGGGGCCTTCGGTGGAGCTCCCTATGGGGCCACGAAACGCTGCCCTGGGTGGGGGAACCGCATGCGAACACCCCCACTGGGGCCTTCGGTGGAGCTCCCTATGGGGCCACGAAACGCTGCCCTGGGTGGGGGAACCGCATGTGGACACCCCCACTGGGGCCTTCGGTGGAGCTCCCTATGGGGCCACGAAACGCTGCCCTGGGTGGGGGAACCGCATGTGGACACCCCCACTGGGGCCTTCGGTGGAGCTCCCTATGGGGCTACGAAACGCTGCCCTGGGTGGGGGAACCGCATGTGGACACCCCCACTGGGGCCTTCGGTGGAGCTCCCCATGGGGCTACGAAACGCTGCCCTGGGGGGGGGAACCGCATGTGGACACCCCCACTGGGGCCTTTGTGGAGCTCCCTATGGGCTACGAAACGTGCCCTGGGTGGGGGAACCGCATGTGGACACCCCCACTGGGGCCTTCGGTGGAGCTCCCCATGGGGCTACGAAACGCTGCCCTGGTGTGGGGGAACCGCGCTATGCGGGCCCCCACTGGGGCCTTCGGTGGAGCTCCCTATGGGGCCACGAAACGCTGCCCTGGGTGGGGGAACCGCATGTGGACCTGGGGCCTACGGTGGAACTCCTTATGGGGCTACGAAACGCTGCCCTGGGTGGGGGAACCGCATGTGGACACCCCCACTGGGGCCTACGGTGGAGCTCCCTATGGGGCTTCGAAACGTTGCCCTGGGTGGGGGAACCGCATGTGGACACCCCCACTGGGGCCTTCGGGAGAGCTCCCTATGGGGCTACGAAACGCTGCCCAGGGTGGGGGAACCGCATGTGGACACCCCCACTGGGGCCTTCGGTGGAGCTCCCTATGGGGCTACGAAACGTGTGGGGGGGTGTGCCGAGAGCAGAGGCAAGGAGGGGGAGGAGGGCGAGGAGGAGGAGAAACGCGGGGCACCGTCTCTTCAAAACGAGGACCCAACACCAAAGGATGGTTGGGAAAAACACTCATAAGAGGGGGAAGCCCTTGGGATATACCCCAAGGGGGCTATTCGGACGCACCCCTAACGAGGATGATCGCTCCCCGATCGTATATCCCAGGGGTGGGTCCCAAATGTTTGGTCCGTTCGAAAACCCCACGAAGCCTGGTATAGGGGTCGACATGTCCCTTGTTAAATTCACCGAATAATTGTCTGAGTGAGGGGGGCGTTGGCTAAAGAGCCCTGCCCTGTTCGATTCCTTCCTTTGGTGCGTTTGCCAAATCCAGGCCACCCAGATGGGGTCCAAGCAGATTGGGTCGGAGGATCTCGCCGCATCGCCGATGCATCGGCGATGCGGCTCGATGTGGATCCAGATTTTCTCCACATCGACGTCGGCGATGCATCGCCGACGTCGCCGATGCATCGCTGGTGCATCGCCGATGCATCGGTGCTGTGATGCATTGATGATGCGGTGCAATCTTCCGACCACATCTACTCGGACCCCATATGGGAGGCCTCTGCTAAACGCCTTCGCGTTGTCGGGATTCTTATGTTGAGGGTTGTTGTTTTTCCTGCGCTCAGGGACAGGTTCGCGCCGGCTACAGGAGATCGCTGTCTGGCCTGGTGCAGGATTCGTTCACGGTGTGCCACAGCATGCTTGTAAACGTTCGGAGCCCCTCGCGGATTTCCTGGATCTTCGCAGGAATTCCCCGGCGGCGCCTCCCGCGAGAGCCCCTGGCGCGCTCCACGCGCCTGCGTGCCAGGAAGGGGGGTTCAGCGCAGATTCAAGAGATTCGCGCGGACCTGCAAATGTTCATGTTTACGCAGTTTCCCTTATGCTATGAATCGGATGAACAATATTGACTGTAAGCTAGTTTGTGCGCCCTCCTGGGCGGGGTTGCCGTCCCGGAGGCCCGCGCGGAAATGTAGGAGTTGCTGGAAAACTGGGCTTCCTTGCCCTCACTGCATGAGCCTTGGGGCACTCCGCTTCGTGCTGAAGGCAGGGTGGCGGATAATAATAGTAGGACACATACTTACACGACCACCCTTCGGATGGTAAGGAGGTTTTGGGGGGAAGTAGTAACTACTTGTAATTGCGATAGTTGTGCTGATGACGAGCCCACAGTCTATCTGACTATCGATCTTGCGATCGTTCATACGATAATCATACGATCATCTAACACGATAAGCTAACTGATGCGTGGTTTTGTCGTCCCAGGAATGGTTATGGTCTGGCAGGGTGTCGGATTGTCAGGGCACAACAGTCACGTTGGTTTGTGGTGTTGAATTTCCAGGGATGGTTTTATGGCACGGTTCAGGGTCGTCAAGGCGTAACATTAAATGTGTTTCGTGGTGCCCAGGAATGGAGTTCTAAAACAGCTCAGGATTTTCAAGCGGCTGTTTTCCAACAGGGCGCTTCCCTCAGTGAGCATGAATCATTGTAGGGGCCTGTGAAGAGGGAGCTTGGATGGAGGGTTTGTCGAAATATCGTTGACGAGTCTTGGGTTTGCACGGGTTCTCCTCCTCCTCCTCTTCCTCCTCCTCCTCCTCTTTCCCGTCCCCTCTGTCATCCTCCTTTCTCCTCTCCTCTCCCCTTCCTCTCCTTCTCCACCTCCCACTCCTCCTCCTCCACCTCCCCGTCCCCCTCCCCCTCCCCTCCTCTGCTCGCCAGCATCCCTCCTGTGTCCACCCCTCCCCCCTCTGCTTCCCCGCCCCAGCCCATGGCCAGGACGACGACGACGGCGACGCCGCCCCGTGGCAGGGGGCGCCTCCTCGGACGATGAAGACTGCGCTCCGGCGGTCTACCCCGCGTGCTCTGGAGCCGCCCGCGGCTGCGCGCGCGGCGGGGCGCCTGGTCCCAAGTGCGGAGGGGGCCCGGATGATGGAGGGAGGAGCCGGAACGAGGAGCTGGGGGGGGGCACCTCGGGCGAGGGGCATTTTCCTCCCCCCCGAAAACTAAATATCGAAAACGGAACGAGGAGCTGGGGGCACCTCGGGCGAGAGGCACCTTCAGCAGCCCCCGAGTTCTGTGGCCTCCCTGCGCCCTCCACGGGCCCGGCCACGGTTTCGAGGAAGGTTCGGGGCCCGGTGGCCGTTCTTCTTTGTTGCCTCGGGGCTCCAGAGACGGGGGTCAATGCGAACGGGGGTCAGCCAGGGCGCCCGATCTTGCAGGATCCTGCAGGGCCAGGGCCGCATTGACCCGGGCTCGGGTGCAGGATCCTGCAGGATCTTGCAGGATCCTTCCTTCGCATTGACCCGGGTTTGTGTGCAGGATCTTGCAGGATTTTGCAGGATTTTGCAAGGCCTGACTGACCCAGGTCTGGATTGACCAGGGTCAGAAGCTCCCCGAGGGAGGTAGGCAGAGGACGAGGAGGAGGACGAGGAGGAGGAAAAGAAGGAGGAGGACGAAGATGGAGCCAGTGTAAGCCCGAGGCCCAGCAACGATGTTGCGATGCACCGTCCCTCCAAGTTCCGTTTGGAGATTCCTCTCGCTTCGCGGGGTGCGCGTCCGGACCACGTGCAGTCCAGTCGTTGTGGGGACTTCTGGGAGCCTCTTGGGTGCCTCTTGGAGGTTTCTTGGAGGCCTCTGGTGGTCCCTTTGGGGTCTCTTTGGGCCCTTGGAGCTGTCTTGGCGGGTAGTGGGGCGCTCTTGCGCCGTTTGGTCCCTTTGGAGGCCGTCTTGGGGGCTACTCGGGGCCATCTTGGGGCTATCTTGGGGTCCTTCTGAGCCGTCTTCAGGGCCTCTTGGACCGGTTGGCCTCCCTTGGGCAATCTTGGGGCGTTCTTGGGCTGTCTTGGGGCCTTTGGGGCCGTATAGGGGTCATCTTGGAGGCTGCTTGGACCGTCATGGGCCGCTGACAGCCCAAAGCTGCGAGAACGCCACAATTTTTAAACAGCTTACGGAACATCAATCTTTTGGGCCTCTGGAACCTCTCAGAGCCATGGTTCTTGTGCGAACCGTGCCTCTACCCGCCACACAGCGCGTGCAAGAGCACGTCGCGGCCGCAGGACCGCGGCTGTGCAGTTCGCGCCGTGGCCCATAGGAAGTGCGCACCCTGTGCGAACGAGCGCAAGCAAGGCAAGAGGTGCGCGGAGAGAAAAACAACATATGATCCTGTCAGGGGCAGCATGCGGTTGAACTTGGGCCCGATGGGGCCATTTTGGAGGCTACACGTGGCCGCTACGGGGACCCATTCTCGGAGCTGCTCGGGCCGCCAGGGGGTGCGGAGAGGTCAAGAAGTCGACGCCCGCGGCATGTGTCAAGAAAAGTCGAAGGCGCTGCTTTTTTGCCTCCGGAAGAGCCCTTGGGACCCTTCTTGGGGTCCTTAGAGAGCTCTCTCGGCGGCGTTTGGGTCCCTCTGAGGCCTTCTTCGGGCCTCCGGAAGGCCTGACGGGCCGCCTGCGCGCGCTCCTGTGCTGCCCGGCCCCTTCGGAGGCCGTCTTGGGAGCCACTCGGGTCCGCTTGGAGGCGCTTCGGGGATGCTCGTGGGCCGTCCTGGAGGCCTCTTGGACCGTCTTGGCGGCCTCTTGGGGCATCTTCGGGCTTTCTTGGGCCGTTTGAGGCGCTTCGGGGATGCTCGTGGGCCGTCCTGGAGGCCTCTTGGACCGTCTTGGCGGCCTCTTGGGGCATATTCGGGCTTTCGTGGGCCGTCCAGAGGCCTCTTGGACCGTCTAGAGGCCTCTTGGACCGTCTAGAGGCCTCTTGGACCGTCTGGAGGCCTCTTGGACCGTCTAGAGGCCTCTTGGACTGTCGTGGGCGGCCTCTTGGGGCATATTCGGGCTTTCTTGGGCCGTCTAGAGGCTCTCCCGTGTGCCTCTCGGGCCGTTTGGGGGGCCGTCTTGGGGGGCAGCTTGGGCCGCAGGGGCCCCCGGGATTCCGAGAAGGCGGAAGCGCAAACACACGCGCACATGCGCACGCACGCGCACGTGCACGCGCACGCGCACGTGCACGCACACGAACACGCACGCACGCACGCACGCGGACGCACATACGCACGCACGCGCGCGCACGGATGCACGCACGCACGCGCTCACGCACGCACGCGCTCACGCACGCACGCGCGCACGCACCTACGCACGCACGCGCGCACGCGCGCGCACGCACAGACGCACGCACGCACGCACGCACAAACACAAACCACTGGAACATCAACGTATTTGGCTTTGGGGTGCGCTCTTGCTTTTGGTGCATTTTGGGGCGTTCTGGGGCCTCTTGAGCCGTCTTGGGGCCGCCCTGGGCTGGCTTGGAGCCCTTTGGAGCCGTCGTGGAGCCCTTCCGTGGACGCTGGGGGGTGGGGCACGAGGCCAAAATCATCGGTTGCCCTTTGGTTTTTGCAAGTTTTTTTGAAAAACAAACTGCGCGAATGGGTCGGCGTCTCGGCGCGAGCCTAGGGGGGGGATAAAAAAGGGGGTGCTTTGCACTGTATGTATTCCCCACCTAGGCTCTGCCTAGAAGGGTTCTTACTCGGTTTGCTTAAAGGGCCCGGCAGTGTAATGTGACCCGGGCGGTTCCCCTGGCATCCGCCCCGCGGATCCCCCAGTCCCCTGGGAGCGGTTCCCCCAGTTGCGCCCCCTAGCTTTAGCTTTAGCTTAGCTTTAGCTTTAGCTTTAGCTTTAGCTTTAGCTTAGCTTTAGCTTAGCTGTAGCTTAGCTTTAGCTTAGCTTTAGCTTAGCTTTAGCTTAGCTTTAGCTTAGCTGTAGCTCAGCTTTAGCCTAGCTTTAGCTTAACTTTCGCTTAGCTTTAGCTCAGCTTTCGCTTAGCTTTCGCTTAGCTTTAGCTTAGCTGTAGCTCAGCTTTAGCCTAGCTTTAGCTTAACTTTCGCTTAGCTTTAGCTCAGCTTTCGCTTAGCTTTCGCTTAGCTTTAGCTTAGCTTTGGCGTAACTTTAGCTTAGCTGTAGCTTAGCTGTAGCTCAGCTTTAGCTTAGCTTTAGCGTTACTACTAATGCTGCTTTCCTAGGGGCTCCAACTCCTAGGTAGGGTCGCACTGGGATAATTTTATAATGCAATGTTTTGCAGTTGCCCTTCCTTGGCGTCTCCTGGCCAGGCCCTTGCGTCGCGCGCCCGTCCTGTCGGACTGCCGAAACGCTTCGTTGCAGTCTGGACGTGGGTTCGTGGGTTCTCGGAGGCCCCTTAGGGCGTTTTGAGGGTGTCTTGAACCGTTTGGCCGCCATCTGGGCCGTCCTGGGGGATCTTCCGGCGACTCGAGGCCCCCTTGGACCGTCTTGGGGGCCTCTTGGACCGTCTTGGTTCGTTGTGGGGCCCTTGATCCTCCCAAGACGCGTTCGGGCCAGGCCCGCGGGGGAGCTGTTGGGGGGGGGCATCTCACGCGCTGACGACGCGCCACATGGGTCTGCGGAGTTTGCCGCCACGAGCACATTGCAATGTTTTTGTTGGAGGGATGGTGGGCCTGCACGCGCGGGGTAGTATGATGCCCCCGCCGTCGTGTAAAACAATGCACTGTGATGGCGGGGCGTCTGAAGATGATCCAAACCATGCCGCCAGTGCACTTTCGATTGTATCGTGACAGGGATGATGGGGAGGTCGTTTTTGCTCCTGGTCGGCCGCCGGTCGAGGGGGCGGTGGAATCATTCTCCGAGGGGAAGCAGGTTTGGAAGAGAGGCCCCCCCAACCCACAGGCGCCAAGAGGGCTGTGTGGATGTCGTTTGCGGGTGTGGTCTTTGGATTCGTGTATGCCGCGAGATAGCATTCGTCGCAGGAGCTGAACTCGTCTCGAAAGTTTGGTCGGGATGATGTTCAGGAGAAGCGTGGCGGGGAAGTAATTGAAGGGGACATGAGGGGGGAAGGATATGATGCGACGGGAGTGGAGCGCCCGTGAATTAGCCTTGAGGCGATGCCGATGAACGTAGGAACAATACCTGTCTTTGAAGTGCGCGTGGGAATTCCAGAAATCATGTCTCCGATGCACCACTGGTTGATTATTGTGCCATCTTTGACGGGTCGAGGGCCGTCCCGATGGCATCTATGTTTTCGAGCCGTTGTGGGCGCTTTGGGGAAAGATGTGTGGCGTGTCGGGGCCCTATTGGACGGTCTACCGCGCGCTCGCGAAAGATTCCCCCGGGCCCCCCGGCAATAGCGGCACCGCCCGCACTAGCAGTCTTGCCTCCTGCGATTGGCATTTTCAATGTTTGCCGTGCGCGCATGTCGATCCCGGCGTGAAGGCACGTTTACCGACCGCGGGTATCTGTCAACATTCCAGAGCAATGCTTATCGAAGACGCCTACGGCGAATCACCGCCTTCTAGAATCGCCCACGTGGCCGGGCGTTGTGGCAAAAGCTCTGCCAAGGTATCGGGCCATGTGTTCCCCCAACCGTTGTGGAAACCCTTCGGGGAACACTTGGGGGAGGATGGCGGGGAAGATCAAGAGGCGGCGGAGGAGGAGGTGGAGGAGGAGGAGGAGGAGGAGGAGGAGGAGGAGGAGGGGGCATCTCGGGAGCCTCTGGGGACACTCTTGGGCCCTCCTGGGAGCTCCCTGGGAGCCTCTTGGCTTGGACCTTTGAGGGCTTCTCGGAGGCCTCGTTGGCCGTCTTGGTGGGCTCCTGGCCCGTCTGACGCCGTCGGAAGCCGTCTTGGCGGCCTCTCTGGGCCGACTTGGGGCATTCTTGGGGTGCTCCAGGGCCGTCTTGGAGGCCATCTTGAGCGTCTTGGAGGCCTCTTGGGCCGTCTCGGGGGCCTCTTGGGGCCGTCTTGGGGGCCTCTTGGGCCGTTCTGGGCCATACTGGAAACCTCTTGGGTGATCTTTGGGGGCTCTTGGGCCGTCTCGGTCCGTCGGAAGGCCGGAAACATGCAAATGCCACAATCTTTCGAAATTGGGGAATCAATGATTTGGGCCTTTTCGGGCCTTCATGGAGGCCCTCTCGGAGGCCTCTTGGGCCATCTTAGGGCCATCGTCGGCCGTCTTGGTGGGCTCCTGGCCCGTCTGACGCCGTCGGAAGCCGTTTGGGGGCCTCTCTGGGTCGACTTGGGGCCATCTTGGAATGCTCCAGGGCCGTCTTGGAGGCCGTCTTGGGCGTCTTAAAGGCCTTCTGGGTCGTCTTGGGGGCCTCTTGGGGCGTCTTGGGGGCCTCTTGGGCCGTTCTGGGGCCATCTTGGAGGGCCCCCAAGATCGCCCCCAGAGCGCCCAACAGGCCTCCAAAATGGCCTCAGGACTGCCCAAGAGGCACCCAAGACGGCCCCAAGAGGGCACAAAGACGACCCAAGAGGCGTCCAAGACGCCGAAGATGGCCTCTAAGAGACGGCCCTGGAGCACCCAAAGAGGGCCCCAAGTCGGTCCAGAGAGGCCCCCCAAACGGCTTCCGACGGCGTCAGACGGGCCAGGAGCTCACCAAAATTGCCGAAATTGGCTCGAAGTTGGCCCAAGACGGCCCAAGAGGCCTCCAAGAGGGCCTCCAGGAAGGCCAGAATAAACCAAAATCATTGATTCCCCATAAGTGTTTGAAGGATTTTGACGTTTGCTTCTTTTCGGCCTTCCCACGGCCCGAGACGGCCCAAGAGCCCTCCAAGATCGCCCCAAGATCGCCAAAGAGCGTCTTGGGCCGTCTTGGGTCGTCGGAAAGGTGAAAAGAAGCAAATGCCACGATCCTTCAAAAATCTTCTCTGATTGTGGCCTCGTCGGGCCCTCGTGGAGCACCTCTTGGAGGCCTCTTGGGCCGTATTGAGGCCTCTTGGGCCGTCTTGGGGGCCTCTTGGGCCGTTCTGGGCCATACTGGAAACCTCTTGGGTGATCTTTGGGGGCTCTTGGGCCGTCTCGGTCCGTCGGAAGGCCGGAAACATGCAAATGCCACAATCTTTCGAAATTGGGGAATCAATGATTTGGGCCTTTTCGGGCCTTCATGGAGGCCCTCTCGGAGGCCTCTTGGGCCATCTTAGGGCCATCGTCGGCCGTCTTGGTGGGCTCCTGGCCCGTCTGACGCCGTCGGAAGCCGTTTGGGGGCCTCTCTGGGTCGACTTGGGGCCATCTTGGAATGCTCCAGGGCCGTCTTGGAGGCCGTCTTGGGCGTCTTAAAGGCCTTCTGGGTCGTCTTGGGGGCCTCTTGGGGCGTCTTGGGGGCCTCTTGGGCCGTTCTGGGGCCATCTTGGAGGGCCCCCAAGATCGCCCCCAGAGCGCCCAACAGGCCTCCAAAATGGCCTCAGGACTGCCCAAGAGGCACCCAAGACGGCCCCAAGAGGGCACAAAGACGACCCAAGAGGCGTCCAAGACGCCGAAGATGGCCTCTAAGAGACGGCCCTGGAGCACCCAAAGAGGGCCCCAAGTCGGTCCAGAGAGGCCCCCCAAACGGCTTCCGACGGCGTCAGACGGGCCAGGAGCTCACCAAAATTGCCGAAATTGGCTCGAAGTTGGCCCAAGACGGCCCAAGAGGCCTCCAAGAGGGCCTCCAGGAAGGCCAGAATAAGCCAAAATCATTGATTCCCCATAAGTGTTTGAAGGATTTTGACATTTGCTTCTTTTCGGCCTTCCCACGGCCCGAGACGGCCCAAGAGCCCTCCAAGATCGCCCCAAGATCGCCAAAGAGCGTCTTGGGCCGTCTTGGGTCGTCGGAAAGGTGAAAAGAAGCAAATGCCACGATCCTTCAAAAATCTTCTCTGATTGTGGCCTCGTCGGGCCCTCGTGGAGCACCTCTTGGAGGCCTCTTGGGCCGTATTGAGGCCTCTTGGGCCGTCTTGGGCCATCTTGAGGCTATCTTGCACCATCTTGGATACATCTTGGGTCGTTTTGGAGGCATCTTGGGGCCATCTTAGCCGTTTTGGAGGCCATCTTGGCCGTCTTGGCAGCATCTTGGAGACCATCTTGGGCCATCTTGGAGCCGTGCAACCGGCCCTCGAAGATCCTGGGCAATCCTTCCAGGACCCTGGCGGGACGCGCAGGAGCCCCAGGGGGAGTTCTTCTGGAAAAGAACCAAAACCAACACCGAAAGGGTTCAGCACGCCAGGCACCCCTGCGATCAATCGACAGGGGGCGGCGGATCGAATGGGTTTCGGCACGTCCCGCCACCGTGCCTGTGCTGAGGGTCTGGAGCCACTCGGGTAGCAGATTAGGTCTCTTGGGAGGCGTCCTGGGGGCGTTCGGGAAGTAGTCTTTGAACCTCTTGGGGGCCTCTTGGCTCTTGGGGACTATGGGGGGCCTCTTGGAGCTCCCTGGGGGCGCGTGTGTGTGTGTGTGTGTGTGGTTTTTATACGGCACTCGGGGAGCATCTTGGGGTCGAAGGCTCGAACTGTTTGTTCATGGTCCCCTTCTGGGCCCCCTCTTGTGACTTTCCTGGGGCCCCCCAGGGCCGTCTTGGGGGCTTTTTGGGTGGTGTGGGACGATGTTCCTAATATTTTTCGACTACTTGAGGGTATGTTTGGAGTATTTTTGAATGTTCGTCAAAAATCCGCCTGAAGTGGACACGCCCGACCTAAGGGTGGTGTTGAGGCCCATTGGGTCGTTATGGAGCCCTCTTGGGGTCTCTGGGGCCGTCTTGGGGCGATCTGGAAGGCTTGTTGGGCCGTCCTGGACGTTGTGAACGCACAAGAGGCGACTGTGCTAAACTCATGAGAATCCTTGACGCTGCTAGAACCATGCGAACGCATGCTGCTGTCCGACACAGCGCCAAAACGCCATTTTTGGGACGGTAGCCGTGATAAACCGTGCAAGTTCCAGCAGCTCTCAAAGCGACCTGTGCGCGGCGCTAAGGCGAGAGCTGCAGCTTGAAAAGAAACCACCCTCCATCCGTGAAGCTCCTGCACTAATGCATGTGCGCGGCGCTAAGGCGATAGCCATTTGAAACGGAACCGCCCTCCATCAGTGAAGCTCTTGCAATGTCTTAAGACGGATGTGCGCGGCGCGAACGCGAGAAACACATTTCGAGAGCAGCTCGTCCTCCATCTGTGAAGCTGTTGCGAATTCATCAAGCGAGTGCACGCGGCGCTAAGGCGAGAACCTCATATTGAAAGCGGACCGCGCTCCATTCGTGAAGCTCTTGCATTTGTGTAGGACGAGTGTGCGCAGCGCGCAGGCGATAGCCACATTTTTGAGCACGACCCGCCCGCCATCCGTGTATTTGTAGCAAATGTAAAGCTTCATGTTTACACATGGAGAGGAAGTCTAAGGCGAAGCGCTCGGCCCGCCGTTTCGATTGGCCTCGGGGTGCGACAGGGAGGAGTTATTCATGAGGAAAGGAGGAGGAGGAGGAGGAGGAGGAGGAGGAGGAGGAGGAGGAGGAGGAGGAGGAGGAGGAGGAGGAGGAGGAGGAGGAGGAGGAGGAGGAGGAGGAGGAGGAGGAGGAGGAGGAGGAGGAGGAGGAGGAGGAGGAGGAGGAGGCGGAGGCGGAGGCGGAGGCGGAGGAGGAGGAGGAGGAGGAGGAGGAGGAGGAGGAGGAGGAGGAGGAGGAGGAGGATGAGGAGGAGGAGAGAGGAGGAGGAGGAGGAGGAGGAGGAGGACGGAGGAGGTGGCGGAGGTGGAGGAAGAGGCGGAGGAGGGACGTGGAGGAAGGCGAGGGAGAAGATCTTGAAGAGTGAGGGAGGAGCGAGGGAGCAGAAGGAGGACGAGGGGGACGGGACGACCTTGCGGCAGAACGTCAGCTTCAGGCAGCAGCTAGCGCTTGGCTGCCTCCTCCTTGGCCTGAATACGGGCTGCGAGCGCTCGCAAGCGGTCGGAATCGACCAAACGAGACGACCCCGCAGCGAGCGGGCCAGGAGGGGCAAGAAGCACCGACTTCGACGGCGCTCTAGCAGGCGCCAGCGAGTCATCACCCTCAGGATTCTTTCTGTAGTGAGGGTGGAGGCCAGCCTGCAGTCGTGTGAGCACCTGTTCACCAGCAGTGCTCAGCTTCTTGACACAGGTCTGACCTAGCAAGTGGCATCGTCTGCTGGTGTAAGCACCGCAGGCAAAACAGAAAAACAGAGGCCTCTGGGTCTTGTGCAGGATGGCAAAACCCAGCCCCAAAGTTTCGGCAGCCTGGGGCGTTTGTTGCAACACTGGCCACACGGTGGCCATGAAGCGGGCCCGAACCTGGTAAACGTCCCCTGGTGCCAAATAGACTCCCGCGAAAGCAGCGCGGTTGAGCTCAGGAATATGGTACTGGCTAGCCGAGCCGTCGACCACTAGGCCGCAGCTCTCAATCCGTTTAACAAGCTCTTCGAGAGACAATGGCTGCCCATTCGCATCCTGGAGGAGGGGGTCCGAGGCCACCGAGGGGGGAAAGGAGTCCGCGTCGGGCTGGGCCATTATCAATCGAGACCAAAACAATCGCTCAGAGAGCTGGCAATTACGGGCAGCCTCGATCAGATGAGGTTCAACAGCTTCACTGCGGGCCGTTGAGACCTCTGGGTCACCACAAAACCACAGGCGGTGGACAACCGAGTCAGGTTGGCCGCATTTGGGACACTGTCCATCTGACATATAACCTGACTTTTGCAAACGGTCTGCCATCCAGCAGCCATTTGGAAAAAAAGGAGCAGATCCAATGCTTTGCTCGCGGCGGGGTTCGCTTCGAACGGAGGAGGGGGCGGAGCGGGTCCACGCACGCGCGCGCACCATCGAACGAGGGGGGGACTCGCCGCCAATCGCCTCTCATGGGATCTCTGAACTCCTGGTTGCAAAAGACTGGCAATCATGGCTGGGCTGTGATGCAGTGAATCCACAACATTGCCCCTATCATCTTGCCACCTACTAGAGCTAAGTGCCTTCCAGCCCATGCGATCTAAACCCAGAAGCATTGGATGACCTGGTCCCCGAGAGTGGCTCCACTCAGATGGTCCCAGACGTAACCCCTGAGCCTCGAGGTTCCTCCAGAGCCTGATGTGATCCCTGGAAGAGAAGGGGCTGGTGGAAGGCGTCGTCAGACTTCTCCACCAACTGGTCGACCATTGCCTGGCGGGCGCCGTCGCCTGAGGCCATGCAGGGTCTCCGTGAATGCAAACTTCTGCCGTGAGCGACGCGCCCCTATGCGCTGGCGAAAGACCTGAGAGCAGCGCGCTCCTGAGCTCATTGTGTTCCTGATCGGACATTCCCAGGGCCATGGGCCCATGGCCCGCGGCAGGCCTGACCCCGCATATGTAAATCTTGATCATGCGAGATCGGTCCCTGGGCAGTTGCTTTCGAAAATAACAAATAAAACCATGACGGGCCCTCATATATTTGAACCGAGCCTTCCTTTTTGTGGGCCCTCCTGCACATGCCCGACGCTGTCCTGGTGCTAAGTCGCAGCCCAGCGATATGGCCGAGTTGCAGGCGAGCGACGGGCAGTAGCGGGCAATATTCTTGGCCAAACGAGCAGCCACTCGTTGAGAAGGTGCAAACGTCGATGCCTTGTCAGCAGCTAGTTGCACCCCCAGTCGGCGTTGGAAGATATACTTCATATCATCTGCGGCTCTAACAAGATCTTGGATGATTTTTTCTTCTTCACCAAACGTGAGGATCGTGCCATCATCAATGTGCGAGCCCAGGGGGACTTGTGCGTTCCGAATAGCAAACTGATCAAACTCGAGCAACGTGTAAACCTTAACGAAAACGTCATTGTCTATCACCAGCTGGTAATCCTGATTCCGCGAAGAGGGGGGAGGGCTGTGATGGGCCCCCAACCTCAAAATCCCCGGGCCCCCCCAGATATTATACAGGGTCTTGGCGAGTACCCGCGGGGTCCCCCAGTACTCAGCACGCGTACGGAGCCAGGATCGCCTAAACGATTCATAGTATTTCGTTCCATCCCAGATAAAGTCTGCAGTGACTTTTCCCTGGGACTGGGCTTCTTCTGCCAACATGCTCTGCTGCCACGCCGCTGCTTCAGACGACTGCCCCCCCCCCGGAGGACCAGTAGGCCCTATGGGCCCGAACCAGGAACCCATCAACTTCAGGGCGTCTCAGCCTTTCCCAGATACGAACTGGTGCAGCAAGGGGCAATATGGGCCGAAGACCGCCTTTCGGCTTCTCGAGAAGCGGCAGCAGCGTCCACAGCAGCTGCATCGGGAACAACCCAAGGCGCTCGACCGCCTCGAACAATAGAGACATCACCTCCAGACCAGCATCGCTGAGGAGGCTGAAGTGGCGCACGTGCAGCCCGTCAAGCGACTGGGCCGTGCAAACACTGAAAGACCGCGATGCCGCCCGAATTTGATCAGGCCCAGTTCGAGAGAAACAGCTCCTGTCAGGTATCCGCGCCTCTGGGGGTCTTATCTGTGCCTTCCAGTAGCCTCCAAGGTGAGCAGCTTGAGCCTCTAGGAGCTTGACGGGGTCCGACGAGTAGATCCCTGGGGCCACTTGCGTAACCGTGGGCTGCCACTTTTTTTGGAGCCTGGTGAACCTGTGCATGAGCCTTGCGGAGCCTGCTAGAGCCTTCTGCCACTCATCCCAAGACTGTTGGAGGAGCTTCTCCCCTTTGCCATTGACATCTGAGAGGTCCTCCTGAATAGTATCCAGGAAATACTCAGCTCTATCGCGCCACTCCTGCAAATGGGGATGGCCTTAACTCCACTCTGCCGCAAGGGCTCGCATTTCCTTTAAAGACGCATCCAGTCTGATGCTGGGGCCTTCCCCAGGGCAGGAGTGCTGCGACGAAACCTGGAGGGTCAAGATCTGGGCCTCGCCCTCTGCGGCGCTGTCGGTGATCTGCACAAGCTCGGCAACCGCGTGATAAAGCCATCGCCATCCTGAGCAGACTTGGAGCTGGTCATCCGCATGCTTGGGGCGATAGAACACAGGAGCCCAGGACGCTTTTACCGATGGTCCCCTCATTCCCACAATCTTGGCCTCGGTGCCCAGAGGACGAACTAGCTCCAACTCGGCGCAGTCCACGACGGTGGTCCAGGCAGCATTCAGGCTAGTCCAAGCCTCGTCAGCAGGACTATGGCGTGCAAGGGCGACGGCATATGCTGCCTGATGCAGAGCACCCTCCCAGCATCCTGGCTCTGGCACTGGGCCGAAAGGTAACTCAAGCGGCAGCTTGAGGTGACTGCGATGAATCAACTGCTTGGCCTGAAGAGCATCAAGCCGAACCTGTAAACGCACGGGGCGGTGTGGCTTGATCTCCCACTGCATGTCGGCTTGAACTCCCGAGATCAGCCTAGCTACACCAGCACCCAAAGCGAAGAAATCACGAATGGAGCTGGAGGTAGGGCTTCTGCAAGTGGGCGCTGTGGGGGCCATGAGGAACATGCCCAGTTTACGTGGGAAACCTGAGCTCTCTACGACATCGGGGGTCATATTCCAATCTCCCGCGGTAACCGAATGAGCTGGATCACTTACAGCTCGACCCAACTTGGCCATCAGATCAAGTTTGAACTCGCTGAGTCCTTCAGCCGACTTGAAATACACCGAAAACAACGATATGGTAGGACACCCAGGGAAATCCACGAGGACCTTCATGAGCCTATGCGGGGCAATGGGCGCATCTCCTTCTGGTGGCCACCTGAGGCCAATGTCCAAACGTCCGACAACAGCAACACCTGCAGACTTCTTACCTGTGTCAGGGTTGTAATAGCTGGGCGCGAACAGTGCATGCCGTCCAGGACTGCGTGCCTCGGCAGTAGCCCTGCCAACAAAATCAGCGCTGGTGCCCACTTCCTGCGCACAAACAAGCACTGCTGAACTCTCTCGAAGACGTCGTTTGAGAGTAGTCCAGCACGAACCATTGAAACTCTCTACCTGGTTCTGACTGTCAGTACTCGACCTATGCGGCGCCCCTTTCAGAGGTGGAACGGGGGTGCCTGAACACGAGAGCGGGATCCCACAACACTTGGGGGCAGGGCGCTGGAACATAGTGTCACCCGCACTTTTGTTTCTTGGCCTTGATCCCCAGAGTTTTGACCATGTGTTCAAGGACGCGCTTGTTATCTGGTCCCTCGGCCTGAGCGGCCATAAACAACTTCTCGACATCTTCTGCATCCAACTCATCCAAATCCATATCTTCTGGAACGGGGATGTTGGCATGCTCATCTCCATCACCGCCCCCTCCCCCCGTGCACTCCTGGGCGGGGCCCGCAGAAGCAGGAGGGGGGGGAGGTTGAGATTGTGCAGCCTCTGCCTGAAGCTGAGCCTGCAGGAGTGCCTTGTACTTGCCGAAAGCGGCCGAGGACACGAGCTGCTGCACCTCGGGGTCGCTCTGCACCGTCTCGGCCTTGAGCTCGAAAGACGGGGCAACTGGGGGAACCACTTTCGACATGGTCGTCTGCAGCTTCACCTTCGTGGCCTCCACCTCAACACGCAACTGGCGAGCCTTGGCCTGCGTGGCCTCCAGCTCATCCTGTGCTGCCTTGATGGGGGCCTCTTGCGCCTTGATGTCCTCCTCCTGCTTATCGAGCTTCTGCTGGGTCCGCTGCAACTTGTGCCCCAGCGCCGTGTGGCGTGAGAGAGACGGCTTCTGGCTGTTGGGTTGATCCCTGGCAGCCTTGAGCTCCTTCTCCAGCGCCTCTTTGACTGCGGACGGGAACGCATCATCATTCCGCGCTGAGTTGAGAGTGGTCTCGAGCGATTTGACACGTGCCAGCAGCTGCCGACCTGCATCATCAGCGGGCGAGTCCACGTTGCTGTCACCACTGGCGGCTGCTGCGCCAGGCTGCTGGCGTTGACCACCACCTGCGGCTCCGAAGTGCTTGACGAACTGATCCATCTGCTTCTGAAGCTGGCTGATCTGCTTGGTGACTCCTTTGTCAAGCACAGGAGGACCGCGAGCCCAAGCACCACGCAGAGGACGCTGCACCGCATCGCCACCACATGATGGCGACTTCTGCTTGTGCTCCTCAGCCCGCTTCTTCGCCCTGTCGGTGATGCTGCGCGGCGCTGCTTGCCCGCACTGGCATCTGATGCGGCTCGCGAAGTTCGCGTTACGGCCGCAGCTGTGACATCCCCACTTAGGCTCCCTTGGGCCTGGAAGGACATCTGGATCCACCATGAACGCTCCTCCAGGAGCTCACTGCACACTGCGGGTTGAGATCCCGCAAACTGAGTCGTGACGAGCCAAAATGACCCGCAGGTGCGATTACCGCTCTGAAAACGGCACTTGCAAGCCCAAAGGACCTGGGCCAGAACGGCTAGGACGAGGGGGAGGAGGAGCGAGGTAGGAGGATAGGGAGGAGCAGGAGGGGGGAGGATGGAGGAGTGATGAGGAGAGACCGCCTGGGTATCGATCCTCGATCCCACTTCGCTTTCGACCGCCAGTATCGCAGCGCACCGCGCTCCTTCGGTGCCTCGGCCCAGCCTTTTTTTGCGAGTGCAGGAGGGCACGGTCGCTGGTAGCCATGGCTTCGGCGGCAGCGGCCGCTCAGCAGGGGGGAGACTGCGGCGGTGCCACGACGGGATCCATGGTGCCCATCTTCTGGGGCCGGAGCTTGCCCATCGCCACCATGTTTCCGGTAGGCACAAATTGCGCAGACATTGATTGTCGGAGGTCCGCGGGGATTTCTTGGGTCGGTGCTGCCCCCCCCCCCCCACATGGCGGTGCCCCCGGCGCCGCGCCAGGGAGGGGGGTTTGGGCGCCGATCCATCAGATCCGCTCGGACCTCGGAGAGTCTTTGTGTGATGCTTGTTCTTCTTCGATCGGGACTTGTTGCACTGTAGGGCCTCAGCAGGCAGCGAGTACGTAGCCCCCCGCGACTGCGCATGGGAGTGAGGGGGGGAGAACGCTTCCCGACCCCCCAGTTCGCACGACGTCACCTTCTGGCCACGCGCGCGCCGGGAGGAGGACCGGCCCTCACCTCGCTCAGGGGCCCGGGGTAGAAGAAGAAATGACAGCATAAGTATCACTTCTTGGAGTTCCTCGCCGATTTCTTGGATTTGCGCTTGTGCCCCCTGACAGCGCCTCCAGTGTCGCCCCTGGCGCGCTCCGCGCGCCAAGGAGGGGGTCCAGCGAGTCCAGCGCGGGTCCGAGAAATCTGCGCGGACCTCCAAAAGGTAAAGGTTTACACTGCTTTTTCTTCTTCGACAGGGGTGAGAGGAGGAGAAGAGAACCGATACCTCGCTGCTCGTCCTGGAGGGCCCTGGTCGTCACGGCTTGATTCTCCGCGGAATTCTGGTCAGAACGTGTCCCGGGAGTCCCCGGAGTAGTGGTATCGGCGTTTTTCTGCCCCCTGAGGGGGGGCCAATCACTGGTTGAAAATAACGCAATTCCACCCCCAGTTGGCTTGGGGGGCAACGATCGGGGGGGACTGGCAGTGTGGGGAACGCGTCGACCTGGAATCGGCGATACGTCGCCGATAGATCGGCGATAGGCCCCCGAGATTTAATCCCTACTTTCCTGGGAGGGGGTGGGCTATAGGGTCCCCATCGACGATGAATAGGCGATTGGGGGTCGGTGCATCCCTCCCTGTGCCTACTGGGGCTGACCAAAGGGGCTTCGGCTTCCCTTGGTGAGGACGTCTCGCAGGAGAGACACAACAGGCAGGTGTACCCCACCCCCACCTGGTCGGCCCCTTATCGGGAGGCGGGCCAGGTCGGAGTGGGGCGCTCTTCGTGGCATCGCTCGGGCGTGTGCATTTTTTCCGGCGAGGACCATCGAGGAGCATCCTGGATCCTTGGCCAACAGCGCGCGAAACCAACAAATGCAAGAGGAACGGACGTCCGAGCGATGGTAAGTCTTTCGCTCTCCTAAAATATTCCACATCCACTGCCTCCTGCGGTCCCCGAGAAAGCGGCTCCCAAAGCTGTGGTGAGTTGATGAACTCCGGCGCCGGATGATCTACCGAGTGACCTTGATGTCGTGGTGCTTCCAATTCCTGCTTGACCTGCTCTGGATCCCCCTCGCGGCCTACTTCAAAGACCTGGGCCTCGGTCTTCATGTGCTCGGGCTGGTCTTTGCGCTTAATCTCGGCGTCCGCATCATACCGAACGTGCTCGCCACCCGGCTGGGGGTCAAGACCGACATGGTGTGCATGCTGGTGGGGCTCGTGGGCTTCGGAGTGAACCTCGCCTGGCCGGAGGAGACCTGGGCCATCCTGGCAATGTCCGCGTCGGGCGGCTTCACCTTTGTGCGCGCCCACCTGTCCGTCCACGGCAAGCTGGCCGCGGGCTCGAGCGTGGAGAGCCTCACGCTGGCGGCCAGGTTCCGGGGCAACGACAGCGGGGGTGACGGGCTCAGAGGGGGGGGGGGGGACGCACCGACCCCGCAACGCCCGTTCCTCGCCGAGCGGGCCCCGTGAGCTCGCCCCGCCCGGGAGCGTGCGGACCTGCTAATTACTGGGGGCCCGTCGCCGATCTGTGGGCGATGCCTCGCCAGTGCAGGGTCGAGGCAGCCCCCCTGCCCGCGCCGGCCTCCCCCCGAACGTTGCTCGGAGGGCACCAACTATACACCAACACCGATCCTGGCCCAGGATCACCCTGGGCCCAGGATCGGTGTATATGCCTTCTTGCGCAAGGCAGGAGGGCGTATACACCGATCCTGGGCCCAGGGTGATCCTGGCCAGGATCGGTGTTGGTGTATAGTTGGTGCCTTCCTAGTTGCCCCTCGCAGGTGGTCGGGCGCGGCGCGCAACTTCGGAACCGTGGTCGCCTTCGTGGTGCCAGTGGCGGTGTACCAGGCGCTCGGGTGGAGAGCCGTCGTCGCCACCGCCCGGGTGTTGTCCATTTGTGTCCCTGGCCCGAGGCGTCCCCAGCGTTGCGCTGCATGTTGTGTCCAGGTCTGGCGGGCCCCGGGCTGGGGTGCGCTCTCGTAGCGTTCGGGCGCGCTCCAGAAGGACCGCGGCGCCCAGCAGGACCGCGGGATCTCAGAGGTCCCCGATTTGCCCTGGTCCTGTTTTGCCCCCGTGCTGGCTTCGTATCACCAGGCGGTCGGGTGGAGGGCCGTGGTCGCCACAGCGATGTGCGTCATGTGCCTATACCTCGCGCTGGCGGCGGTGCAGCACCTGAGCTACCTCGGCAGCGTCGAGGAGAGCGCCTCGCCGCGCGGCGGGGTCCCGGAGGAGCTCGGGCTGGTGGAGGAGGCTCCACGGGAGGACGTGCCGTGGATCGACTGGCTGATCGCCGGGGCGTTCTGCGTCACGGAGCTCCAGATGAACATACAGGCCGCAGCTGTTCCGACCACGCTGCTGGTGCTCGGCGTCCCTCTGCCCCTGGTCGGCGCGGTGCAGGCCGCTGGCCAGCTGATCGCCATGGGCTTCCTCGTGCTGCTCTCCCGAGGCCTGTGCCCCTGCCTCCAGAAGCGGCCGATGAACCTGCTGCTCTCCTTCTCGGGCACGTTTGTCGGCATGGCGGCGCTGTGGCTGGCGAGGGCGAGCGAGGTGGACGGGGCGCTCTACGCTGTCGTGCTCAGCCTCTATTTCTTCTATGCCTGCGCCTACACGGCACAGGTGACCATGCTCGAGTGCCTCACCGGCGTGCTGGACATGAACAACTCCACCTCGGGGGACGTCAGCTGACCACCTCACCGATCCTCACCAGGCCCATCCTGGGCCCGGGACCTGTGCATGCGCTCTCTTGGCCTGCCCAGGGATCAGGATGCAACTCCTGGGAGGCTAGATGCAGCGTAGGCGCCGGCATATCCGCGGTCGAAAGCAATCCTATACTCTTGCCGAGTCCTGGTCAACTCCGCTTAAAGTCTCGCGCAGTGCGGCCTGATCTTGGGTTTCCTCTGGGCTAGTGCGGTTCAGCTTCCTTTCACTCGGGCTCAGTGTAGCAGACCTCCCCAGATTTGCTTCCCGACGTGCACCGATCTTGGGCCCAGGATCGACCCGGGATGGGCGGGATCGGACGGGGCTATAGGACGAGGATTAATCCGTGCCAGAGCGTGCCAGAACGCTGTCAGAGCGTCCTGGAACGCTCTGAGAAGGCCACGGCGCTCGAGACGTCCTCCAGAGCCGCCGGGTCAGAGATTCTGGAGCTTGCTCGCCCGACTCGTGGCCCTCGTCCTGGCTTCTTCCTAGTGGGCAGCAAACGCCCGCCCGATGCGTCTACGTCATGGGCGTCTCCGAGATCGCGGGCTGCGCCTGCTCGCTCGTGGGGGGGTACCCAGGAGAGGAACGAAAACACACAGACACTAAGAGGCGTCGATCCCCCAGAAAATACGGGAACCCATGGGAAGTGTGGGGGGGGGGGCAGACGGAACCCCAGAGCATGCGGGAATGTGTGGGGAGTCTTGGGACCCGTGTCTATGTATTTGTGTGCGTCCCTGGGCCCCTTCCATGAGCTCTATCCCCCTGGCGGCGCCAGAGGTGCCGCCCCCGGCGCGCTCCGCGCGCCAGGGAAAAGGGTGTCGGGCGGGGAGCCCAACGCCGACGCAGGCAGCCCGCGCGGGCCACCGAACGTGTCGAGCGCCGCTTTCCCTTGCCCTCTGCGGGTGCCACCTTCCCCCCCTGCAGTCAACCCGCACAGCAAGGATGGGCATCCTTGCCTCCTCGGATCATGCTTGGCCACTTTCGTTGGCCGCGCCCCGCTCGAGAAGCTTCGAAATGGGCGTCCAAGGCCTTTGCATCCTTTCCGCGCACCATGTTGAGACGGGCCGACTGCACATGCTGCTGGGCATTCTGCGTTTTTTTCCCAACCCTACTTGGTTGGGTATTCGTTTTGAATAGAAGGGTGTGGTCGCGTCTCTCCTCCTCCTCCTCCTCATCCCGCCTCCCGCCTCCTCTCGCCTCCTGCCCTCTCTTCGCCGTCGCTGGGGGGCTGCGATCTGCGAAACTGTCGCCACTTTCGAGGTCTGCTGGCGGGTCCAGCGGAGTGAGTCAAAGCGCAGATCTGAGCGAGACCTCGCCGTGCCTGGGGGGCTGCGATGTGCGAAGCTGTCGCCACTTTCGAGGGCTGCTGGTGGGTCCTGCGGAGTGAGGCACCGCGCGGAGCTGAGCATGACCTCGCCGTGCCTGGGGGGCTGCGATCTGCGAAACTGTCGCCACTTTCGAGGGCTGCTGGTGGGTCCAGCGGAGTGAGGCACCGCGCGGATATGAGGTAGACCTCGCCGTGCCTGGGGGGCTGCGATGTGCGAAACTGTCGCAACTTTCGAGGGCTGCTGGTGGGTCCAGCGGAGTGAGGTACCGCGCGGATCTGAGGTAGACCTCGCCGTGCCTGGGGGGCTGCGATCCGTGAAATTGTCGCCACTTTCGAGGGCTGCTGGTGGGTCCAGCGCAGTGAGGCACCGCGCGGATATGAGGTAGACCTTGCCGTGCCTTGGGGGTTGAGATCTGCGAAGCTGTCGCCACGTTCGAGGGCTGCTGGTGGGTCCAGCAGGGTGAGGCACCGCGCGGATCTGAGCAAGACCTCGCCGTGCCTGGGGGGCTGCGATCCGTGAAATTGTCGCCACCTTCGAGGGCTGTTGGTGGGTCCAGCGGAGTGAGGCACCGCGCGGATCTGAGGTAGACTTCGCCTTGCTTGGGGGGCTGCGATCCGTGAAACTGTCGCCACTTTCGAGGGTTGCTGGTGGGTCCTGCTGAGCGAGGCACCGCGCGGATCTGAGGTAGACCTCGCCGTGCCTGGGGAGCTGCGATCTGCGAAATTGTCGCCACTTTCGAGGGCTGCTGGTGGGTCCAGCGGAGTGAGGCACCGCGCGGATCTGAGGTAGACTTCGCCTTGCTTGGGGGGCTGCGATCTGCGAAACCGTCGCCACTTTCGAGGGCTGCTGGTGGGTCCAGCGGAGTGAGGCACCGCGCGGATCTGAGCGAGACCTCGCCGTGCCTGGGGGGCTGCGATGTGCGAAGCTGTCGCCACTTTCGAGGGCTGCTGGTGGGCCCAGCGAAGTGAGGCACCGCGCGGATCTGAGGTAGACCTCGCCGTGCTTGGGGGGCTGCGATCTGCGAAACCGTCGCCACTTTCGAGGGCTGCTGGTGGGTCCAGCGGAGTGAGGCACCGCGCGGATCTGAGCGAGACCTCGCCGTGCCTGGGGGGCTGCGATGTGCGAAATTGTCCCCACTTTCGAGGGCTACTGGTGGGTCCAGCGGAGTGAGGCACCGCGCAGATCTGAGCGGAGCCTCGCCGTCCTTGGTGGGCTGCGATCTGCGAAACCGTCCCCACTTTCGAGGGCTGCTGGTGGGTCCTTCGGAGTGAGGCACCGCGCAGATCTGAGCGGGCTGCGATCTGCGAATCAGTCGCAACTTTCGAAGGGTGGTGGCGGGTTCAGCGGAGCGAGGCACCAGGCAGATCTGAGCGAGACATCACAATCCTTGGGGGGCTGCGTGCCTCACGAATGCCGCTCGCAGAAGTATATGCGCCCATGTCACGTCATCACCTCCGTATAACGTCTCCCAAGCTACTCATGCCCCGCATTGCGCAGGGGTTTGGTACGTCGCCAGGATAATTCTCTCTCGCTCTCTCTGTGTCCCTGGTCCCACTGAGGTACCTCGGCCCCGCCCTCCTGGAGCGCAGCCCGGCGGCTCCCTTCGCCCTGGAGGCAGCCATCGCCGCGGGCACGACGCTGGTGTTGGGCGTGGGGCTGGGCCTCCGCGCCTGCGACCAGCACGTGGTTCTCTGGGGAGCAGGAAGCGCACCAGCACCACCACTCGGGCGGGGCTGGGACGAGGACAACTCCATGCCAGGGCATGCCAGAACGCGCTCACAGCGTTCGTGAGCGCTCTGAGAAGGCCACGGCGCCCCAGACATCCTCCGGAGCCGCCGGATCTCAGAGGTTCTCGAGGCATCCTCACCCGATTTGCTATCCTCGTCCTGGCTTCGTCTTGACCACCACCTGAGCGGGAGGGCAGCGGGGTGAGCGGACATCTGGGACGCAGGTGTGCCTGATGTCCCGGGGGAGCGCCCGAAGCGGCATGCACCACAGCCAGCCCTGACCACCCTGCCTCCAGCCTCGAGGTGATGGTGGTGCGTCCCCTTTCCGCCAGGTCTGCCAGACGGCGTCGGAGTACCACGCTGCCCTGCAGGAGCCCGGAGAGCAGAGGTCTGCACTTGCGTCGAACCATTTTCGAAGGTCCGCGCGGATGTCTCGGATCGGCGGCGGACCCCCTTGAGCTGCGACCTTCGCTGGGGTTCACTCGGCTGCCGACACCCCTCGAAGTCTGAGCCCAGCCAGCGTTTCAGAAATTGGACTAGCAGGGGTACACCTTAGGCGATGCTCAAGAAAACCTAAGTTTTCGTCCAGAGTCTGGATTATTCTTAACTTTTCAGCGTAAATCCGAAGATTTTAATAGAAGTTCGGGTTTTGTATTCAAATTCTGAGACTATGAATTTCTTAACCCATGATTTCTAAAGCATTTCGCAGGGGTAGTCTGGATGGGACAACAGTCGCCCGCCTCTGGGATCCGGGGGGGCGGGGGTGGCACGTGCTGCCGGAACGGGTGGAGGGGGTTGCTGGAGGAGGAGGAGAAGGAATGGGAGGAGGAGAAGGAGGAGGGGGAGGTGGAGGAGGAGGAGGAGGGGGAGGTGGAGGAGGAGGAGGAGGACGAGGAGGAGGAGGAGAAGGAGGAAGAAGGTGGAGGAGGAGGCGGGGGGCAAATGGTTAAGTTCCGATGGAAGGTCAATCACCCCCTTTGATAAGTACCTCGCCTACCTGACGCGCTGGCGCGCTCCGCGCGCCAGGGTTGGGGGGATCAAGCGCCGACCCACAGAATCTGTGCGGACCCCCGAAATCTTATATTCATGCGATTGCTTGTTCTGTGCGCCAGGGGGTCCAGCGCCGATCCGAGAGATTCGCGAGGACTTCCGAAAGGCTTGCTTTGTCTCTGGCAGATTTTTTTTGATCTTCTGAGGAGCAGGAGCGCCTCGCCAGCATCCCGAGGGCGCTTCACGGGCTGCGCCACATGCACAGGCGCCCGGACAGCTACATCGGGATAGAGCAGAAGCTTCGCAAAGCCCAGACCGAGGTCGGCGACTACAAAGGGTATGGTTACGCCGGGGTGTGGTTTGCGATCGGCACTGCTGGGGCATGGGAGGCACGACACTGTCCTTGTCGGGCCTCCTCGGGGTGCGGGAGAGCTCTATCGAGGTCCCCGCGCGCCCCCCAGGGTGCCCCCCAGGATGTTCCCCAGGGTGCCGGTTGCAAACCACACCCTTTGCAAACCACACCCTTTGGAGTCGCCGACGAGGGGAGCCTGGTCAGCGCGGACAGCGGCTCCACGAGGGCCGACACCGAGGGGAGCCTGGTCTCCGTGGACAGCAGCCTCACGGTGGCCAGCTGCGGAGACGGCGCTGCGCTGGAAGACCGAACGGCCACAGCACGAGCCTACGTTTGGGGGGGCCTCGGCATCGCTCGGAAGTATGCGCGTTTCTCGGCGAGGACCATCGAGGGGCATCCTGGGTTATCTAGCAACAAAAATGCACACGAAACCAGACCAGGCACGAGAGGAATGGTCGTCCGACCCATGGCGAGAGGTCCGCGCTGGCTTCCTGGACGAGCGATGGACCCCCCCGCCCCGCCAAACCCCTGGCGGCGCCAGCGGCGCCGCCGCTGGCGCGCTCCGCCGCCCCCTGGCGCGTTCCGCGCGCCATGGGGGACGGGGGGAAGATAAAAAACGTGTGACAACAAGTTGTTTATCACACTTGTTTTTGTTATCACACTTGTATTTTAGCACACTTGTTCTTTTGATCACATGCACCACGCTTGCTCGGGTGGCGGGTGGGGAGCCCAGCGCCGGCGCAAGGAGCCCGCGCGGACCTCCACAAGTCGAACGCCCTTTCCCCTGGCCCTCCGCGGGTGCGACTCGGGGGTGGACAGAGCCCCCGCCCTGGCACGTCGATGAGTGAGTTGCCCTGGCCGGACCCGTCCTTGGCCCAGGATCGGTGCATGTACCTTCTTGGCCAAGCCATGCGAGGGTACAGTCCACCCTCCAGCACTGATGAGCACCTTCGCAAGTTTACCCCTGCATCCTTCCTTCCCCTTCGGCCCATCCTTGGCCGCTTTCGCTGGCCGCGCCCCCCCCCGCAGAGTGCCGACACGGCCCTCCAAGGCCCCTGCATCCGTGTCGTGCGTCCTTGTTAGGCGGGCCGACCTTTGCGCCGATCCTGGGCTAGTAGCATAGGCCTGGCTTCCTTCCCCTTCGGCCCATCCTTGACCGCTTTCGCTGGCCGCGCCCCCCCCCCCCCCCCACGCAGAGTGCCGACACGGCCCTCCAAGGCCCCTTAGGCGGGCCGACCGTCTGCGCCGATCCTGGGCTAGTAGCATAGGCCTGGCCAGGATCAGTGACCTCACACAGCCTTGGGTGTGGACAGACCCCCCACCCTGACACGTCGATGAGTGAATTGTCCGTTTTCGGTTCTCGCGCCGCGGCCGTCATTTTCCAGGCTTGCGCCCGCCAGGTTCGGGCCCGAGGTCGTTTCCACCAAACCACGGTTTACGGAAGGGGTTCTGTCCATCCCTGGCAGCTCTCCCTCCTCCCAAAAGACGCCCCAGTCGCCGACGCCAAGCGACGACGACGACAGAAGGCCCAAGCCAGCGAGCCGCGATCTCTCGGCGGAGACCTCCGCGGGCCCCTCCACGGCCCGCCGGCCGGCAGATTGCGCCCGCCGCAGACGATCCCGAGGGAGGGAGGGGAGGGGAGGAGGATTCGGCGGCGAGCGAGGGGGCGAAGCGCGAGGGAGGAGGCCTTCTCAGAAGGCGGCGGGACTCCTCCTGAGAAGCTCTCTGTGTCCTCGGGGAAGGCTTTAGGAAACTCCTCAGAGGGCGGTGGGACTTCCGAGCCTTCTGCGATGGTCCGCTTCTTCTCGTTGCCCCCCCCTCGCCCGCCGCCGCATGGATGGAGGGAAGGAGGGCGGGCTGGAGGAGGATGGAGGATGGGAGGGAGGGAGGAGTTTTTTTGTTTCGGGCTGAGTCTAATCTACGGACGTTTCGTCGGCCAGCTGCTTGCCCCCTGGCTCCGCCAGGGGCGCTGCTAATGCCTATGCGGCTCCACCGCACCCAGCGGGTAAGCAGGAGAGAGGGGGAGGAAGAGGATACAGGATACCTGACCAAACTGCCTGGACTTCGAGCGGGCCTTGACACCCGTTGCCTGGGGACCCCCAACTCGCAGCCCGTTGCAATTGATCGCGAGCGAGGGCGAACCCTGGTTCGCTTCCAGTGCTAGGGCTGATCAGCAGTAGCACCATAATAGCAAATGGTTGGTGTTGAAACCATTGTAACAGCGAACAAGGTAAGGCATGGCCAGCAGGAGAGGAGAGAGAAGTAAGTGGAAGGGAGATGAAGAGGAGAAGAGAGGGACGGGACTGAAGGAGGGGAGGAGAGGGCAGATCAGGCCTCTTGAGGTTAATGCCTCGTGGAGGCGCAGTGGTGGTGCCGTGAGGCGTGGCGGCCGCAGCCAGCAAGGTCGGGGTGGCGGAGGCCAGGGTAGCGCCATCGCGAGACATGTCAGAAGCAAATGCGTGGGAGGAGGAAGGGGGGATTGGTTAGCTGTGGGTGTGCTGCGCCCGCAAAGGCTGCGACCGATTCGGGGCCATGTAAACAGGCCAGAGATGAGCTGGTACACGGATGCCAACGCGCACGCTTGTTCATCGACGGTGGGCATCCAGCTCGCACTTCCCCACAGTGCCTCGTAGAGGCATGGTGTCGGTGCAGGGCGGCGTGCTGGCTGAAGCCAGCAGGGTCGGGGTGACGGTGACCAGGGTAGCGCTATCGCGCGAAGTGTCATGAGTGCGGGGCAGGGGGAGAGGGGAGGTTAGAAGCTGAGGTGATTGGTTAGTGTGGGTTTGCCGCGCCTGCAACGGATGACACCTGCAGGTGATCCTTGTTCGGAGCAGCGTCATGGAATCTATGTCCTGGACGATTCGGAGGCTTACGAGTCCTGCCCCTGCTCACTACGCGGAGTCCGTGGCGCTTCGGCCCCACCCGAGACACCTCTCGGGGTCCTCAACAAAGAGGCACCAGGGAGAGCTCGGGCCCGCGAAAGGCCCTCAGGCCTGGAATGGCGAGGCGCTTTGGGCGCGGACTGTTGGACCTCGGGGTCAGAGCCTCTTCTGCAGCCCTTACACCACACTGCCTCGCCCCAGCTGCAACGCGCGGGAGTGGCCACCAGTGGGCCCGCACATAATCCGAACATACCGGGACCACCCCTCGTTCCCCTCAGCGCAATGAGCCCTTGCTCGGGGTCACGCTGGCGGTCCCTGTGCCGGCTGCCTCCTGCATCTGGGTCTTATGAGAAGATTCAAGTGAAATCACCCATGTCCCTGGTTAGTTCTGGCGCTAGCCAAACAGGTGTGGCGCCGCTGATGCCAGGAGTGCTGCCGTGATTGTTGAGTCGGTCGAGTCGGTCAGGCCGAAACAATGGACCGCGAGCCAGGTATGCCGCGCATACCCTTAACCCGCAGTCCGACCATACATCTTAGTATCTAGCGCAGCCCTAACCTAAGAGGTGCGGCTCTGCAGATGCCAGGAAGTCTGTCGCGAGAGCTGAATCGGTCAGGCCGAAAAAAACGGACAGGAGGCAAAGCCCTAGCTCTCAGTTCTAGCTGAATTTCCGAGATCTTGCCTTGAAACGTGCACGGATGCCGGAGTTCCTTGTCGTGCTTGTTGAGTAGGTCCAGCCGAAACAACGGACCGCAGGCCTGTCGGGTATGCAGTGCCGAGCCTTAGCCCACGATCTTGGTAGAGTGTCACAGATGATGATGGTAATGGCGATGGTGATGGTGATGGTGATGCTCATCGCGATGCTGATGGTGACGCTGATGCTGATGATGATGGTGCTGCTGCTGATGATGATGCTGCTGAGGCCGCTGATGCTGCTGGTGCTGCTGCTGCTAATGATGGTGACGGTGATGGTGATGGTGATGGTGTTGGTTGTGATGGTGGTTGTGATGGTGGTGATGGTGATGGTATTACGGCTGCTGACTATACATATGTTATGATGGTGGTTCTGATGATACTGATAGGAACGATGATAGCGACGATGATGATGATGGTGATGTCGATGCTGATGATGCTGGTGATGATTGTCATGCTGCTGATGATGATGCTGCTGCTGCTGATGCTGGTGGAAGTATGGTTGATACTGCTGTTGGCGGTGATGATAATTATGATGATGGTGATACTGATGATGCTGACTATCCGTATGACGATGTTGCGGGTCGTGTTGCTGACGATGTTGATGGTGACGTTGATGACGGTGATGTTGATGATGATGAAGACGGTGGTCATGATGCTGTTGATGTTGTTGCTGCTGATGGTGATGATGAAGCTGATGACGATGCTGATGATGATGATGATGATGATGATGATGATGATGATGATGATGATGATGATGATGATGAGGATGATGATGATCATGATGTTGAATGTTGATGATGCTGATGCTCATGACGATGATAATGACGATGCTGATTGTCAACTCGTGGCATGGCATACGCAGGCTGCCCATATAGCGACGTGTTTCGCGGTGCTTTGCCTCGCTGCCTGGAGCCCACGCTGGAAGCACTGCGTCTCCCTGGAGAGGGGGGAGACAGAGGAGCGCATCAGGCCTGCAGCGGGTTGGGTGGAGGGGTGGCCGAACGAGGGGGAGGGGAGAGGGAAGAAGGAGCAGAAAACAGCAGGGTTGATGGCCACGGTATTGCGAGCATGCTGCCCCAAAGCCAATGACGTCATGCACTGTTCGGTTATGGTTGCCTCGCCAGCATCGGCTGGGACCGACTGTGGGCCACACACAGGCCAGAGGTGAGCTGGTACACGGATGCCAACGCCTGTTTATCGACGGGGGTGGGCAGCCGAGCATGCACCTCCCCATATTGCGTTTTGGACACAGTGGCGGTGCAGTCGGTCGGGGTACGGGCGGCCAGAGTAGCGCCATCACGCGAAATGTCCTCAGCAAGTGCGTGGGAGGGGAAAGGGGGGACAAGATGGAGGGTGGACGGTATTTGAGGTGATCGGTTAATGCGGGTTTGCGGCGCCTGCAACGGCTGTGACCGACTCGGGACCACCCACGCAGGGCAGAGGTGAGCTGGCATACGGATGCCAACGCCTGATCATCGACAGGGTTGGGCAGCATCTACCCATCATGCCCCGTGGAGGCACATTGTCGGCGCAGCGAGGCGTGATGGTCGAAGCCAGCGGAGTCGGGGTGACATGTGGTAATCGAGTGCGTGGGAGGGGAATGGGGGAAATGAACAGGGAGTACAGGAGTAGTGATTCGTTTATGTGGGGTTGCCGTGCACGCAAATATTGTGGTCCTTTGAAGCAGGCCAAGTATGAGCTGGCTCATGGATGCCAACGCCTGTTCATCGACAGGGTTTTGGCATCCCAGTTCCCGCCCCGCCAGCGAGGCTCGCGGAGGCACATTCGCGGTGCAGTGGGGAGGTACTTCTTCTGGGCAAGTGGAGGTAGGACCACCGGCATTTCCGCCGGAATATGCCCTGGAGGTCAGTATCTCAAGTGTACGAATGTGGGAGAGTGCCCAGGACCGCCAGCGTTGCCGACGAGCAGCGTCGTGGAGGCCAACCCTTCGCCACTATTGCTGCGCCGCTCACTCCACTGGGGGCTCGGCTGCGGTGCTCGTTCGGGTGGCATCCCACACTCTTAGTGGCGACCCCTGCGTACCCAGCCGGCCCCCCCGGAGGAATACTAAGCAGCATTGGCACAAGGAGGAGGAGGAGGAGGAGGAGGAGGAGGAGGAGGAGGGAGGAGGAGGAGGGGAGGGAGGAGGAGGAGGAGGAGGAGGGGGAGGAGGAGGAGGAGGAGGAGGAGGAGGAGGAGTTGGAAGAGGTGGAGGAGTTAGGGAAAGCGCGCCACTGGATCACCCTGTGATTGAAAAGGGTGAGGGGGTCGCAGCACCCCCCCCCCGCTCCCCCCCTTCAAAGGGTGGGTGAGATTTTCGACCCCCCCCCCTACCCCCCTTAAAAGGGGGGGGGGGAGATTCTCGACCCCCCCCTCCCTTGGTCTTCCGGACCCCCCCCGCTCTCCCCCCCGTCGCGCTGGAAAGGGGGTGGGGGTGTTCGGACCCCCCCCCCCTCCCTCCCTAAGCGCCGAACAGGGGGCTGGGGAGGGGGCCTCTCCCGCAGCGGTGGGGGTCTGGCCTCGTGATCTTTCGATTTTCTAGTTTCTGGATATTTCGAGTCTTTCCGGAACTGGCCTCACGAAGGATTCGAGAGGGGGAGAGGGAGGAGGGGGAGGAGGGGGAGGAGGAGGAGGCGACGACGACGATCATGTTGATGCTGCTGACGCTGATATTGATGTTACTGCGAGTAGTCAGTAGTCAGTAGTGAGGGGGGAGTAGGCAGTAGTCAGTAGTGAGTCGTCAGTAGGCAGTAGTGGGTAGTGAGTAGGGAGTAGTGCGTAGCGAGTAGGGAATAGCGAGTAGTGAGTAGTGAGTAGTGAGTAGTGGCGGGAGTCGTCAGTAGTGAGTAGTGAGAAGTGAAAAGTGGGTATTGAATCGTGGATAGTGAGTAGTGAGTAGCGAGTAGAGAGTAGTGAGTAGTGAGTAGTGAGTCGTAAGTAGTGAGTAGTGAGTAGTGAGTGGAGTAGCGACTTGCGACTAGCGGCTAGCGAGTAGGGCGTAGGGAGTATTGCGTACTTGGTAGTGCGTAGTGGGTAATGAATATTTCGTATTGGGTAGCGAGTAGGGAATAGCGAGTTAGTGAGTAGCGAGTAGCGAGCAGCGAATAGTGAGTAGTGAATTGTGGGCAGTGCGTAGTGAGTGATGATTTGTGAGTACTCAATAGTGAGTAGTTGATACTGGTTAGTGGGTAGCTATTATTAGTGCTTAGTGAGTAGTGCGTAGTGGGGCAGTGAGTAGTGTTTAGTGAGTGGTGAGTATTGACTATTTGGTAGTGAGTAATGAGTTGGGAGTAGTGAGTAGGGAGTAGGAAGTAGTAAGTAATGAGTAGTGGGAGAGTGGTGAGTAGTGAGTAGTGGATAGCGAATAGTGCGTATTGGCTAGCGAGTAGGGTGTAGTGAGTCGCGAGTAGTGAGTAGTGAGTAGTGAGCATTGTGTAGGGAGTAGCGAGTAGCGGGTAGTGGATAGTGAGTGGTGAGTTTTGGGACCTGAGTAGTGAGTCGTGGATCGTGGTTAGTGGGTAGTGAGTAGTGGGTCGTGATGAGTGAGTACTGGGCAGTGAGTTAGCGAGTAGTGAGTATTGAGCAATTAGTGAGTAGTGCGTAGATAGCAGTGAATAGAGAGTAGGGAGTAGGGAGTGGGGGGTAGTGAGTAGTGGGTAGTGGGTAGTGAGTAGTGGGTAGTGAGTAGCGAGTCGTGAGTAGTGAATAGTGAGTAGTGAATAGTGCGTAGTGAGTTGTAGTGCGTAATGTGTAGTGGGTACTTTTTGGGGATAGGGTTAAGGTTAGGAGTGATGGTTCGGGGTTAGGGTAAGGGCGAGGATTAGTGTTAGGGGTGGCGGGGGTCGGGTTCCGGAGCCCGGGGGCGCCGTGGCGAAAGGGAGGGGGGATTTGAAATTGGCGGCCAAAGTGAGGGGGGGGGTCGGACCCTCCTCCCCCCGGAGGGGGGGGGTCCGACGACGGATCGGGAAAGGGGGGGGGAGGGGGTCCCCGACGACGGATCGGGGAAAGGGGAGGGGAGGGGTTCCCCCCCCCCCCTTTCCCCCCCCCTCTGGGGACATCCAGCGGCGCGCCCTCGGAGTTAGGAGGAGGAAGAGGATGAGGAGGATGAGGAGGGGGAGGAGGAGGAGGAAAACGATGGGGAACAGGAGGAGGAGCAGGAGGAGTTGCGTAAGGATCAGCAGGGAAGTGGCGGCGGCAGCGGCGGAGGAGGAGGGAAACGGAGGAGGAGGAAGAGGGGGAGAGTGCCCGTGTTTTTTTCTCGCATGCCTTGCCCCTTGTGCGTGCTGAGCCCACCCAGGTCTGATTAGCAGGCCGCCGCGCCGAAGCCAGTCACCCCGTCTGCCATACCAGCGGTTTTGCTTAGCCCTCATTCCGCTACGATCGCAGATGGCAGTCTGCCCAGCGTCAAGACAGAGGGCGCCCCCGAAGGTGCGATCTCAGGCCGCGACCGCGCCGCCTCCGCCGTCTCCACCGTGCCGAGCCTGCCGGACTTCTCCGCCGTGCCGAGCCTGCCGGGCTGCTCCGCGGGCCTCCGCGCTCCGCTGCTCGGCGCCTCCGCGTCGCCAGAGGCGACCGGCGACGACGTCGACGACGGGGAACGACGACGGGCGACGACGACGGGCGACGACGGGCGACGACAGGCGACGACGACGACGACAACGACGACAGGCGACGACGACGGACGACGCAGGGCGACGAGCGACGGACGCCAGATGACGAGGACGACGACAACGACGTCGGCGACGACGACGATTTCGACGATGACGACGACGACTGCGACGACGACGACTGCGACGACGACGACGACGACGACGACGACGACGACGACGACGACGACGACGACGACGACGACGACGACGACGACGACGACGACGACGACGACGACTACGGCGGCGGCGGCGACGACAGGCGACGACGACGGACGACGCAGGGCGACGGGCGACGAGCGACGGACGCCGGATGACGAGGACGAAGACGACGCCATCGACGACGACGACGATTTCGACGACGACGACGACGACGACGACTGCGACGACGACGACGAGGACGACGACGACTACGAGGACGACGACAACGATAACGATGGCGACGACGACGTCGACGGACGACGACGACGGCGACGACAGAGACGACGATGACGACGACGACGACGGCGACGACGACGGAAGACGAAAGACGAAAGACGCCGGACGACGGACGACAAACGACACGGATGATGACGACGACGACGACGACGACGACGCCGGACGACGACGACGACGACGACGACGACTACGACGGCGACGGCGACGACGGCGACGGCGACGGCGACGGCGACGACGACGACGACGACGACGACTGCGACGACTACGTCGGCGGCGGCGGGTGACGGGCGACGCTCACAGGCGACGTGCGTCGGTCGACGGGCAACGTTACAGCCATAGGTTTTGGTGGGTATGCATGGACCCCCAATCGGTGGATAGCTCACCCCCGCCCAGCAGCGTGTAGTTTACCATCGGAGGCCTATCGCCGATCCTTCGGTGGCGTACCGCCGAGTCCAGGTCGATGTTTCCCTCCCTGAGCTGGTCTCCCCTATCGTTGCCCCTCAGGTGGGCGACGACGACGGCGGCGGCGGCCTTGGCGGCGGCGGCCTTGGCGGCGGCGGCCTTGGCGGCGGCGGCGAGAGGAGGGGGAGGAGGAGGAGGAGGAGGAGGAGGACGAGGAGGAGGAGGAGGAGGAGGAGGAGAGGTCCGTATCAATTTCTGTTCACGTCCGTAGCGGGAGGCTCAAGGATTTATTTGAGTTTTTGGCATTGGGGAGATCGCGGCGTTCTCGGTTATTGTATTATGATATCAGCCCGCATCCCTTTGAGCACCACTACATCCTTGCGCAGTTGGCCGATGGCCAACGGTTCTTGTCCTTGCGCTCCACCGCGACAGCCATGGATGGACCCAAAACGTGGCAGTCCACGGCCAATAGGTTCGGCGACCGTTGTTCGGATGCAACTCCTGGGAGGTCAAATTCAGATTATGGCATGGTCCGAAGTCCGGTTTAATCCCGCTTAATCCCGCCTAATCCGGCTTTATCCCACTTAATCCGAAGCCCACTCCGGCGTAACAGCCCTGCAATGGGACTTAACCTCCTTAGTCTTTCCGACGAAGACCTCCCAGCAGTTGCGTCTTAATCGTTGCAGGAACCTCTCGCACATTGCTTGCAGCAGGGTATGCGAGAAGGCAGCTCCACATATGGGCCAACGGGCCGGCGCGGCAGCAGCGGCATGCGGCACACCTCGACGACAGCACCGTCGACGTGTACGCGAGGCTCTCGGACGAGGGCTTTCGCCAAGCTCTCGGGGCCCTCGGACCGTGGTTGACCGGCTCGCCTGGGCTATCGAGGCTTCGTTTTGGGCCACGGTTGTTTTGCGGGAGGGTCTTCCCGAAATTGCTAACAATTGTCTCTTAGAGCCTGTCCATGGTCGCCTTAGGTCCAGGGCATCTGCTACCTCAGGAGAACAGATCTTGAAGTCCGTCACCAGCGGCGGCCAGCGGCCGCAGCGCATACGGTGCGCTATCAGTCTGAGTGCTGATCACACGCGTCAGTTTCGTTCTGCTGCTCCATGGAGGTTCTCTTCTCCACGGGCGCGCCTCGTGCGCTGGGCAGCCAGAGCTATCTGTTTCACGAGTGGGAACCACCCGCACTTCTCGATGATCCGGTCAGGTCGTGCTCCCGGCCTTTGTGGGCCACGGGGAACGGCATGGATGTTTGTTCACTGTTTCCAAACAAGTACTTCTTGAGCGTAGAAACTGTGAAAGAACACCGCAACCAGAATCGGCAACAAACGGCTCCGGGATTGGAACCGGATTCGGAAGTTGCAAGCGGCAAACGGCAACGGAGCCGGCAAAACAAATCAGCAAAACGGCAGCGGTAAAATACGGGCCCCGTCTTTTCCGGGGCTCACTCCTCGCGAAGGCACGGGTCACACTCCACGGGGATCCGTGGATCACACTCCTCGCGAAGGCCGTGGTCACACTCCGGAAAACACCCCGGGAAAACACTCCGGAGTGACCCGGGTCACACTCCTGTGGAGTGAACCTTCCGGGAACCAGCCGCTTCCTGTCCTCTTCGCCAGGAGGCCGCTGCCGCTCGGTGCTGCCCTGTCTCCAGAGCCTCCCCGGGCCCGGAAGGATGTTCCGGAGGGCGGCCACAGGCCACGGCTGGGCACGCCTGCTTGAACTCCCCCTCCCCCTCCCCCTCCCCCCTCCCCCTCCCCCCTCCCTCCTCCTCCTCCTCCTCCTCCTCCTCCGTTTCCTCCTCCTCCTATTCTTCCTCCTCCTCCTCCTCCTCCTCCTCCTCCTCCTCCTCCTCCTCCTCCTCCTCCAGCACCTTCCCGCGCATGCTCAAGCCGTGGCCTGGGTCATAGTTTCCGTACAGCCCGAGTAATTATTCACCACCCACCAAACCACCCCAACCCAACCCGAAGGCCCAAATTTATCCTCGATTTCCAGTGGGGGGGGTCGGGGAACGTTGAAAAAACACATGGTATCCGTACCCCCCCCAACCCGAAATTCGGGTCAAATTTGGGTCTTCGGGTTGGGTTGGGGTGGTCTGGTAGGTAGTCAATTATCCGCATTTTGCTCGCTCGGTCATGGGTGAAGGTCTTGTCGGAGTTGGAGCCGACGCAGACTCTGCTGAGCTGCGCGCCCTGCGACGCGCCTTGCAGCGTTCCCTGAAGGATCCCGAGTTCTACTAGGACTTTCTTCTTGTTGACGTCCCGTACAAGGGAGGCCGACATTCCTGTGTGTCTGATCGCAGCGCTAGGTCCGAGGTCTGGACTAGATTGTAGGCTGAAGAGCGGCGGCGGCATCGACGCGGCTGTTGCGCATGAAATCAAAACGCAGCGCACTGAAGATCGCGCCAAAGCCGGTCTGTCCCCACGTCTCGAGAAGGTTGGTAGTGGTTCTGCCAGCGTCTGGGCTCGGTGGATGGCCCAACGCATGCGCATTCCCGCTCCTTCGCGGGAAGCCAGGCTGGCCAAGGAGCTTGTGCTTTGTAAGTATGCTCAATGGGTCGCACGCATTCGGCCCAGGCTAAGCGATCTTGATTGTGTGCACCTCCTGAAGCAGCGCATTGCGAAACCTCAAGCGCCTGTGCTGCAAGTCACGGCTCCCCTCCCGGAGGCCACGCCCCGCGTCCTCGCGGGAGCCGATCTCGCGGCCGTCGGGGTCGAGGTGGCGGGCCGAGGGCCGCGCGCCGTCCGTCCTTCTCGAAAGGGGACGGGTGGTGGTGTGCGGTACGTGCGGAGTGTGGGCTTGGAGGGGCGAACGTCGCGGCACGTCTGAACGAGGCGTGCGCGGACATTCCTATGCCATGCTCGTATGGTGCTCGGGTCCTGGCCAATTTCTCTGCCTCGCCCGCACGCTTCATGGTCGGCTAGACCTGGCATCTCCCTGTGCAGCCCCTCCGCACAGGAGATTTCGCTTGTGCAAGCCATCAACTCGTTGGGATCATTTTGTGAGGTGGCCCATGTGGTGGCGCAGGTTGTCCCGATCCTAGTGGAGTGGGGAGTGCGTCATCCACCTATCGGCAGCACACTCGCAAACACTTTTGATGCTGGCGTCAAGTTTGGTCGCAGGAGAATGAGGGATGAGGAGGAGGAGGAGGAGGAGGAGGAGGAGGAGGAGGAGGAGGAGGAGGAGGAGGAGGAGGAGGAGGAGGAGGAGGAGGAGGAGGAGGAGGAGGAGGAGGAGGAGGGAGGAGGAGGAGGAGGGAGGAGGGGAGGAGGAGGAGGAGGAGGAGGAGGAGGAGGAGGAGGAGAGGAGGAGGAGGAGGAGGAGGAGGAGGAGGAGGAGGAGGAGGAGGAGGAGGAGGAGGATGAGGAGGAGGAGGAGGAGGAGGAGGAGGAGGGGGAGGAGGAGGAGGAGGAGGAGGAGGAGGAGGAGGAGGAGGAGGAGGAGGAGGAGAGGAGGCGGAGGCCGAGGAGGGAGGAGGAGGAGGAGGAGGAGGAGGAGGAGGAGGAGGAGGAAGAGGAACAGGAGCAGGAGCAGGAGCAGGCAGGAGCAGGAGGAGGAGGAGAAGGAGGAGGGGGCGGGGAGGGGGAGGAGGGGAGGAGGGGAGGAGGGAGAGGAGGGGAGGAGGATGAGGAGGGGGAAGGTCGAGGGGGACGGGGAGGGGAATGGGGAGTTGGAGGGGGAGGAGGAGGAGGTGGAGGAGGAGGAGGAGGAGGAGAAGGAGGAGGAAGGAGGAGGAGGAGGAGGAGGAGGAGGAGGAGGAGGAGGAGGAGGAGGAGGAGGGGGGGGGGGAGGAGGAGGGGGATTCGAGGTTTTTGACCGTTTGAGTGGTTTTGGTGTTTCTCGGGCCGCTTTCGTTGCCGCTGCTGGATCCGCGTCGGGCTACGGGTGAGAGCGCGCCCCTGGAGATGTCGGGGGGGGCTCTTTCTTTAGCGAGGAGGGAAGGAGGACGGGGAGGCGGATAGGAAAAGGATAAGGAGGAGGCGGTGGAGGTAACTCAAGAGGGGGAGGAGGAGGAGAAGAGCGTGGAGGAGGGAGGGAGTTGAGGAGGAGGCGGTGGAGGAGGCGGTGGAGGAGGAGGAGGAGGAGGAGGAGGAGGAGGAGAGGAGGAGGAGGAGGAGGCGGAGGAGGAGGAGGAGGAGGGGGGGGGAGGGGGAGGCGCTGGAGGGGGAGGAGGCGGAGGAGGAGGGAGGGGGAGGCGGTGGAGGGTGAGAAGGAGGAGGAGGAGGAGGAGGAGGAGGCGGAGGAGAGGAGGAAGAGGACGACGAAGAACCAGGGTCCGCGGCGGGGGCCTGGAAACTCGTCACTTGGTATGTGCCCCTGCTTCTCCCACCTGGAAGGGAACGGGGGCACGGAGAGCAGGGCTGCTGCAGGAATTCGGGCAGGAGACCGACTGCAGAGTTCATGTGCACCGATACTGAACTTCTCGTCGGAACTACGGAACAAAAGAAGACCATGTAATGTTCGCAGGTCTACGGGAGCTGTCAAATTTTGCACGAAGAGCAGTGCTGGGGTACAGCGGCCATCTGGTCGATTTCCTGCTCGAGGATTGGGGTCCTGGAGTGGATTGTCATCGTTCTCGGGTTCCCAAGGTTTCTGCCGCTCCCCAGGGCTTCGGATGAGAAGGCTGCTTTCCAGTGAACGCCCTGGTACCTTGGGCTCGCGGGGCACGGACAGAGGCAATGGTCGGTATCGTTTCACCAATCCCCATCCCCATCCTCATCCCCTTCGAGACCCCCACCAAGTTACCACCCCAGTTGGGGATACACCCCTCGAAACCCGAAGGGAACGGCCTATATCCCCGTCTAGGGGGTAAATCGGCCAGTGGGGCCCAGGCCACGCCGCTGGGGATGGGGATCGGTTAAACGATACTCAAATGGTTTCCAGCGGCCAGGTTTGGGTCACCGCCCCCGCTCTGGCCCCTCCTGGCGTTGGGGCGTGAGCAGGGGTCGGGTGTTGCCAGAGATGTGCCTGGCCCAGGATGTCCCCACAGCCTCCAGTCTCACCACCCACCAAACCACCCCAACCCAACCCGAAGGCTCAAATTTACCCTCGATTTCTAGTGGGGGGGGGTCGGGAAACATAGAAAAAACACGCGTGGAACCCTTACCCCCCCCAACCCGAAATTCGGGTCTTCGGGTTGGGTTGGGGTGGTCTGGTAGGTAGTCACAGTCGACCCCACGCAGAGGGTCCGGGAGCTCCAGCAGCATTTCCACAGGTATGCGATCGATCCGATTCGGTGTCGAGCTCACCTGGCCCGATGCAATTCGATTCCGACGTCCCGACGATCCGATGTGGCCCACTGCTTGTGTGGCGCTGTTGCCTGGCATCTGGGCGCGGCCGATGCGACACCATTCCAACTCCGTGCCGACGTGGCCCGATTGGACGCGCGGTCCGAGACGATGCGATGTCCCGAGTCGGTGCTGACTGGCCCTGCCTGAGGCCAAGGCCACCTCTGGCAACATCCGACGGGGTACGGTGGGCTCGTGCGGCGCAGCTGCGGCACGAGCGCGGGTGTTCAAGGGTGAATGCCCGCCAGTGGCCCAGAATCGGCCAGCATGGAACGATCTGCCGATCGAACAGCCGCCGATCGTTCAAGGTTGCGCGATCCGCGTTGTGGCAGACACCAACGCCAGGGTTCGGCGGCGAGCCCGGTGGGGCAGTGAGAGGGGGTAGGCCTTCTCAGAACGCAGCTGGGCGGCTTCTAAGAAGCCCTCGGGCCTTCTGAGTAGCCGTCTCTGTCTTCGTAGAAGGCTCAGAACAAATCAGAAGGCTGGAGGCCTTCGGAGCCTTCTGATAAGGCCCATCCCCCTCTGCATTCCTCTCTGGGCTCGCCGCCGAAGGGTCGTCACGCCACGGGCCCGCCGTACGGGCAGAACGTTGATCGCCCAGAGGCGTCGCCCTTCCTTGGCGGCCGGCGGCACCAGCGGGTGCGGACGGAGCCGCTGGCCTCTCCGCAGGTGAGGCCGCAACTCCTCCTCGATCCTCAGATCCTCAGATGCTCGATCCTCGATCCTCGACCCTCGATCGATCCTCGAAGGACCCGCCTCCTCCATTTGCTAATCGTTCCCTGTTTGTCCCAACCATCCTGTGGTGTGGGGTCCGCGTTTTGAAGAGGCAGCGCTCCACGTTCTTCCCATTCCTGCTGCCATCCCCCTCCCCATCCCTGTCTCAGCTGTCCTCATGCCCATTTTGGCACACTCCTCAAACGTCTCGTGGCCCCAAACAGGGCTCCGCTGAAGGCCCCAGTTTGAAGGTCCACATGCGGCTCCCCGCCAATTTCGGCACACCCCTCACTCTTCTTGTGGCCCCATGGGGAGCTCCACCGGAGGCCCAAGTGGAAGGGTCCACATGCGGCTCCCAGCCAATGTCGGCACACCCCTCACCCGTTTCGTGGCCCCGTGGGGAGCTCTACGGAAGGCTCAAGTGGGAGGGTCCACATGCGGCTCCCAGCCAATGTCGGCACACCCCTCACCCGTTTCGTGGCCCCGGGGGGAGCTCTACGGAAGGCTCAAGTGGGAGGGTCCACATGCGGTCCCTCGCCCATGTCGGCACACCCCTCACACGTTTCGTGGACTCATAGGGAGCGCCACCGAAGACGATTCCCACAACTGCGTCACCCACAACTGGAAAATTACGGTTGGGTCCTTTCGCTGGATAATTTGTTGTTTAACGTACAGTCAGGGCGTTGAGATAAGGACCGCTGTGGGCTCGGGGGGGCTCTAGTTTTCCAGCCGTTCCTTGGTTTCAGGTTGGGGATCTGTTCGTGGCCGAGGCTCGCCGTGGCCAGAAAAGCCATTTCTTGTCTTATTCCTCGGCCAGAGTCCCCTTCGTTCAACGATGACTGCATCGAACAAGCAATTCGGAGGTGTTTGGCGTTTTCGGCCTCGTGGCCTTGGCCAGGCCGGGGGCCGTCCAAACACAGTTCTGGATGAGTTCGGTACTTCTGGGGACCCAGTGCTGAGATACAGATCACCACATCGTATGCCTGGGTCCTTGCCTGCGCTGTCTCTTTTCCGCGGAGCCCTAGGCAAGGGCGCCCTGGAGGGCGGCGCGACAGCGCGAAGTTTTTCGCGCTTCGCGCAGCGCGAAGCGCGAGGTTCGGCGCCCTTGCCGAAGGTAGCGACTGTCAATCGCTTCCAAGGGGAAGGAAGTTGCTTGTCGAGCCAGCCATCGGCGCCCCAGAGGTCTCCGGCCGGCGGTCCTCCCGCTCCTCGTGCCTCGCACTGCTTGGCCTTGGGGGGGCCCTCCCCGCCGCGGCTGGACTCACCAGCTTGAGACATACCCCGACCCCCTGTGTTTTGGACTTCCCTGCAGCCTCTGCCTCAGCCCTCGCCGCTGCGGCTCGACTCACCAGCTTGAGACACACCCCGACCCCTGTGTTTTGGACTTCCCTGCAGCCTCTGCCTCAGCCCCCCGGGCGTGGCCGCGGTGCCGCTCCGCGTCCACTGCCAGGCTGCCTCAGCACAGGCTGGCCGCAGCAGCCACTCCTGCCGAAGGCCTTCGTGTAGCGAGTGCCCTCCCTGCTTCTCCCGCCCTCCGCCACCGCCCTCTGGCCTTAAGTCGGGCCTGTCCCTCTACAGGAGGGACATTCCAGAATAGTCAAACAATGGTCGGGGGACGATTTTTGAATATTGTTGGACTATTTTTGAGTATTTTTGATAAACTTTTAATTTTTCGCACAAAATCGGCCTGTACGGGGACAGGCCCGACCTAACTCTGGCCCTTTTCTCCTCTCTTGCAGCCGGACGGTGCGCGTGCGGATCACCTCCGCCGCGCTTGAAGGAACAGTTTGGCACCACCGAGCCCCGTTTCCGCAGGTATCAGATGGCCTATTCCTGAGATGTTCTTCGCCTTGGGCTTGTCGATCTTCGGGGCCGGTACAAGTTTCGAGGCTGGTTATGGACGTAGTTCCTGTGAGCTAGGATGGGTCCTGGATCAAGGGAGGAACAACCACCCGGACCGGACAATTGGCGTTTACTAAACGGCCTTGGGCGTTTCTTCAACAGTCCCGCCTAGTTCGAGGCTTTCTTTTGGCGTGTTTGCAAAACGGCTTCGCGTGTCGGGGTGGGTAATATGCGGGTGGATGTTTTGACTTCTACTGGAGGCGTCCGCGGATTGGCTGTGAGTGGGCTTGAGCGCGGGGCAGGGCGGCGGGGGAGGCATTTTGAGAGAGCTCCCTGCCTCTCTCAGACGCCCTCGTGCTTTCTGTGAGCTCCTTTGGCAGGGAGCGTCTGGGAAGGAGGCCGACTCGACCCCTTCTCAGACCCCCCTCGCCCGTGTCTCCTCTGAGTGGAGAAGAAGAAGAACAAGGAGGAAAATAATAAGAATAAAAATAATAAGAAGCGAAACCATGAACATAAACTTTAGAGGGTCCTCCGCGGGCGGCGCCGCATGCGCCGCCAGCTGGGCCCCGCGCCGTTCCAAGAAAGTCCGCGCCGACTCCTGGACTCTCTGCTTCTGTAGCTGTTTGCGATTTATCCTCCGGACAGGTGGCAATGTCAACCTACCAGGCCAGGGAGTACAAGAGGGCGCTCGTCAGCTTCGGGCAGGTCCCCGTGGGGCTCGACCGGCGGGACTACGCCGTCGACAGGGACCCCGAGCAGCCGCTGGTCCTGTCGCATGGTCGCTCGAGGTCCTGCCGCATGTGATCATCCCGACAGGCCTCCGGCGAAATGGAAGCTGCAATGCGGCAGTTTTCCGCCTGTTTCGGGCTCTGGGGGCCCTCGCCAGGTCCCAGGATCATCGTCAGTGAAACGGCCGAGGATGCACAGCCGTCCCCGGGGAAAGGGTCGGGACATCCTGGATCCCCGCACTGAACAAATCGGGACGTCGGATGTCAGGGTCATCCTCCTGTCCCTGTCTCGGAAAAGAGCCAGTCGAGACAAGGGCGGCACTCCCTGGCGTTCTTCGTCCTTCGGCGTGGGGCCTCTTGGAGGCTTCTCGTCGCTACGGCGGGATCCGCCTCGGGAAGCGGCTCAGGATGGGCCGCCCGGGGGGCCAGGGCAACGATCCTCAGCGGAGGAGGGGTTGGGCGGCGGTGCCGCCGTTGCCCTAACATCCTCGGCGGCGAGCGATGGGGGCGAAATGAGAAGGAGATGGCCCTCTCAGAAGGCGGCGGGACCTCTCAGAAGCCCTCGCGTTTTCTGATAGGTCTTTTGTGTCTTCGGGGAAGGCTTAGAAGACTTCTCACCAGGCCTTCTAGGAGCTTTCGACCCTTCTGAACCTTTCCAGAAGGCCTTCTAGGAGCTTCCGAACCTTCTGAACCTTCCGAACTTCCCGAACCTTCTGAAACCTCGGGGGGCTTCCGAACCTTTGAGAAGGCCTTCTCCTACTCACTGCCCCTCCAGGCTCCCCGCCGATATCCTCATCTTGCCCTCCCCTCCAATTGTATCACGCAGACCCAGGCATCCGGCGATATGTTCTTTGCAGTCCGTCGGGCGTTGCGTCATGGAGGGGGGCGATCATGCGGGGGAGGAGGGCAAGGCAGGCGCTCAACTCGTGCACAGGAGGGGCCCGCAAGGGGCCCCCTGGGGCTCACAAGGGGCGCAGAAGGTGCACGCGTCTCCCCCCCCCCCCAAGGATCGACCCCCCATGATGCAGCGCCCGAGTCCGCCGGCCGCAGGCAAAGACTCGACAGCTCTCCCCGCTGGCGTGCGCCTTCGGCACCGCTTCACTGGACGGCCCGGCACCGCGAGGGCGGGGCACCCGCGCGCGAAGCGCGTGTCCGCATCCGCGACCTCGCGGGCCAGGTCCCTGGGCCGCGACCCCGCGGGTCGGCACGAACGAAATGGGTACGGAAAGAATGGGTGCGATGCCTGACAGCAATTCCTGTCCATGTTGGAAAAGGACTCGCTGTCCGCGCCGCCGCGGCCTGTGTCCGTTTGGGACAGAAGGCCGTCTGCCCAACAGCGGCCGCTGTTGGTTTGGGACAGACAACGCTTGTTGCTGGGCGTTGAGCCCATTTTTCCCGTATCCATTCCGGGCGTCCAAAGCGGATGCGGGGCGTTTGGTCGCGGATGCCCCCGCCTGGCACGTCGCCGCGCGACCGCGCACCCGCGCGGTCGCGCCCCGGATCCATTTTGGCGAGGGCGCGGGTAGAGACGCGCGCGTCGCCCGTGAGCCCCTGGAGGCCGAAGCGGGGGAGGAGCGCCCGGGCTGAAGACCACCATTCTCAATCCTCTCGGAATCACCGCGCCATGATCCCAATCGCCCGCAGTCCACCGTGAAGGGGCCCTGGGACACACACAAATACACAGACACAGATGACAGGATTCCCCACCATATGTTCCCAAATTTCTTACGGGGTTCCGTCTTCCCCCCCCCCCTTTTCCCAGGTTTTCCCAGATCTTCTGGGGAATCGGCGCCTGATGGTGTCTGTGTGCGTTTTTTCCCCAGCCGGACGCCGTCCCACCACGGCCCGCCGGAGGGGCAGAGGCCGACCGCCGCGGTCGGCGGCGGGGGCCCCGAGCAGGCGGCAGCACCGCGGCCGAGCACCGCGGTCGCAGGAGGGCCCGCTCTCTCTGCGGGCGGCGCCTCGGGTGGCGAGGGCCAACCTGCACCCAGATGGTCTGGTACCGGAAATTTTCGTAGCGATTTCGACGCACCCCGAATTTCGGTAGCGACCGGATCTTCGTTTGAGGGCGCTGAAAAAGCGGATTTCAGAACGCTCTGATACCGGTATTGGGCGCTACATTTCGGTATTTCGGTAGCGACCGACCTCTGCGGAGCGCTACCGGAAATTTTCGGTAGCGGACCATCAGGGGGGGGTTACGAAATCTGCTGCATGCAGCTGGTTTCGGCCTCACCGAGGGGCCCGATCCTCGAGACATGGGCGCCTCTGGCGCCGGGAGGCGCCGGGGAAATCAGCTACGTGAGCTGATTCTCAACCCCCCCCTTTGCTATCCCCCCCTTTCGAGCGACCCAAATGTCGGGGGCCCCCTAAACGGGGTGGTGAACACACCGCGTGGTGAGTCGGTGGGGATTCGGGGTCACCGCACGGTTTTGGGGCTCGGGTCGTTCTCCGAGGACGTCTCGGGCGACCTGGGCCTCCGAGGTCCCAAGACCCTGCGGTGACGGACCGCGCGGTGAGGTCTTGGGGGATTTCGAGGTCACCGCACGGTCTGTCACCGCACCGTTTCGGGACTCCAAAACATGCGCCGAGCCTGAGCCCAGGATCGCCGTGTATGCCTTCGGTGGCCAAGCTGGGAGGGCGTGTACACGGGGCCTGGGCCCAGGATCGGCTTGTGTGTACCGGTGAGCGACAGAAGAACACGGATTCGATCGCGCCGACAATCGCGCGCAAGGTCCCCGCGTAAGGTCGCGCGTAAGCGCCCTCGTTTCCAACGTAGCGTGCCGCGCCGACGGCTCGCGTAAGCCACCGCGTAAGGTCGCCATGCCATCTCCCGTCAGACCCGTTTTTGATCGTCGCTCAGGTGGCGCCTCCCTGGCGAAGAACAATGGCACAGAGACATACGCTGTCGGAGGTCCGCGCGAATGGTCCTAGGTCGGCGCTGGACCCCACCCCTGGCGGCGCCTCTGGCGCCGCCCCTGGTGCCCTCCGCCTGCCAGGGGCTGGGGGGGGGGTCCAGGGTCGACCGAAGAAATCCGTTCGACCCTCCGAAGGTTTATGTGCATGCTGATGTTCATTCCATGTCATGTGAATTCGACGGGCTCAGATGGTGCGCTCCGCGCACACTGTTCGCTCGTTCGCTGCCAAGTAATTTCAGGTTTGGCTTCGTGCCTCGAACCTCGTGTGCACGCTGGAAGGCACGCCTAAGAGCTTGCACTGGAATCGCAGCATTGTCAGTCCTCAGCCCCGTCCTGGTCTCAGCGGCGCGGGCTTCGTTGCGGATGAACCGCGGCTTGCCAGACCTGGCGCTGAGTCGCCCTGCTGCCAGAGTTTCCGCCCCTCAGTTGCGGTGGATGGAGGAGGAGGAGGAGGAGGAGGAAGGGGAGGGATGAGTAGGAAAGTATGATGGTAATAACATGACGACGATGATGACGAAGATGACGAGCAGGCGGATGATGATATTATGTTGATGATGTCGATGTTGATTATGCTGATGATTATGATGATGATGATGATGATGATGATGATGATGATGATGATGATGGTGGTGATGATGGTGATGCTGCTGCTGTTCGTGCTGATAATGCTGATGTTGTTGATGATGGTGGTGGTGGTGGAAGTGGTGGACGTGGTGGTGGTGGTGGTGGGTGGTGGTATCGGTGGTGATGATGATGGTGGTGGGTGGTGATGATGTTATGATGAAGGGTGGTGGTGGGTGGTGATGATGGTGGTGGGTGGTGATGGTGATGGTGGTGGCTGGTGGGTGGGCGGGCATTTCTGAAGAGAAGATGAAGATCGAGAATGATGAAGGGGGAGAAGTTGGAGGAGGAGGAGGAGAGATGAGTTGAACAGGATGAGGAGGGGAATGAGTTGGAAAAGGAGAGGAGGGATGAGTTGGAGGAGGACAGGAGGACGAGCAGGCGGGGTGAACAGGGTGATGTAGATTATGATGATGATGATGATGATGATGATGATCATGATGCCGGTGATGATGATGCTGATGCGGATGTGGATGCGGATGATGATCCAGAAGACTGTTTCAGGGGCTTCTGTGAGCGGGGCAAATGAACGATCGCCATTGGAATAACTAATAGAAGAGTGCTCCTCTTCCGCCTCTCTTGTAACTCATTATCCTCTTCTTCCCCTCTCCCTCAGCGTCGCCCCCCGCGTTCCGTCTCGCATTTTGTCCCGCTTGATTACTTCTGTGGCGTCCACTGTGACCGCGCGCGCGCGTCGTTTGAGAAACGACCCCCCTGGCGCGCGCCCCGCATAGAGCCGGGGCGCCGCCTGCGCGCATGTAAGCTCGGACCCCGACCTTACGAAGTGAAGCTTGGATTGCCGTCCGCCGCGGGACCTCCTGCGCGAACAAGGGGGGGGGGGGAGGGGAAGGAAGAGGGGGGGCGTGAGGGGGGAGGGGGGGGGGGGGATAGAGGACGTCCACGGCGAGAATGCGGAGGGGAACCTGGCCCCTTGGGGCCACGTTGGCGCCTCTTGGGGCATCCTGGGTGGCTATGGGAAAGGGGGGGGGACATCGCGCGGGCGCGGGGCCGCTTCCTGGAGGGCGTTCGAGCTCGCAGTTGCCAGCGCCTACGTCCGTCATGGGCCCAGCTACTTCGGCACTCATGCGACAGACAAGGCTCGAGGGTCAGGAACGCCTTCGCCCCCCGCCCCTCGACCGGGGCAAGGCCCGTCGTCGCCGCGTGGTGAGGAACGCCCGTCAGGGGCGATGGCGCGTCATGAAGATGCTTGACGGCCAAGAACGCTACAGGCCGTTGATTCTGGATGTCGTCTCAGCCTCAGCGTCGCCACCTAGTCAGGAACGCGCATTTGGCGTGGCCCCCGTGCCGACGGAGGCTCGAGGGTCAGGGGCGCTGCAGCTCACTGCCCTCGGAGTGGTTTCAGCGCGACGTCGCCGCATGGTCAGGGGCGTGCGTCAGGAACGATGGCGCATCATGATGGGGCTCGAGGGTCAGGAACGCTGCAGTCCATTGCTCCTCGAGGCGGTCTTGGCTCAGCGTCGCCACCTGGTCAGGGGCGCGGGCGCGGCATGGCGCCCATTCGACCGAGGCCCGGGGGTCGGGAACGCTGCAGCCCCCTGCCCTTGGAGGCGCATTCAGCTCGTCGTCGCCACTTGGTCAGGGACGGGACGCGCGCCTGGAACGATGGCGCGTCATATGAGGCCCGAGGGTCAGGAACGCCGCAGCCCATTGCTCCTCGAGGTGGGATCAGCTCAGCGTCGCCACCTGGTCAGAAACGCGCACTTGGCCAATTCTGCGCGGGAAAGCTCACAGTGCGCGAGGGGCAAGGCCGCCGCGCGCGCGGCGGCCCTGGGCAATTCTGCGCGGGTTACTGCACAGCGCGCGAGGGGCAAGGCCGTCGCGCGCGCGGCGGCCCAGGCCCATTCTGTTACGGAAAATGCGCAATCCGTGAGGGCAAGGTCGCCGCGCGCGCGGCGGCCCAGGCCCATTCTGCGCGGGAGAACGCACAGTGAGCGAGGGGCAAGGCCGCCGCGCGCGCGGCGGCCCTGGCCCAATTCTGCGCGGAGTAACGCACAGTGCGCGAGGGGCAAGGCCGCCGCGCGCGCGACGACCCAGGCCCAGTCTGCGCGGGAAACGCACAGTGCGCGAGGGGCAAGGCCGCCGCGCGCGCGGCGGCCCTGGCCCATTCTGTGTGGGAAAATGCTCCATGAACGAGCGCAAGGCAGCCGCGCGCGCGGCAGCCCTGGCACATTCTGCGTGGGAAATGCACCATGCGCGAAAGCAAGGCCACCCCGCGCGCGGCGGGAAAACGCACAGTGCGCGAGGGGCAAGGCCGCCGCGCGCGCGGCGGCCCTGGGCCATTCTGCGTGGGAAAATGCGCAGTGCGCGCGCGGCGGCCCAGGCCTACTCTGCCTGGGAAAACGCACAGTGCGCGAGGGGCGAGGCCGCCGAACGGCGGCCCTGCCTCATTCTGCGTTGGAAAATGCATATTCTACGTTGGAAAACACATTATGCGCGAGGGCAAGGCCGCCGCGTGCACGGCGGCCCTGGCCAATTCTGCGTGGAAGAACGCGCAGTGCGCGAGGGGCAAGGCCGCCGCGCGCGCGGCGGGGAGGGCCGATTCTGCGTGGGAAAGTGCGCGCCGCGTGAGGGCAAGGCCGCCCGCGCGCGGCGGCCCAGCCCCTTCTGCGCGGGAGAACGCGCAGCGCGCGAGGGGCAAGGCCGCCGCGCGCGCGGCGGCCCTGGCCCATTCTGCGTTGGAAAACGCACAATGCGCGAGGGGCAAGGCCGCCACCGCGCGCGGCGGCCCAAGCCCATTCTGCGTTGGCGAATGCACAGTGCGCGAGGGGCAATGCCGCCGCCTAGCGGCAAGGCCGCCGCGCGCGGCGGCCTTGGCCCACTCTGCGTGGGGAAAGGCACACAGCGCGATGGCAAGGCCGCAGCGCGAGCGGCGGCCCAGGCCCATTCTGCGTTGGAAAACGCACAGTGCGCGAAGGGGCAAGGCCGCTGCGCGCGCGCGCGGCGGCCTTGGCCCGCTCTGCGCGGGAGAATGCGCCCTGCGCGAGGGCAAGGCCGCCGCGCGCGCGGCGGGCTTGGGCCATTCTGCGTTGGAAAATACACAATTCGCGAGGGAAAAGCCGCCGCACGGCGGCCCAGGCCCATTCTGCGTGGGAAAACGCACAGCGCGCGAAGGGGCAAAGCCGCCGCGCGCGCGGCGGCCCAGGCCCGTTCTTCGTTGGAAGATAGACGATGCGCGAGGGCAAGGCCGCCGTGCGCGCGGTGGCCCTGGCCCATTCTGCGCGGGAAAACGCAACTTTCGCGAAAGGCAATGCCGCCGCCCATTCTGCGTGGAATTTGCACAATGCGCGAGGGTCAAGGCCGCCGCGCGCGGCGGCCCTGGCCCATTCTGCGCGGGAAAACGCAAATTGCGCGAGGGGCAAGGCCGCCGCGCGCGCGGCGGCCCTGGCCCATTCTGCGTGGGATAACGCACAGTGCGCGAGGGGCAAGTCCGCCGCGCGCGCGGCGGCCCTGGCCCATTCTGCGTGGGAAAACGCACTGTGCGCGAGGGGCAAGGCCGCCGCGCGCAGCGGCCCTGGCCCATTCTGCGTGGGAAAGCGCATAGTGCGCGAGGGGCAAGGCCGCCGCGCGCGCGGCGGTTCTGGCACATTCTACGTGGGAAAGCGCACAGCGCGCGAGGGGCAAGGCCGCCGCGCGCGCGGCGGCCCTTGCCCAATTCTGTGTGGGGAAACGCACAGTGCGCGAGGGGCAAGGCCGCCGCGCGCGCGGCGGCCCTGGCCCATTCTGCGCGGGAAAACGCACAGTGCGCGAGGGGCAAGGCCGCAGCGCGCGCGGCGGCCCTGGCCCATTGTGTGTGGGAAAACGCACAGTGCGCGAGGGGCAAGACCGCCGCGCGCGCGGTGGCCCTGGCCAATTCTGCGTGGGAAAACGCACAGTGCGCGAGGGGCAAGGCCGCCGCGCGCGCGGCGGCCCTGGCCCATTCTGCGTGGGAAAACGCACAGTGCGCGAGGGGCAATGCCGCCGCGCGCAAGGCGCGCAGGCCGGCGCGCGGCGGCCTGGCCCATTCTGTCGTGGGAAACGCACGTGCGCGAGGGGCAAGGCCGCCGCGCGACGCGGCGGCCCTGGCCATTCTGCTGGGAAAAAACGCACCGTGCGGAGGGGGCAAGGCCCCGCGCGCGCAGGCGGCCCTTGCCCATTCTGCGTGGGAAAGCGCACAAACGTGCGGAGGGGCAAGGCCGCCGCGCGCGCGGCGGCCCTGGCCCATTCTGTGTGGGAAAACGCACAGTGCGCGAGGGGCAAGGCCGCCGCGCGCGCGGCGGCCCTGTCCCATTCTGCGCTGGAAAACGCATAGTGCGCGAGGGGCAAGGCCGCCGCGCGCGCGGCGGCCCTGGCCCATTCTGCGTAGGAAAACGCACAGTGCGCGAGGGGCAAGGCCGCCGCGCGCGCGGCGGCCCTGGCCCATTCTGTGTGGGAAAACGCACAGTGCGCGAGGGCCAGGCCGCCGCGCGCGCGGCGGCCCTTGCCCATTCTGTGTGGGAAAACGCACAGTGCGCGAAGGGTCAAGGCCGCCCGCGTCGCGCGGCGGCCCTGGCCCATTCCTGTGTGGGAAAACGCGCAGCGCGCGAGGGTCAAGGCCGCCGCGCGCGCGGCGGCCCTGGCCCATTCTTCTGCGTTAGGAAACAGCACAGCGCGCGAGGCGCACAGCGCGCGAGGGCAAGGCCGCCGCGCGCGCGGCGGCCCTGGCCCATTCTGCGTTGGAAAACGCACAGCGCGCGAGGGGCAAGGCCGCCGCGCGCGCGGCGGCCCTGGCCCATTCTGCGTAAGGAAATCGCGCAGTGCGCGAGGGGCAAGGCCGCCGTGCGTGCGGCGGCCCTGGCCAATGCTGCGTGGGAAAACGCACAGTGCGCGAGGGGCAACGCCGCCGCGCGCGCGGCGGCCCTGGCCCATTCTGCGTGGGAAAACGCACAGTGCGCGAGGGGCAAGGCCGCCGTGCGCGCGGCGGCCCTGGCCCATTCAGCATGGGAAAGCGCACGGTGCGCGAGGGGCACGGCCGCCGTGCGCGCGGCGGCCCTGGCCCATTCTGCGGTGGAAAGCGCACAGTGCGCGAGGGGCAAGGCCGCCGCGCGCTCGGCGGCCCTGGCCCATTCTGTGTGGAAAAACGCACAGTGCGCGAGGGGCAAGGCCGCCGCGCGCGCGGCGGCCCTGGCCACATTCTGTTGGGCGTTGGGAACCCCCAGTGCGCCCCCGGCAGGCCGCCGCGCGGCGCGGCGCCCTGGGCCTTATCCTGCGCGGGAAAGCACACAAGTGCGCGAGTGGCAAGGCCGCCGCGCGCGCGGCGGCCCTGGCCTTTTCTAGTGTGGGAAATACAGAACAGGGCGCGAGGGGCAAGGCCCCGCCGAACGCGCGGCGGCCCTGGCCCAATGCTGCTTAGGTAAAAAACGCACTGCGCGGGGGCAAAAGCCAAGCCGCGCGCGCGGCGGCCCTGGCCCATTCTGTGTGGGCAAACGCACAGGCGCGGGGGCAAGCCGCCGCGCGCGCGGCGGCCCTGGCCCATTCTGCGTGGGAATACGCGCAGTGCGCGAGGGGCAAGGCCGCCGCGCGCGCGGCGGCCCTGGCCCATTCTGTGTGGGAAAACGCGCAGTGCGCGAGGGGCAATGCCGCCGCGCGCTGCGGCGGCCTTGGCCGACAAAAACTGCTGCGTGGGAAAACGCATCCAGTGCGCGGGGCAAGCCGCCGCGCGCGCGGCGGCCCTGGCCCATTCCGTGTAGGAAAACGCACAGTGCGCGAGGGGCAATGCCGCCGCGAGCGCGGCGGCCCGAGCCCATTCTGCGTGGGAAAGCGCACAGTGCGCGAGGGGCAAGGCCGCCGCGCGCGGGGCGGCCCTTGCCCATTCTGTGTGGGAAAACGCACAGCGCGCGAGGGGCAAGGCCGCCGCGCGCGCGGCGGTCCTGGCCCATTCTGCGTTGGAAAGCGCGCAGCGCGCGAGGGGCAAGGCCGCCGCGCGCGCGGCGGCCCTGGCCCATGCTGCGTAGGAAAACGCACAGTGCGCGAGGGGCAAGGCCGCCGCGCGCGCGGCGG
>CAUYUJ010016191.1:175000-216792 GCA_963575745.1 Prorocentrum cordatum | reverse complement strand
CTTCCCGTCTCTCTCCCTTCGCTTCTTCTGCCTCCCCGTGCTGCCTGTCTCTTCCCCCGTCCGTCCTCCTCCGCCATTTTCCTCCCTCTCCGTGGGGGCTGGAGGGCGGCGGGAGGGGCAGGAGGAGGGGGAGCGGGGGGAGGAGGAGGAGGAGGAGTTGAAAAGGCCGATCCTCCATCCTTCCTCGGAGTCCTGCTGCCCGCGCTACGGGTGCTTCTTTTCGCTTACTCCGTTGTGTTATTCTTGTCTTGCTCCTACCTCCGCCCATCCTGCCCCTCCTGCTCCTGACCCCTTTCTACCTGTCCCCCGCAAGAGGGATGATGATGAAGAGGAGGAGGACGGACATGGGGAGGATGCAGGACGATTTGTTTGGCACCGCTCCCGCGTTGGCTTCGACTGCGCAAGGCTACGCCCGAAAATCGAGCAGAGGTGAAACATGGCGGGACGCAGCCTGCAGGCTAAGCAGCGGCACAAGAGGAGGAAGAGGCGGGGGGGGAGAGGGGAGGGGAAGGAAACCCGTCAAACGACCTGCAACTCTATAATTTGTGGTGTTGGCTCGGAGTGCACTTTTGGGATTTCAGTTGTATCCCGTAAAACGGCCCCGGCTACGGCCGATTGAATGGCGATTCTGGACAAGCCCCACCACCGATGTTAGAGGCTGAGGGTGGCGCCGCGGCGAATCCAACCATGCAAGATTCGGGAGCGTTCACGGGCAAGTTCCGGAGCAAGTTGGACGCACTAGGTCCCCCAACTTCCGAATACTTTTCCTCCCAAGCGCAGCAAAGATCCCAAACCACTGTCCAACGCTTGATGATAATCGTTATTATTTGTTGTGTTCAGCTTGTGCAAGTAATCGAACCCCCCCAAGATGACTTGTCCCAGATCACGGTTGCCCTGTTTTCGTTCAAGGGGCTGACGATTGTAACATCGCGAAACAGCGGGGGTCCACGATGTAAATCCAGACCGGGCGCCACCATGTCCAGTCGTCGTAAACCATGTGGGTGTACGGGGACATTGGCACGAGCCAGTCGACGTTCTATGTTTCTGTCGGGGACGCCCCCTGCTTTTTGGAAGATTTGCCCCCAGGCAACTATCATCTCTTTATGCCGAGAGGACAATCTGCTGTTGGCTCCGTCCGCGAGCCGCGCATGCCCGTGCGAATCAGGTCCATGAAAACAACAGGCGACACCCAGACGCCGACGCACAGCGCACTTGAACAGGTCGTTCGCAATGCATAACCCATTTGTGGCAGGACAGACCAAGAGCCACATCGACGCTAATTCCAGTGGCACAGTTGCATGGGTGTTCCATCAATGTTTGACCTCGCCCAGGAATGCCCCGTTAGGCTCGGCACCTGGTGGCCGTGCGCCCATGGCCAAGTCCTCCCAAGTTGGGTATTATTGGAACGCCTTCGATAATCTTGGGTCGTCTTGGATCCTCCTGGGTGGTCTTGGACGGTATCGGGTTGTCTTGGATAGCCGTGGTTCGTTCTCGATGGTATAGGATAAATTTGGATTGCCTTGGACTGTTTAAGACAATTTCACATTGTCTTGGGTAGCTTGGGGTGGTCTTAAGGCCTTGCGTAGACTTGGACATTCTCGGACAGTTTCGGATCGTCTTGGGTGGCTTTGGGTACTGTTGAAGAACCTTCGGTTGTCTTCGAAAGCCGGGCTTGGTCTGGAACAGGGGAGGGGATGGGGGAGGGGGGGGGGGCCTCAATGACGCAGGCGTCATTTGCCCCGCTTACAGAAACCCCTGAAGCAGTTTACTGAAGATGATGATGATGATGATGATGACGATGATGATGATGATGATGATGATGATGATGATGATGATGATGATGACGATGATGATACTGGTGACGATGAGGATGATGATGTTGCTGATGATCATGATGATGCGCATGATGATTATGATGCTGCTGATGACGATTATGATGCCGACCATGGTGATGCGTGTGATGATGCTGATGATGATGATGATGATGCTGATGATGATGATGATGATGACGACGACGACGACGACAATCATTATGTTGATGATGCGGAGGGTGATGATGATGCTACTGATGAGGATGCTGCCGATTATGATGCTGACGCTGCTGCTGATGGTAATGAAATTGCCTACTACGACGACGATAATGAGAATCATGATGGTGATGATGATGAGCATGACGATGCTGATGATGATAATGATGCTGATGAGGATGATGATGCTGATGCTGATCCTGGTGATGATTCTGAACACGAACATGCTGGTGTTGATAATGTTGAGGTTTATGATGCGCATGGTGGTGATGGTGGTGATGGCGATGCTGCTGCTGATGATGATGATGACGATGTCGACGTCGATGAAGATAACATGACGATGATGATGTTGATTCTGATTATGGTGATGCCGCTGTTGCTGGTGATGATGCATGTGCTAAGTGCTGATGCGAATTATTACGGTGATGCTGATGTTGATGATGATGATGAGGAGGAGGATGGCGATGACGATGCCGATGAAGTAGATTGTGGTGATTTAGATGGTGATGATGATGAAACGGATGCTGATAATGATTATGATGATGTTGATGACGTTGTTGGTGGGACTGATTCCGATGATACTGCTGATTCGGATGATGCTGCTGCAGACGACGACGACGCCTACGACGACGACGACGGTGCTAGTGATGATGGCGACGTTGATGATGTTGCTGATGATGATACTGATTATTCAGATGCCGGTGATGATGTCATGATGGTGACAAGGATGCTGGGGATGCTGCTGTTGCTGCTGATGGTGACAATGCTGATGATGCTGATGATGTCGGCGGTGAAGACGATAATGCGGGTGCTGGTGATGATTGTGATGATGATGATGGCGAAGATGCGGGTAATGGTGGTGGTGATGATGACGCTGACGATGTCGATGACAGTGACGCTAATTGTGATGATGAGAATGATGATGATGGTGATGACGCTCACGATGATGATGTTGCTGATGATGATGATGATGACGATGGCGACGAGGGTTATGATAATAGTGTCGATGGAGATACTGATGAGGATGGCGAGGATGAGGGCGAGGATGATGATGAGGCTTGTTGTGATGGCGGCGATGGTGATGGCGATGCTGATGATGATGTTGATGCTGATGATGACGATGGCGATGATGATGATTATTTTGATGATGAGGATGGTAATGCTAATGCTGATGCAGATGCTGATAATGATGCTGCTGTTGATGATGATCCGACGATGATGCTGCTGCTCCTGATGATGATGCTGCTGATGCCGCCGACGACGAGGAGCATGATGATGATGATGATGATTATGATGGTGCTGCTGCTTCTGATGATAATGCTGGTGAGAATGAGACTGCGGAGGTTGCGGAGGATGGGGATCATGACGAGGATGATGATGCGGATGGTGGTGATGGTTGTAATTGTGATACCGATGTTGCTGCTCATGATGGTGCTGATGTTGATGATGATGGTGATGCTTATGACGTGGAAAGATGATGGCCACGATGATGATGGCCACGATGATGATGATGATGATGATGATGATGATGATGATGATGATGATGATGATGATGATGATGATGATGGTGATGACGCTCACGATGATGATGTTGCTGATGATGATGATGACGATGGCGACGAGGGTTACGATAATAGTGTCGATGGAGATAATGATGAGGATGGCGAGGATGAGGGCGAGGATGATGATGAGGCTTGTTGTGATGGCGGCGATGGTGATGGCGATGCTGATGATGATGTTGATGCTGATGATGACGATGGCGATGATGATGATTATTTTGATGAAGAGGATGGTAATGCTAATGCTGATGCAGATGCTGATAATGATGCTGCTGTTGATGATGATCCGACGATGATGCTGCTGCTCCTGATGATGATGCTGCTGATGCCGCCGACGACGAGGAGCATGATGATGATGATGATTCTGATGGTGCTGCTGCTTCTGATGATAATGCTGGTGAGTATGAGACTGCGGAGGTTGCGGAGGATGGGGATCATGACGAGGATGATGATGCGGATGGTGGTGATGGTGGTAATTGTGATACCGATGTTGCTGCTCATGATGGTGCTGATGTTGATGATGATGGTGATGCTTATGACGTGGAAAGATGATGGCCACGATGATGATGGCCACGATGATGATGATGATGATGATGATGATGATGATGATGATGATGATGATGATGATGATGATGATGATGCTGATGATGATGATGATGATGATGATGCTGATGATGGTGATTATGATGATGATGATGATGATGATGATGATGATGATGATGATGATGATGATGCTGCTGCTGATGATGCTGCTGCTGATGCTGATGCTGATGCTGATGATGCTGTTGCTGATGCTGATGCTGATGCTGATGCTGATGCTGATGCTGATGGTGGTGGAGATTGTGATGGTGATGATGATGGAGATGACGGCGACGGTAATCATGATGCTTATGTTGATGATGCTGATGATTCTATTACTGACGGTGGCGATGACGATTACGCTGATGATGATGGTAGATGATGATGAGGAGCAGGATGACGAGAAGGACGAGGATTAGGAGGACGAATGATCTGGAGGATGAGGAGGAGGAAGAGGATGGGGGGTGATGGGGCTGGGTGACGCAGAAGTATGATGATAAGGGCTTCCTCTCTTCCTCTTTCTGCCATTTCCTCTCTCCTGCCAGGCACTCCTCCTTCAACCTCCCTCCTCTTTCCTCCACTCCCTCCTCCTCAGGGATTTCTCTTTCCTCTTCTTTAACTCCTCTTGCAACTTGATCCTTCTTCCTCCTGCTTTCATCTCAGGGACTCCTCTTCCTTCCTCCTATTCCTCCCTCTTGTCCCTCTGCATCCTCCTCAAGCGTGCGCGCGGTGGGAGGGGAGGAGGAGGGATGAGGAGGGGGAGAGAGGAGGGAGGAACAGGAGGGGGTGGAGGAGGAAAAAGCAACGGGATAATCACATTGAGAGGCACGGAGAGTGACGGAGGAGGCGGCGGAGAGGGAGGGATGATGAGGAAAGACAGGAGGGAAGCATGAGGATGAGTGGGAGGGACGAGGGACGGAGGTGTAGGGCACGCAGGCATTGGGAGGGAGGAGGAACCATGAGGAAGTGTATGAGGAGATGAGGAGATGGACGATAAGGAGGAGGGAAACGGAATAGGAAGGAGGAGGAGGAGGACGAGGAAAATGGAGGAGGAGGCGAAAGGAGGAGTGGCGATGTTTTCTCGCTGCCAGATGAGCGCGAGAGGAGCACAGAGACCATCGGCGCGGCTGCCCCGGGCGCCGCTCGTCTCGGGGCCGCGTGAGGATCTTTGGCAGGTTGGTGCCGCGTCGACGCGACGGCAACGCCAGCGCAGCTTTAGAGGTCGAACTCGCTTCAGGTTAGCGTATGGTCGGACCGAGGTGTAAGATCCAGGTCGTTTCGGGGAGGGTACCCTGATGTTCTTCGTGCTTCTTGGGCGTGCTGGTGCATCCCAGGGTAGGGTACCCCGGAGTCATCTTATGGTTTAGGTGTGTTTTGGCCGGTGGAAATTCTTCTGTTCTAGGTCCAACAGTAACAGAGATTTCCTAGAGACCTCTCAGAAGTCTCCTCCCCATTTGGAGAGTAGGGGTACCTGGGAGGTCTCCCCTGGTCCTCTGGGAGGTCTCCCAGGAGGCCTCCTCTCCCTCCGAGAAGTCTCCCAGCTGGTCCTCCTGGAGACCGCTGGGCAGAGACCTCCTCGGAGGCTCTGGGGAGACCTCCTGGGAGACCTCCCGGAGGACCGGGGGAGACCTCCCCGAGGCCTCCCCAGGTCCTCCGAGGCCGAGGTCTCCCCAGGTCATCCGGGAGATCTCTCCAGAGGCCTCTGGTGGGTCTCCGAGGAGTCTCCCGGGACCTTCTGGCAGAAAAGGTTCTCTGCGCAGGAGACCTTTGCAAGGACCAAGGGAGACCTCCGGGAGGCCTTCCCTGGTACTTTGGAAAGTCTCACCCTCCCGGAGACTCCTGGAGGAGCAGGAGGATGAGGAGGAGGCGGAGGAGGAGGAGGAGGAGGAGGAGCAGGAGGAGCAGAACGAGGCAGAGGAGGAGGAGGCGGAGGCGGAGGCGGAGGAGCAGGAGAAGGAGGTCGAGGAACATCATTGCCGTCCAACGAGGTAAAAGCCGGAACACTAGCGATCGGAGACCAGGCGAACGGCCCCCTGTTTAGCCCCGAGCCCCAGATAATAATTACACTCCCCCTTAAGTTCCCAGTGTTGGTAATCTCTGGCCAAGACACTTTTGGTCGGCGCTGGACGCGGCGAGGCCGGACTTGGTCGGCCTCAGATGTAGCGTGCTAGGCGCGCGAAAGGCGCGGTTTGCGGATCGTCCGCCCCGTACAGTCTAATTCGTCGGGGTCACCCAGGGGTGCCGCCTAGCAGAGGAGGGAACGGTACCAATACCGCTGCCCTTCCCTCCTTCCCTCCTCTTCTTCTGTTCCTCCTCGCCTGTTTTGGCCTCCTGGAAGGCCCTCGTTGCCACGGCCGACTCCGCTTGGAGATCCTGGTCAGGACGCACCCTGGGAGAGGGAGCAGCGGTATCAGTACCTTATGTCTTTTTCACGGCAGGGGCGGTTTGGCCCCGTCTGGTAATCGGGGCCGCAAGGTTGGCGGCCAACAGAGTTTCGCCACTCAGAGTTTCTGACATGGTGCGCTTTCAAGCTTTCACTCGCGATGGCTTCGAGCAGACGCCAGAACTCCACGCGCCCGATCATGGTCCCGATCTTGCCCTCTTCCTTCCCCCCCCTTTCTCTTGACGCGTCAGAGGTTGGGAGCAGGTCGTCGGTGATCTGCGTAGGAGTCTTGCTGCAGGGGCTGTGTATAAGGGGTGGTGCCATGATACGCCCACTGGAGTGCGTCTCCATCGGGGCCGTTCCCAGGCCTGTGCGTCCCCCCGGGCCACTCCCAGGGGGAAGTCGCTTTCGGGGCGGGCGAACGGGGAGGATTGGGGTAGCCTGGGTCACGAAATCTGCTGCACGCAGCTGGCTAGCTGCATGCGGCTGACAAGCCAATTATCCTTCCCTTGGCTATCTCTCTCGTCGTCCGCCCCGAGAGGAGGCATCGAGGACCGACCTTCGAGCTTTGGAGTTTGAGATTCGATTTCTTTTTGTGGGGGGTCGCCCTGTTTGCATTTCTCACCAGCGCAGGGGGGGGAGCCCAGTGGCAGCGGAGGGAGGAACGGCAGACGAGGGGACGACACGACAGCCAGGGAGGGCGCGGGGACGGGGGGAGTTGGTCACCACCCACCAAACCACCCCAACCCAACCCGAAGGCCTCAATTTGCCATCCGTTTCCAGTGGGGGGGGATCGGGGAACGTCGAAAAAACACATGGTCCCCGTACCCCCCCCAACCCGAAATTCGGGTCAAATTCGTGCCTTCGGGTTGGGTTGGGGTTGTCCGGTAGTTAGTCAGTTGGGAAACGAGGGAGGTGGGGACGAGGGGACGACACCGATGGGAGGCAGCGGGGAGCGGGAGGGAGGAGGGAAGGGACGCCGGCGCGCCCGCGCGCCAGCCCCCGCCGTGGCCGGGCACGGCGCCGGCCTCCAGGACACGCGTCGCCACACGTCGCCACGGTCGGATCCGCCTGGACTCTCTGGGCATCCGGGGAGCGTAAGACCCGGGTTTGCCGGGACTCGGGTTCGCCATTTTTTTTTGACGACCGCGACTCGGATTTTGACGAGGAGGAGTTTTGTGGGATGTCTGCAGCGGGAGGCCTCGTCAAAATGCAGGCTCGGCCTCGTCATTTTTTTGACGACCTCGTCGGGGATTTCCGAGTCCCCCGTACCCGGGTCTTACGTCTCCCCGACTCTGGGCACCCGGGGAGCAATAGGTCACGACAACCATGTGTTCCTGGACCTTCGATTTCTTTTTGTCGGATCTCCCATGGTTCCTGATGTTCCGCGCCGGCTGCGCCGCCAGATGCTCTCTGGAGCTCCTGGAGCGTATCCTACACGCCAGTGTTACCGTGACATCACTCTCGCCCTGCATACCTCGCCCAGCGGAGGGGGCTGAGTCACAGACGGACCGAGGTATACCGTCGAGGTCGTTTCGGGGAGGGTACCCTCATGTTCTTTGTGCTTGTTGGGTGTTCTTGTGCATGGGCACCCTGGGACGTTCTGTGTGCTTTGGCTGGTGGAGGGTCTCATGATCTTCAAGGATGTTCTTTTGTCTCATGTCCGACCGCACTTCTGTTTCGCTTCGTTTTTTTTATGTGGGGCACCTGTTTCCGACGCCACCGCCACATTAAGCAGTGCAAAACGTGAGTTTTCCCATGCGAGCGGTCATTGTGCCAGCCTCTTGCAACATCTCGACGGCTCACCGAAGGGACTCAGCGGTTCACCAAAGGCAGCGTGGCCAGAAGAAGGATCACCAATGTCAGTATGTCGCAAGTCGGATTTTTTCAGGCGGCACCGCAGCCAGATCGTAGCTTGCGGCAGTGAAGAACTTGACAGTACAGGCTCGTCGCTGTTGTTGCAGTTGCAGTTGCTGGCTTCCTGGGGCCCTGACCAGGGCCCGACGGAAGGCCGGTCTTGGTCCGTTCGTGATGGCCTCTCACAAGCTTATTTGGGTTGTCTCGGGCTTGCTCCTGCTTCTTGCTGTCGACTGTGTTTCTTTGCTGCTACTGCCAGGGGGTGTCTAGGGGGGAAACAGATCTCGAACTCCCTTAAGGGAGGTTCGGGGGGACGCGCGGCGGGTTCCAAGGAGAAAAACCCTCTCGAACCCTTCTCAGGGGGAGAGGGGGATGTCTAGGACCGTACAGGTTCGCTATGGTAGTAGCCTATCGCCGATCGACCGGTGATATATATATATATATATATATATATGTATGTATGTAAGTATGTATCCGATGCATCGGCTATACTTCCAATCCATCTGATATCGCCACACATGTATAATCATACATACAAATCGAAATATACATTCATGCGTGTACACACAGACAGACAGACAGGCAGGCATATATATATATATACACATCCATGTATGTATGTATGTATGTATGTATGTATGTATGTATGTATGTATGTATGTATGTATGTATGTATGTATGTATCATTTACAACGTTTTATGGCCAAGATGACGCGACTATTGTGCAAATTACAGGGGATTGTGGCCTCGGGGGCGCAACTCCTATGTAATTTACACGGGCGTCTGGCCTCGGGGACGCAGCTACCATGTAATTCATTAAGTTTTATGGCATCGGGGATGCTACCATTGTATACTTTTCAAACATGTATAGCCTTGGGGACGCGAGTAGCGTGTAATTCATACGATTTTGTCGCTTCGCAGACGCATCTCTAGTGTAATTTAAAAGGTTTGTGGCCTCGGGGTCGCAACAATGATGTAATTGTTTACAGTTCTACAGCTACGCGAACTCGTATATGGTGCAATTTACGAGGGGTTATGGCTTCGGTGACGCGAATCTGAAGTATTTTTTCTGTGTCCCACGACCCCCCGGGAATGCAGACAACGCGATCCGGGCGCGGTAACTTGGACCCTTTTCGGCTCCCTTCCTCGCGCGTCCAGTAACAATGATCAGAAGGAAGCAATGAGTAGACCTTTCACATTGGAAACTGGAACCTGCAACTGGCGCAGGGAGCAGCAAGCCTCGCCCTACAGCCTGGTGGCCCCACAAGGGGGCCACCGGATACAACAGAAGACGTCGTCAATTTTGATATACATCGCAGCATGAATGAATCCCACTCTTGCGCAGCGATTGGGTCTGCACTAGAACCTGAGCGCGCGCGAAGCGCGCGTGGTCCCAGCAACATTTCCAAAGAGAATTTCCTCGCCGATTCCCTGCCGATGTTTCCCCCGCCTGAGCCAGAAACCCCCGATCGTTGCCCCTCAGCCGGGACTCCATGGGTCCCTGCACTGACCGAGACGAGTATCTATCCATGTCGCCGCCGCCGACGACGACGCCGACGACGACGGCGACGAAGACGACGGCGGCGACGAAGACGACGGCGACGGCCCTCCCTGCGGCGAGGAGGCGGCGCCAGCGCGAGCAGCTCCTCCTGGAGGGGCTCCGGGCTGCGGGGGAGTGGGCGGGAGGGACGGAAAGGGAAGCGGAGGGAGGGAGGGAGGAGGAGCATGCAGGAGGATGAGGAGGAGGAGGAGGAGCAGGAGGAGCAGGAGGAGGAGGAAGATCTCGGACGGGGCTAGGACGAGGATAAATCCTTTCCAGAGCGTTTAGGGACGCTCTCGGAGTGTCTGGAACGCTCTGAGAAGGCCGCGGCGCCCGATACATCCTCCAGAGCCGCCGGCCGGATCCCAGATATTCTCTTTTGATCCTCACCCGATGATATCCTCGTCCGAGCTTCGTCGTAGGGAGAGATCTTTTGTGAAGGTTGCATGTGTTGCTGCTGGTGCTCTTGCTCCTGCTGGTACTGCTTCTGATGCTGTTGCTGCTGGCGTTGCTGTTTCTCGACCAGCGAATGCCCAGGCGAATGGAGGTGATCAGGGAAGTGAGGGAGCACACAGAGTAACCAAGGGCTGGGAAACCTGTCTTATCCAAGACGGCGAGGATGGGGAAGGAATCGGAGGAGGGTGAGGAGGAGGAGAAACTGAAGGAGGAGGAGGGGGAGCGGGAGGAGGGAGGAGGGAGGAGGAGGAGGAATAGGCGGATGAGGAGGAGGGAGAGGAGGATCAGGAGGAGCAGGAGGAGAATGAGGAGGAGGACGAGGAGGAGGAGGAGGAGGAGGGCGAGCAGAATGGCCAGAGGCCTACTGGATGCCTCTCGGAGTATCTTCGGATGTCTCTTGGGAGTGTCCTGAAGGCCTGTTAGGGCGTCTTGGGAGCGTCTTGGCGGTCCCAGAGGCCTCTTGGAGCGTCTTAGATGCTTCGGGGAGCCTCTTGGGGCATCTTGGGGGCCTCTTGGGGGCCTCTTGGGCGCCTCTTGGGGCCTTCTTGGGGCCCTCTTGGGAGCCTTGGGGGCGCTCTTGGGGCCATCTTGGAGGAGATCGATCAAAAAGGAGGAGAGCTGTTGGACCCTCTTGCGCCATCTTGGAGGCCATCTTGCAGACATCTTGAACGAAATCGTAGGTCTCTTGGACCCTCTTGGGCTGTCTTCGAGGCAATCTTGAACAGACTTGGGCCAACTTGGCAAATTGTTTGACGGTCTTAGTGCCATCTCGGGCTGTCATTGGGAGCGTTTTAGGCTTTATTGGGGGCCTGTTGGGCTTACTGTTTGACGGTCGTAGGGCTATCCTGGGTTGTCATTGAGGGCGTTTTACGCTTTATTGGGGGCCTGTTGGGCTTACTTGGGGTTCCTCTTCAAGGCCGGTGGCGGCCGGGGCAAGGGGGGGAGGCTTGGCACGGTGGCGGGGCTTGATTTTTCCGTGGCGTTGCCGGCCCCCTCGGTTCTCGTGTACGGGCCCAGGAGGGTGCGGGGGCGCCCAACACGGCCCCAAGAGCCAAGTCCGTAGCCATTCTGGCTCAAGATCGCACAAGCTTCACATCCGCGGAACATTCGCATCTTGGGATCCCGAGGTTCCAGCTCTGCACATACTTCATTTACACTTCCTCTGACCAGCTTAATCTGCTGGGATGGACCAGCTGTCTTGGGGCACCCTGGGTCATCTTGGAGCCATCTTGAGGCCTCGGGAGGCCATCGAAAGCGAAATGGCGAGAAATCAAATAACATCAACTTGTTTATAGGTGTTGAAGGATTTGGGTCTCTTGGGGGGCCTCTTTGTCGCATATCGATTCATTGCAGACACGGGCGCGTACCTCAGATCGCGCACCGATGCCGATTCTGGTCGCGTACCTCAGGTCGCGAACCAGTATTGTTCAGGACGCGTACCACAAGTCGCGTACCGATTCACTGCACACAAGGGCGCGTACCACAGGTCGTGCACCGCCGTCGGTTCTGGTCGCGTACTATCATTATTGTTCAGGACGCGTACCACAGGTCGCGTACCCAGCGAATGCAGACAAGGTCGCGTACCACAGGTCGCGCACCGGTGTCGATTTTTGTCGCGTGCCACAGGTCGCGCACCACCCACTATTATTTAATCGCTTCGCTCATTCCGCCGGCCCATATTGTCGCACCGTTGTGGGCTAGCCGAGTTTTGGGGGCCGTTTTGGGGCCTCTTGGGGCCTCTTTTGGGCCTCTTGGGCGCCTCTTGGGGCGTCTTGGGGGCCTCTTGGGGGCCTCTTGGGGCCTTTTTGGGGCCTCCTGGGCGCCTTCTGGGGCGGAGGGCTCGATTTTTCAGTTCTCGGTTCCCCTCTTGAGCCCCTCTTGGGCCCGTCTTGGGGCCTCTTGGTCCGTCTTGGGCGGCACTTGGGCCGTCTTGGGGGCCTCCTGGGCCGTTCCGGGGCCGTCTTGGGAGCCTCGTGGGCCGTCTTGGAGCGGTCTTGGGGGCCTCTTGGGCCGTCTTGGAGCGTCCGGAAGCCGAAAAAGCCAGAACACAAAAAACATAGAAAAAACAAATGAAAATCAACGATTTTGGCCTCTTGGGGCTCTCTTCGGAGGCCTCTTGGAAGGCTCTTGGGGCGTCTTGGAGGCCTCTTGGGCTGTCTTGGGGGCCTTTTGGGCCGTCTTGGGGTCATCTTCGGCGTCTTCGAGCGCTCTTTGGGCGTCTCGGGGGCCTCTTGGGCAGTCTTGGGGGCCTCTTGGGGCACTCTGAGCGCGCTCTGGGGAGCCTGAGAGGCCGCACCCAGAAGGAAAACCATCTCTGAGTAGACTTGGTCGGGCGGTGGTCGGGCGGCGGTCGGGCGGCGGTCGGGCGGCGGTCGGGCGTTGGTCGGGGTACTTTTCGCCGGGGGACCCCCAGGGGCCGCCCCGCGCGCGCGAACTAGAATTATGTCGGCAGGGCATCCTAGAGGGCCTCATCAGGGACCCTTTGTTTTTTTCCCCGCCAGGCTCCCGCAGGAGCATCCGCAGGCCCTCGGAAATTTCCCTGCAAGCCTCCCGCGGGGCACCCGCAGAGCACATGCAGGGCCTCACCGAAAAAACAAAAAGCATCCGCAAAGCCATCCGCAAAGCATCTGCAAAGCATATGCAAAAACACAAAAAAATAAGAAAAACAAGCAATCGTATGTCTTGCACGCAACACGATCGTCTCAGCGTAGGAAGAAGTCCAGACTGGCGCGCCCCCGAGGCACCGACGATTGATATGCATGTTATAGGAAAGGCTAGACGAGTATATATGTGAAGGCGCTGGGAAGCCTCATAAGGGGGCTGGCGGATATATCTTCAGAGTGCAGGCGGGGCTCCTAAGAGGGGACTCATAGGGGGCCTCATGGGGGGGTCGGCGGATGTACGGGGGCTGGGGGAATTCTTGGGGGGGCCTTACTGAGTGAATGCGCTGGGTGGCCTCATATGGGGGCTGGCGTATCTAGCTACAGATCGCATGCTGGACTCCTGAAGGCCTAGGTTGAGAATCTGGGGGCGTCCACGGCAGGGTGTCTAGGGCAGGGTGTTCTGGGGTGCTTAATGGCTCAGGGCGGGTTCGCGATGTGTCATACGTGCCAGCGCAGAGATATAAACGGTTAGTTATCTTGACCCGAACTTTTAGTCCAAAGTTTCAGGCGGTCGGAGCCGAAATCCATACGTGCGGTAAGTTTTGGAAAATAGTGAGACATCGGGGAGGGAGGGGATGTGACTTCAGGGAGAGGGGGGGCGGATTGAGAACCCCAGAGATGAGAAATGATGGAGGGGGGCACAGTACATTATATATTTAAGAAGAATCAAAAGGGCAAACATAGGTAAACGAAGAGATGAGGAACATCTACCAGACAGCCAGCCTTGAAATACCAACCCTGGCAATCAACAGACAACACATCTCGTTCATGACCGTAACCATTTTGGCTCAACTTTCGGCATTCTCCATATCATGTGCGTACCACTTGTACTCATGTACGCATACATAACAATTTTGTTCGCGTCAGCCTTTATGGCAGGCGCAGGTGACTCGTGGCTTGCGGCTTTGAGCGACGTTGGCAGCGACACGGCCGTCGACGACGATGTGGGCGAGAGCTGGCTTTCAGCGCTGGGCGCCGTGAGCGATAAGGCTGACGCTGTGCAGGAGCTGCCGCAGCCAGATGGAGACGACTGGTTGGCAGGTGTGGACGCCCTCTCGTGCGACGACTGCTCTGCCGACGGCGACGTGGACGGCGAGCTCGACCATGAGATGGCGTTGGTCCCCGTAGAGGTGAATAAGGATGTCTACTGGGCATCGCAGGCTTGCAGGCACGTGCCCGACAGCGACCTCGACGAATCAGCTTTCAAGATAGCCACAGAGGTGATGGACGACGACCCGCTCACAGGGCGGATCACCAGCAACGCGCGTAACCTCGACGAGAGCCGCTCGAAGTATAGGGACACGCTGAAGATCATGGCAGGGTGTGCGTTGCAGGTCTTAGAGGCGTTTGAAATGCAAACCGTCGCTGCGATTTCGATTTGTTTTTTTGGTGGGCCATCTCGGCCCCAGGCCGGGGAAAAAACACTGGAAACCAGATCGCGATGCAGCGGCGGTTTGTTTTCAGACGCCGCCGCAGGTCGAGCGCAACGTATGGAAACACGCTGAGGAGCTATTGGTTAGCTACGCTGGCTCTTCCAAGAGAGTGGAGCTTCTGTGCTACGTGGAGTACGCCAGCTATGACAGCACCGATTTTATCTTGCAGAGTACGCAGGCGGTGACCGAGACGCTCGACGACGGACACTCCATCGTGGACCACGGGGCCCCTCCAGGACAAGAGCCAGATGAAGCAAACACCGTCGTTCTTGTGGAGAAAACAGTGGGCACGAAAAAGGTACTACAGATGGACACGAACGTTTTGCTTTTGCTGAAGATTGATGGTCGGTATGCGATTCTCCGTGGGAATATGCTATCGTGGCTCCAGGTGTGCGATAGGAACTCTGCTAAAAATTACAAGGCTGCTATTTCAGAATATTCGATTGGGACATCAAATGCAGCTTCGTTCCTCAGGAGGCTTCGCATTGTTTGCACTGACGGGTACACGGCAAATCTGAAGGCTGAGCGCCATCTATTGTCTGAGCGCGAAGGATGGGCAGTGCTACACCTTCTTTGTCGGGTACACACAGTGTCTGGATTCCACACTAAGGTTTACGACATGCACGCGGAAGATATATCGGGGCTTGTTGCGACGACGCTTTCACTGAGGCTGGCTGGACAGATGAGCTTGCTACGAATGGCTGCCAGGCGGATCATTCGACAGAAGTTGGTGATTGTGACAGGCGTAGCTCTGGATGCCAAGGCAGTTGCGTTCAGGAGCCTGGTGATGGATACATTCTTGGACGCTTCTCCTCAGTGCGTGGCGCTTCGAATGCTGCTCGAACGGTGTGCGCCAGGGGATTGGAGAGATAAGGACCGTATGATGTTCGTTGCACTGCCAGGGGAGACTCGAGCTGACGTCCTTCGTCTGCTGTTCAAGGAGCTCGTGCCAGCAATCTTCCCCCACGCCCCGTACTTGTTCCCTCGCCGCAGGTGGACTGGGGCAGACATCACGTTTCGCGACGTCGGCCTGCCGATGAACATCCACGGCTTCTTCGGGGCGACATACATGAGCTACCTGAACGTCGAGTACGGCGACGAGGATCCTGGCGACTACCCAGTCGCGCAACCCGACCTGCAGCTGGTGCCGCATGAAGGGCAGCAGGCCCCGCCCGAGGATATCGAGGGCGAAGGTCCAGCTGCCGATGCGCAGCCGCCCGGGAAGGATAAGGAGGCGCCCGAACCTGGCGCGCAGAAGGCCGATCACCCACGAAAGGCCTTCGCCGAGCAGAGCAAGGCATACCGCGGCCAAGCGCGCGACTGGATTTCCACTGAGTCGGCCATCCAGGTCCTGTTCTTCAGGGCGGTTTTGGAGCCAATCAAGAAGTTCCTGGAGATGGAGTTGGAGATGGCAAGCGAGGAGTGGGAGATGAATCAGGACTGTGCCCTTCTCGCCTCAGACGGCGATGCGACGGTGTTGGGTGGGGGGCAATGGCCTATGATGAGTGTTGCGAGGCTGACGTTGGAGACCGAGTGCTTCAAGGACATTGAGAAGGTGGCGAAGTCTATGGAGCTGGACTGCCTGCCAGATGAATGATTGCATGACGCTCGAGAACCAGACGAAGCTGTGCAAGGACTTATCCAGAGAAGGCTGTTGCACTTATCAGTTCGGGGCCTCGATCGGAAAGCAATTCCCCCTCAGGTTGTTTTTGCTTCTTGATGGTCGCGCTTTGGCTCCAGAACTCGAGGCTTCTTGCAGGCTTATTCGCGACAAGTTTAGCGATGACTTTATCGAGTACTACAAAGATAAGCCTGGCGGGCTAACGAGCGACCAGGCTTTGCACGAGTTGAGCCTCATCGTGATGGCCAGCAAGACGGCGACGGTGAAATTGGAGACTCAGAACGCGCAGATCAGAAGGCAGGTGGAGGCTACCTCGCTGCAGTCCGCCAGGCCCGAGCTGCCCGCCATCAGCGGCAGGTTTGTTCTGAGGAAGGCTTCTACGAGAGAGGCTCGGATCCTGAAGCCAGCGGGGGTCTTCGAGCCCAAGGAGCGGAAGCGCGGAGATCAAAAACCAGACGAACAAGGCCGGCCTACAAAGAGGGGTGGCGGAGGAGCTAGGAGAGCATTCATCGCTGCTCGCGCCAGAGTTGTAGGGGGGGTTGTGCTGCAAGCGGCAGCGGCCGCATACCGAGCGCTATCCCGAGAAGAGTTTGAAGTTTACCAAAGAGCAGGCTCAATCGGGGCATCTTTGCATCGAGAGGGCAAGAAGTCTTTCGGCACCGTCTCGAGGGAGCTCAACAAGTTGCTGGGCGAGCAGCAGGCGAAGGAGAGGGCGGAGTCCATCTTGAACGCGAGTCGCATGCCAGGGCGCCCTGCGAGCATCGACATGGTCGCTATCCCAGTCGGCGACGTCGCGACGAACATCGGCACGCTCAGAGCAGATCACTACCTCTGCAGGCGCCTCAAGAAGCGCGCAGTCCACGACAGGGCCATGAGCTTATCCAAATGGAGGGCTACCAAGGGCATGCAGCACGTGAACGATTTCATTGCCGCGCTCCCTCTAATGGCTCCATTGGTGAACGGCCTCGTTGCTCGCCCCCACTTTGGTGGCGCATACGTCCTGGAGCATTTCTGCCCCGTCAGGAAGATTATCCCCAGGATGGTGGGCTTGCTGGCCAAGTCCGAGAACGCCAAGATCAGGGAGGTGGTCACCAGCTATTACGACAAGCTTCACGATGAGAAGAGAGATGCTTCCCAGCAGGACTTCGACGAGACGCCTAAGAAAGCTCATCAGAAACAAAGTTGTATCGACGCAGGCGTGTGCTTGTGTGGCCCGAAGGGGGACCTCGTCTGGAAGTTCAAAAAATGGGTTGATAGTGGCATCAAGTTATACTGCAAATCTACGTCTATGAAGGATGCATTGTCGTCTGGCGATATCGTCGTTAAGATCCATCACGTGCCAGAGGATTCGAGTGGGGATGCCGCCAGCGCTGGAGACGTTGCAGGTGATGAGGCTGGCCCGATGGGCGAATTTGTGACTTACCCTCATATCGGCCTGATGTATTTCTCGCCGTACAGGCCAACTTATCGCCAGTGCGTGCCAGCGGATGTCGGTGTGCTCGGTGACGGCGCTATCGTGCTGGATTGCCTGGACGACTACCTGACGAACTTCGAGGTCGCCGACAACTTGTATGCGTACTTTTCGACGCCAAGCACTTGGAGTTTGTCTGATATGCGGGTGCAATCCTCGTCCAGGCCCGTATCGCCCATACGGCCGTCACAGCTGGTGGTTGGCAATATCGAATATGACCGAGAGTTTACGCGACGTTGGCCAGCGCCCAGGCGCAAAAAACGGAAGCGACCTGATGACAATGGGTGGTTGGACGACCTTGACGAGTTGGGCGAGGATGGCGCCGACGGCGAGGACGAAGGCGAGGACGGCGACGGCGACGGTGACCCCGAGATGGTCGAGCCCGAGCCCGAGAATGACATTCATGGCGAGGGAGGGTCTATCAAGTCTCTTTCCTACGACGGCTGGGAGAGCCCATCATCGGTTGCAAACACTGACGAGTTGTTCGGGAGTGACCACGGTGGTGAGGCCATTCTGTCAGATGAGGTCGACGACGTATCAGTTGACAGCGGACACGGTGACGACCCTGGTGGTGATGATCCTGGTGGTGATGATCCTGGTGGCGCCCCTGATCCAGGCGGCGGTGGTGATGGTCCTGGTGGCGACCCTGATCCAGGCGGATGCGGCGGAGGCCCTCCTCCACCCCCACCTCCGCCGCCAGGCGGCGGTGGTGGTCCTCGCGACCCAGCAGACATCACATTCGTCACGCCCTGCGGCATCATCCGATACTACGCGAAGAAGCTAGAGTTAGTTGCACATTGCCCCAGGCACGGGGGCAAATGCAGATTGACCAGGGCCGTGCGAGGATCAACTGCCCATTGGAGGGCTGGTCAGGGCAGGCCGCTCGGCGCCCTCATGCTGTGGCTGAAGAGGGGCACGGGCGACGACTTCGACGCCCTCCACGACCATGCCCATTGCTGCGCTCTGCCCTTTGGCGACAGGCAGGCCGCCAGGGAGGAGCGCAGGGCCGTGCCAGGCAGCGGCGCGCTCTTCGCCGTTGAGCGCGACCGCAGGCCAGACGAGCCCGACGAGCCCGAGTCTGTTCCCTGAGAACTGCTCTGCTTGCGCAGCGTCTGGCTGCGCAGCTGGAAAAAAAAACACAACAATCCATCGCAACGCATCTAACCATCCTCCTCATCATCATCAACATGTCCACTACCATCCAAGAGGAGGGATGAGGATGAGGACGACGAGGTGCACGAGGAGCAGGAGCAGGGACAGGAGCAGGAGCAGGGGGTGAGGAGGTGCACGATGAGGAGGGGGGCCCGGAGGAGATCGGAGGAGGGGGAGGGGGACGAGGAGGGGGGATGAGGAGGAGGAGGAGGACCAGGATAGGGGGAATGAGGATCAGGCAAATGGGGCATGAGCAGGAGGGGGGAGGCGGAGGAGGGGGAGGATGACGAGGACGAGGGAATAGAGGAGGAGGAGGCGGCACACATAATGCCAAATATAGGCATTCTTAAGCTCCAAGAGAGATTCCAACAATGCCCCAAGATGGCTCCAAGAGAGGCCCTAGATAGGCTCCAATGGGGGCTCCAAGAGGTCTCCACGAGAAACTCCACTAAGGCCCCAGGAGGGCCCCATCATGCCAAATAGAAGCACACCAGGGGCCCCAATTTGGAACCAAGGGGGGTCCCAATGATGCCCCGATATGGCTCAAACATACGCCCAGGAGGTGCCCCAACAGAGGCTTCAATATGGCTCCAATAGGGGCTCCAATAAGGCACCAACGGGGGTCACTAGGGCACAACATCGGCTCCAATAGAGGCTCCAATAATGCCCCAAGATGGCTCCAGGTGAGGCCCAGGAGAGGCCCCACTAGAGGCTCAAAGATGGCCCAAGAGAGGGCCCAATAAGGCCCCATGAGGCTCCAATCAGGCCCAGTATAGGCACAATAGAGGCTCCAATCTGGTATGGCTCCAACAGAGGCCCAAATAAGGTCCCAAGATGGCCCCAAGAGACTCCCAGGAGAGGCCCAATTGAGGCTCCAAGATGGCTCCAGGAGAGATTACAGTAAGGCCAAATTGGGGAGGGCACTAAGGCCCAATATCGGTCCCAAGAGAGGCTCCATATGCCCTGGAGGGATGTCCCTGCAAGGGGACGGTGGAGTTTCTGAGCCCCCAAACCCGCGTCCGTGCAGGAGCAGAACCGAAAAACTGTTGTCATGTTTTTCCTCTCTGCGAAGTACACAGGCACATCAGGGAAATGTTGATTTGTGTTTTTCCCTCGTACAAACGGGCCACAGCGTGCAGGTAACAAAAAACAAAGGGAACGGGGAAACAAAAACACCTTCAGCCGGAAATCCTGAAATGCAAATTCCCCTCGCTGGAACCCACGAACGCACGAGGGGCAAACATGCAATAGAACATTTCCCTCTCTGTAACTGACGAAAGTACACGGGGGGATCTGATTTCCTCACCGGTAACTGATGTTGGTACTTGGGTAGAGAAAATTTCCCTGGGGGACCTCTTGACGGCCGCTGGGCTCTTCGGGGACTCGGGCCCCTTGGGGCCTGCGCTGGCCTCTTGGGACCTCTTGGGGGCATCTTGGGCCTCCCCGCTGACCTCTTGGGCCCCCCCGCTGGCCTCTTGGAACCTTTTGGCTTTTTGGGGCCTCTTGGGAAGAATGCAATCTTGGGGCCGGTTTATTTCTTGGGGTGAGTTTCGGGCGATGTAGGGCTGGGCTGGTAGATCGTATGCGTTTTCAAAGGAGGGGGCCCTGCTGGGGCCCTTGGCGATTCCCCATGGACGTTCCTGGAGCGTTTCGGGGCTTTCGGGGAAGTCCCGTGTGCCAGAAAATGCCAGGGACAGCCGGCTATTTTGAAAGATTTCTGGGGTTTGCGTATTCGATCATGTTAAGGTCCTTGTAAGGGGTTTTACGAGGGCCCTCTCAAACGTCATCTCGTTGGAGCATACATAACGCTTGAAAGTTATGGGGCGATCTTCGGATTTGGGGTTAGGGGTTATCTTAGGATTCGGAGTTAGAGGTTTTCTTAGGATCAGGGTTAGGGGTAGGGTTAGGAACCCTTAGGGTTAGGGCTAGGGGCCCTTAGTGTTAGTGGTTATCTTAGGATTAGGGGTTATCTTGGGACCAGAGGTTATGGTTATCTTAGGATTAGAGTTAGGGGTCGGATTATGGTTAGGATTATGGTTAGGGGTTAGGATTAGGGTTAGGGGTTATCTTAGGGTTCGGTATAGGGTTATATTAGGATGATGTCACGACCCCTTCTTCACCAGGGGGGCGTAACAAAAAGGGGTGGGGGGGGGGGGTCCTTAGTGTTAGGGGTTATCTTAGGATTACGGTTAGGGGTAGGGTTAAAGGCCCTTAGGGTAAAAAGGTAGGGGTTGGGGTAGGGTTAGAGGTAGGGTTAGGATTAGGATGAGTGTTAGGGTTAGGGTTAGGGGTAGGAGTAGGGGTCGGGTTGGGGATCGGGTTAGGGGCCCTTCGGGTTAGGGGCCCTTAGGGTTAGAGTTAAGTTTGTACCAGGGGCGGGGGTGGTATATCTTGGAGCCCTTAAGGTTCGAGTTTATACTAGGGACTAGGGGTTGGGTTAGAATGCTCTAGGTTGGATGTTATCATAGGGTTAGGGGTTGGGAATTGTTTAAAGGGCTAGGAGTATATTAACGTTGAGGTTCAGGGTTCTATCAGGGGCAGACTTATGGGGTTATCTTGAGGATAGGATTCGGGTTAGGGTTATGGTTAGGGGTGTATTGAGGTTAGGGTTAGGATTAGGGTTGGGGGTCGCATATCTTGGGGCCTTCAGGATTAGGTTTATCTATGAGTTACAAGGGGGCATTATCTACAGCAAAAAATATATCCTGAGGGCCGCCTGGGCTTTAGACCGTTCCGGAATAATAACAATATTATGGGCAAGGGGCCCCTGATAAGTTCGAGCAGGGGTTGACGCGTGCATCGGCAATTTCGTTGGCTTTATAGGACCCATGAGAGGGGCAGCCCAACATGTGTGATAATGTTTTCTGGTTGCTCGGGTGCCCAGACGGAGCGGCTTCCGTGATTCAGCGAGGTAGCTAAGAGGTAGCTCGGACATCGGTGCTTCTTCGCCGTTGCATAGCATGTTATATCTAGGATCTAGGGCGAGCTAACGAGGTAGCTATGAGAAGCGGTGCTTTGATCTGCGGCCCCTTCGTCGTCGCCCCTCCCCCCCGATATCCATGTGCGTAACCATTTTTGCGGATCAGGTTCATAGTTTCAGGTGAACTCGCCACACTGCGACATGCTAGTGTACTGAGCGAGTGCACAGAGCAGCCCCTGATGGCTGCTACTGCAGCGGGCAGCGTTGCGAGGGCACCGCGTCGCGGTGCCAAGTGTGCGCGCTCGTTCTGCGAGCTGCAGGTGGCGCTGGCCACGTGCGAGAAGTTCGGAGACCTCTTCTCGTGCAGGGAGTGCGGCGAGTTCGGCGACCAGTCTGGATTCGAGTTGAAAGCGTTGGCATCGATGAAGCCCAAGTCGCCAGCCAAGTGGAAGGAAAGGAAGGCGCAGAAGGAGGAGTGGGCCAATGGCAAGGCTGTCGCTGAGGACGACAGGGAGTTCCCCCAGGAGGAGGTCTACGAGGAGACGATTCAGGATAGCTCCTTGTCAGAGGAGTTCACCTTCCAGTCGCGCGACGACTTTAAGGAGGAGCACGGCTGCCTGCCAGACCAGGCGAAGGTGATGACGCTGCGCGTGACGAACTCTAAAGGCGAGGAGTCTTTCGGCGTGGTGCTGGCCACGGAGACGGATGCACCTCCGAAGCTGACGGTGACCGCGACGAGGAGGCTCGTCAGGAGGACACGCCCATCCTCGTGAAGGGCCGCAGCTTCTACAAAGCTCAGGCGAGCAACCTCTTTGAGAACATGTCGGCTGATCGGTCGCGCGCGTGCGGGCAGAAGTTCGGGAACAAGTGCCAGCAGAAGGCCAAGAAGTTCAGCGCCTACAAGAAGGATGCGATCAAGCAGCTCGTGAAGAAGAACGTCGAGAGGCCCAAGGGGTTGCGTCGCATGGTGCGCGATGGTGATGTTCCTGATGACTCTGGCTCGGACGCGGGGGGCGCGTCGTCCGAGGCTGAGGCCGAGGCCGAGCAGGAGGCAGCTGCAGGCGCAGCACAGCAGCAAGTTCCTCCAGCGACCGACGCTGGGCAGGCTTCGGCGTCGGCTGGGCCCCAGCACTCAGACGCGCCAGAGACGCCCAGGGCACCGAGGACTTCAGCAGCGGCGGACAGCTCCAGGACCAAGGAGAAGCGCGCGTCCGAGAACGCGAGCCCGACCCTCGCGTTGGCCCCGAGCTCGAAGAAGGCAAAGCCAGGCACGAACGTCGCGCCGTCGATCGCCGATGCGGCGGCCACGGGCGTGGACGGCGAGGGTGGCCGCCTTAAGCCGCCCGAGCACTGGCACGAGACCATCGCCCCGTCGAGAGTGTTCGCGGGCGCCCCCCTGAAGAGGCACGTGGGCTGGGCAAGGGATTGCGTCAAGCGCATCGCTGGCCAGGGCGAGTCGGTGAAGGCCAACCACTTGACCGAACACATCGACGCAATCGATCTTTGCATGGAGCTGATGACTGAGTTAGCCAATGAGAAAGTGACCTTCGTTAGCCTTAGCACCATCTTGGGGAAACTTGTGACGAAGAAGGTGGACTTCGATTCGAACATCAAGAGCAAGCTTTTGGGGAAGAGGTTGTTCTCATCGATTCTGGCTTTCTCGAGTGGAGATACCGACGACGCCTGCATCAAGGAGATCGTGGATACCGTCATGCCTTTCACGGTTGAGAAGCTGGACGCGAGCCAGGAGGTGACCTGCGATGACGACGGCGACGAGAAGATGGCCCCAGACCCCGAGGAGTTCGACCCCATGAAGGTTAGCATGGCGACTATCGACGGCTCGAGTGACTCCAGGATGACGTTGCTCCTGAGCGTGCTCCTGAAGGAGATCGTCCCAGCGGTGATGCAGGTGGATCAGGCTGGCCAGGTAGCAGCGTCGCGCCTGTGCGCTGCCATGCTGAGTCGGTTTGAGGCAGGCGTCGCAGAGATGGAGGAGATCCCCTCCGCCGCGAGCGACACGTTGGCCGTGCTTCGCGTCATGTGCGCCCTCAGCGACAGCACTGCCGACATGGACTTCGATGCCTTGGACGAGTTCTTCCTCCAGCAGGCCAAGAAGACCAAGGGCGCCCTCGCGGACCTGGGAGTGATGATTCGCTTGAATGAGCACTGGAAGGAGATCTACGAGGAGCTGCAGACCACCATCCAGGATGCCAGGGAGTGGATGCCGAAGATCTTCAAGAGCGCTGCCCAGGTCAAGGCACTCAAGACCAGCGAGGCTCCCATCAGTCTTCCCAGCGCTATCATCGACGAAGCTTTCGACATCCTGAAGTCCTGCCGAACGATCCTGAGGGCCGGCTCCACCCGCACTTTGGAGATCGAGATCGCTGGGGTCCTCGGCGTGATCCAGTCGAAGATGTTCGACAAGAGCGGCGTGGTCAATGGCGGGGACGCCTACAGCAAGGCCGAGCTGCTCGCAGCGGATAAGATGTTCAAGGACAGCCTGGACCTCAAGTGTTGGGTCGAGGAGTTCGGCATCGGCGCGAGGGAGCACATCGGCGCCGTGATCGAGAAGGCAGGAGCGAAGGAGATCATGAACGGGCTGAAGGAGATGATGATGGGCGGCGCCAAGGACGAGGCGGGCAACATCGACATTGAGAAAGTTCGTGCCGTCAAAGTCGCGCTGCATAACCTCGCCGAGAGCTCACTCGATGTCGAGGGCAAGGAAGCGGTCACGTCCTTCTGCAGCCGCGTGTGGGACGCTATCAAGGACGCGGTGAACGCGAGCAATGGCGAGATTGCAGGTGTCATGAAAGACATCGCATTGGTGGCGGGCGACGGCATCACCGACATCTTCAAGGCGTTCCACGCTGCAGGCGAGACGAAGTTCAGCATTGCAGCGCACGTCTCGATGACCAGCGGCAGCGAGGACGGCTCTGGAGTGACGGACGAGGAGCCCATGAAAAGCACGAAGACCATCATCCTGAAAGAGATCGCGCTCGGCCAGGTCATGCAGAGCATCCCCGAGTGCGAGCAGAAGGAGGTCCTGGTCGCTGCCCACACGAGCGCGAAGAACTACATCCAGACCGTCGGAGACCAGGCGATGGGGATATCCAAGGCCGAGCTCGACAACAGGGTGAACCACGCTGCGAAGTGGGCCAAGGGCGGTGCTGACGGTGAATCGTGGTGGGGGTCAGCGAACGACGCGAACGACCTCAGCGAGCTGCTGCCCATGGCGAAGGAGACCGTGTGCAAGCACGCGTCGGAGAGCTTCAACGTCGAGAAGACCAAGATCCAGGAGCTGCTCAAGTCGCACACGGAGGTGGCCAGCGTGTTCACTCGCGTGCCGAGCCCCGACTCCACCAAGACGGCGAACGACGTGATGAAGGCTCTGGCGCAGAGCCACATCGAGGGCATGGTGGCCGCGCTGTTCACCGCCAAGTACAGCAAAGAGGAGCTCAAGGAGAAGGTGTTCGCGCTCAAGAGGCTCGCGACGAAAGAGGGTGCGAAGTGGGACCAGATGCCGTCGGCGCTCGTGGAGCGCGCAGTCAAGGCAGCGAAGCTGCAGTAATGTGGTCGACAGCTGGGATGCTGCGACGTGGGGTGGGTTAAAAAGAAATGGAAAAGAATACTCAGGTACTCGTCGTCGTCGTCGTCCTCCTCACCCTTGTCGTCGTCGTCGTCGTCGTCGTCGTGTTCGTAGTCGTCGTCGATCGTCGATCGTCGATCGCCGATCGTCGTCGTCGTCGGCGATCGTCGACCGTCGGTCGTCGATCGTCGATCGTCGTCGTCGTCGTCGTCGTCGTCGTCGTTTCGTAGTCGTCGTCGATCGTCGATCGTCGATCGCCGATCGTCGTCGTCGTCGGCGATCGTCGACCGTCGGTCGTCGATCGTCGATCGTCGTCGTCGTCCTCGGGGCGGGCGCGGCGTCCGCCTGTCATCAGCTTCGGCCTCTTCCCAGGACAGCCCGCCAGCCCGCGGCCCGAGGGAGGATGAGGCATGGAGGGAGGAGGAGGGGGGAGGGAACGGGCGGGGTAGGGAGGTGGACGGCAGGCGGGAGGGAACGTACAGGAAGGGAAAACACCAGGAAAAAGGGGGGGTGACGGCGCGGGGGGGCGGTAGGACGAGGGGGAGTGGATGAATGCGAAGACGGATGAATGATAAGGCATGGGAGTGGACAAGTTGGATAGCCGCGAGGGGCGCGAGGATGCGGTTGGGCAAGGAGGAGGCGAAAGGCGAGGATGAGGTGGGCAATGTGGAGGCGCATGGAGGGTGTAACAGGAGGGCTCCAAGATATGTTAAGCCTAGCTCTAACCCCCACCCCAATTACAAGATAGCCGCTAAAGCTAACGCTAAAACTACCTCTAAGATAGCACATAACCCTAACCCTGAGATAACCCCATAACCCAAACCATCATATAACCTCTAACCTGCGGTGGCCCCGAACCCCTCGCCCTTAGATGACCCCTAACCCAAAGTACTCTAACATTAACCTCAAAACAACTCCTAACCCTAAGGGCCCAAGGTACACTAACCCTAACACCAACATATCTTTGACCCCTAACCCTAAAGGCCCCTAACCCAGATGGCATTATGGGGGGGGGGGAGGATGATAAGGAGGTGGAGGAGGAGGAGAAGGATGAAGAGAGGGAGGAGGAGAAGGAGGGGGAAGAAAAGGGGATAAGGAGGAGGAGGGGTAGGATGTGTGGGAGGATGGCGAGGAGGAGGAAGAAAGGGGACGGGGGGAGGAGGAGAAGGAGGAGGATGAGGAGGAGGAGGCAGTTTTTTGTGGATGCAAACACGGATGCGCCGTATGGCGCGAACAACTCGGGTATAGTTGCCCGTGATAGTGGTAGCGGAACTGTAGTGCGACCCCCCGTGATTTGTTGCGCCAGCAACGGCTGCATCTTGCTAAGCAGCCTTCTTGGTAGCGGATCTTGAGATTGCGCGGCGTGCCGTGGTGCATTCGGCCTGTGGTATTGATGTCATGTCGGGCGTGCGTGCGCATGAATGAAACTATTGTGTTGGCGCGTGAACCGCTCGCTATGGTGCGCCCAAGCACACGGAGATACAAAAAAACAAAAAGCGGCGCTGAGAAGGAAAACGTGCATATGGAAAAAAAGAAAGGGTTTGAGGAAACAAACATGAACCCTGACATAGCTCTTGCGGATGCTCTGCGGATGCTCTGCGGGTGCTTTCGGGTGGGCCTGCGGATGCCTCTGCGGGAGCCTGGCGGGGAAAAAAACAAAAGGGTTCCCGATGTGGCCCTGTAGGATGATCTGCCGACATAAAACTAGAAATACTGTTAATACTGTTAACCAGTTACCGGAGATCTTAGCACGCCCTGGCCCGTTGGGCCGGCGAATTCAGGGCGCGTACCACAGGTCGCGTGCTTATTCGTTGCAGACACGGTCGCGTACCACAGGTCGCGCACCGCTGTCATTTTTGGTCGCGTACCACAGGTCGCGCACCACGCACTGTTTTCCAGAACGCGTACCACAGGTCGCGTACCAAAGATTACAGACAAATGCGCGTACCACAGGTCGCGCACCGCTGTCGATTCAGGTCGCGTGCCACAGGTCGCGCACCATTCACCATGACTCAGGACGCGTGCCACAGGTCGCGTACCTAGTCATTGTAGACACGGTCGCGTACCACAGGTCGCGCACCTCTGTCTATTCTGGTCGCGTTCCACAGGTGGCGTACCATTACCGTTCAGGGCTCGTACCACAGGCCGCGTATCTATTGATTTTATACGAGGTCGAGTACCGCAGGTCGCGTACCGGTGCCGATCTTGGTCGCGTACCACAGGACGCGAACCTGAGACCTCCTATCCACTTCTCGGGCCGGACGACGACGTTGACGATGATGATGCTGATGATGAGGACGAGGATGGGGAGGAGGAAGAGGACACTTGTCACATGTGACACTTTTTCGTTTTCATGTCTGGAGGAACGCTCATGACTCTCACTCGGACTGTCTTGCGGCAGTGAGGCCGTGAGGTGCCGATGATATCAGTCGGGCCGCCGCTGCGGCGAGAGGTGGGTGGGTCTGAGTGTGTGCGGGGGAGGGGGGGGGGGCAAAAGCTCACGGCAAGCGAGTGAGAACATACAAAACGGACATCGATATCCAAATTGTCCGAGGATGCGTGCCGCCGCTGTGGAGGCGAGAGGGGAAGTACCGAGCGGCGACGATGAAGGCGAGGGGGGTGGGGATATGGAGCAAGGGGGGGAGGGGGGCAAGGGCTCGCGGCAAGCGAGGGAGGCCAGAAAAAATTGACATCGATGTCCAAATTGTCCGCGGCGACCTGCCGCCGCTGCAGCAAGAGGTGGGTGGGTGCGTGCGTGGAGGGGGGGGGGGGAAGAGCCCGCGACACGCGAGGGAAGCCAGACAGAACGGACATCGATGTCCAAGTTGCCCGAGGTTACGTGCCGCCGCTGTGGAAGCGAGAGGGGAACTACCGAATGGCAACTATGACGCCGAAAGGGGTGGGGAATAGGGAAGAAGGGGAGGAGGGGCAAGCGCTCGCGGCAAGCGCGGGAAGCCAGACAAAAAGGACATCGATGTCCAAATTGTCCGGAGCCACCTGCCGCCGCTGCGGCGAGAGGCGTGTGTGTGTGTGTGTGTGTGTGTGTGTGTGTGTGTGTGTGTGTGTGTGTGTGTGGTGGGGAGGGGGGGGAGGGGGCAAGAGCCCGCGGCAAGCGAGGGAGGCCAGACAAAACGGACATCGATGTCCAAATTGTCCGAGGGTGCGTGCCGCCGCTGTTGAAGCGAGAGGGAGACAACCGAACGGCGACGATGACGGCGAGGGGAGCGGGGAATAGGGTGGAAGGGGGGAAGGGGGCAAGGGCTCGCGGCAAGCGTGACAAGGGGAGGGAGGATGAGAGGGAGGAGGAGGAGGAAGACGTGGGGGAGGGATATGAGGGAGGAGGGAGGAGGAGGCTGAGGAGGTAGAGAAGGAGGAGGGGTAAGATGAAATATAAGAGGAGGAGGAGGCCATCCAGAGACGATGCCCAGGTGAGTTGCCCTGATCTGGCAAGTGAAGGAGCATACCGAGGAACAAAATCTTAGGAAGCCGACGTACCTGAGCAGGGAGAAGATGGCGGAGAAATAGGAACAACAAGGACACGAGGAATCGGATGATGATGAGGAGGAGGACGATGAGGAGGAGGAAGGATGGGATGATGATGATGATGATGATGATGATGATGATGATGATGATGATGAGGAGGAGGAGGATGAGGAGAGGATGGAGGAAGGGGAAGAGGAGGAGGAGGAAGATAAGGATGATGATGATGATGATGATGATGATGATGAAGTGGAGGAAGAGGAGAATGAGGAGGATGAGGTGGGAGGCCCTCACGAGGCGCGCTTGAGAGCCTTGGGGGCGCTCTTGGGGCCATCTTGGAGGAGATCGATCAAAAAAGGGAAGGGGGGTTAAGATTAGCGCCGCCCCTCGGGAGCCTCTAACATCGCCTCTTGGACCACCCTTGGAGCGCTCTTGGAGCGCTCTTGGGCGCTCTTGGGGTCGTCTTGAGGCTCTCTTGGGCCCCTCTTGGGGCTTTCTTGAGCCATTTTGGAGCCATCTTGAGGCCTCGGATGGCCATGGGAAGCGAAATGGCGAGAAAGCAAAAATCATTGGTTTTCCTCAGGTCTTCAAAGGATTGTTGCCTCTTGGAGACCTCCTTGGAAAGCTATTTGGCCTCTTGGAGCCGTCTTGGGGCGGTGTTGGAGCCTCTTGGAGCATCTTCGGAGCCATCTTGAGGTATCTTAGGCTATCTTGATCAATCTTGGAGGTCATCATAGGCTTTCCGAAGCGCTCTTGGAGCCATCTTGAGCGAAAACGTACCCTCTGACCGCTCGCGAAACGCCCCGTCCAGGTCCAGGGGAGGGGGTTAGGGGGAGGGGTAAACCCCTCCCTGAAGGGGAAGAAGGAGGGGTGGAAGAAGAAACTCTCTAAACCACCTACGCCCAGAGGGCTGGTGGGATTCTGGTCAGAACGCACCCTAGGAGAGGGCCGTGGAGTAGTTGGCAGTATCGGCACCTTTGCGTCACCCCAGAGGAGGAGGAGCGAGCAGGAGCAGGAGGAGAAGGAGCGATGAGCACGTAGTAGAGGAGGACCAGTGTAAGCCCGAGATCCGTGTAACGGTTGCTGAGTTGTCCATCTTCGATCACGAGGTTCAAGGCAGTCTCAAGCGATAGTCCCATTACAAAGAGGAGCCGGCGTCCATCCATGCAGATGCGACATTCGTTGAATTTTGAAGCATTCAAATACATATCAAGCGAAACTCATTTCGAAGAGGAGTTTCTCTCCGTCGTGGTAATTGCTGCAAGCTTTCACTGAACACGAAATTGCGTGACGCTGAGGTGAGAGCTCCACTTTGAACAAGAGCCGCACACCGTCCTTATGGTTGCTGCCTTTTAAGACGAGTGTGGGGCCGAATGCGCGCGGCTATGAGGCGAAAACCCAATTTTGAAAACGATATCCCTCCATGATTGAAGTTCGTAGCAGTTGCTATCTTTTGCGACGGATGAGCGCAGCGTTATGGGGAGTTTTCCATGTTGACACTGGGTTGTTATCCGTAGCTGTTAGTGTTGCAATGTTTTCGTACTCATGCGTATTCGGATCGAAGGCGAGTTTACATTTTGAAAACGATCCCCTCCATCCGTGCAACTGTTGCAATTTGTATGCTTCAGGATCAAGCATGGTGGAAAAGCCTCAGGCGAAATGGCCGCCCCGCTCTACGGATATGTCTGGTGGTGCGACAGGTCGGAGTTATCGATATGGAAAAGTTGGGAGGCGGGAGATGCCAAAGATGAAGAGAAGGCTTATAGGGAAAGTGCGAAGGCGGGAGATGCCAAAGATGAAGAGAAGGAGGGGTGGGAGGAGAAGGAAGGAGCGCAATCATGGGGGAATGGTAATGAGGAAGATGAGGAAGCGGCGAGGGACCTCGACCTCCCGAGGAGGCCCCCGACCTCCTGAGTATTGCTGACTAGACCGCCTCTGTCCTTCTCTTCTGCCACGCGCGGCCGCACCGGATCCATGCGGGCAGCTCGCAGCAACAGGAGACAAGGGAGGGTCGAGGGTGGCATGGAGGCTGTCCACCATCCCATCGCCGCTCCTCTCCAGGCCCTCGCTCTCTGCAGATTGCGCCGCCACGCCACGCGGCACCCGCATGCAGCCCAGCAGCGAAGCACCCGCAGTCTGCGGGGGTGGAGGCAGGGCCGCGGCAGACGGGGTGGGCACGGGCTCGCCGCGCAGAGAGCAGACGGGGGCCGAGCAGCGCGCGCGGGCTCGCAGCAGCTTGTTGTCGTGAACTTCCTCCGGCGGGGGCGCCCTGTGGGCAGGCAGACGGGGCGGCCTCCTCGCAGGGCCCAGACGGCCTTCGTCCCTGTGAGCGGCTCTCTAGGCCTTCCCCGAAGCCACAGGCGGCTTTTGAGAAGGCCGGAGGGCTTCCGCGATGACCCGATGCCTTCTGAGAAGGCTTGCCCTCTCTCACTTCCCCCCTCGGCGCGCTGTCGATCCTGCGGAGGCTCGACAAATCGAAGGTTGGCCTGGGTTCAGTTGGGGCCCGTAAGGCCTGGCGGCAGTCCTGGGTTATCGCGGAGGCAACCTCGGACTACTCTGGGACCATGTATCGGCTGCATCTTGTTTCCAGTCTTGAGGCATCTTGGGGCCATTCAGGGCCATCTTGGCGCCTCAGCGGTCCCAAGCCACACCCGTGGTCTTCGGGCGGTTCAGGCCTCTTGGCAAGCGGAATGCCCAGAGCCCAGAAAATTTCGAGGGCTGAATGGGTGTGGTCTACTTTTTTGAAAGCGTACGCCAGGGCAGGTTTCATTTCGATCCGACTGGTCCGATTCGGTATCGATTATGGTTGGCCCGCCCGATTCGATTTAATGTGATTTCGATGTTCCGGTGATTCGATGGGGGCCGGCCGATGCTTGCATGGCGCTGTCTGTCATCTTGCCGCTGCCGATCCGATTCGATCTCGACTCCGTGCCTGCAGCCCGATCCGACGTACATTCCGATTCGACCCGATCTCTCGAGTAAACGTTGAGGCCCTTTGGCGGTGACTTTTTCCAATGCGGGCTCTTGTTGTTCAAAGCGCTTCTCTACGAACGAAGTGGAATCAAAACTTCATATTCACAGATCAACCTCGTCTCGGTGAAGCACTATCGAGACCCTCTTCGGATTTTATTGGGACGACCTCTTGCATTATGTTTGCTGTTTCGGGGCTTTGGGCGCCATCTTGAGGAATATGCTGGGGTTTGGGTGTCGTTATGTGAGGTCTTGAGGTTTTCATTTGCCCAACGCGGCCAATGACACCCGTGGTGTTGCTGGAGCTAGCCTGCTCGTCAGAGGTCCCCCGTATCAGCCCTTCAGTTGCCCTCCCCCCAATGCTCCCACTTGGCTCAAATATTGTGTGAAGCGTTCGGTTTTACGGGGACCTGATTTCTGGCAACACAGTACCTTGCGTGTGCCAGCATGGATCCGCAGCGTGTGCCTATTTTAGTTGGCTGCGGTCGGATTACAAAACGAATCACTGTCCGGCAAGGTGATACCAAGTTTCCATCTCCTCTCGATCTATTGTCCGAGGCTGTCGACGCAGCTGCCAACGATCTAGGGCTTGCTGGTGCGGCTACGGCTGATGTTTTGGCCTCTGTTGAATCTGTCGGGACGGTTAATATGGGTCCAGTTGGCATTCATAAACTAATTGGTGGTGATGGAGTTTACCACAATATTTACCCCAATATGCCATGGTCTCTCGCCAAGCACTACGGTGCTGAGCCAAAGAGGGATCTCCTTTTTAGCTCCATGGCTTCGGGCCATCAGCCCCAATTGACTGTAAACACGATCGCAGAGCTCATTGGGCGAGCTGAAATCAAAATTGGACTTTGTGCTGGCTGTGAATTCCTGAACTTGTTGAAGCAACTGGTGAAGCTTGGTTGGAAAGTGAAGCCTCCAGATGCTGCAAACCACGCGACTGATGAGTTTTCTGATAAGTTTTTGCCCTGGGGTGATGCAGCATCGTCGCGACCAGTGAGGCCAGGCTCGCCTGTGCATCACAAGCTCTTCAACAACACCCACCCACAAGAATTGGCAAACTGTTTGACGGCACCCGTACACGTTTACCCCATGTTCGAGCAAGCCATACGAGGTTCACGAGGTTTGTCGGTAGAGGAACACATGAAACAGCAATCCCAGCGATGGGCTGGGTTCTCCGAGATCGCAGCTGAACACCCGACGCACTCATGGTTTCCAATAGCACGAACAGCTGAAGAGATCCAGCATCCCAATGGAACTCACAACAGATTTGTTTGCTACCCTTACACGAAGTACCACTGTTCAGTGATGGATGTGGATCAAAGCGCCGCGATTATTTTGATGTCTGTGGCGGAAGCTCGACGGAGAGGCATCCACGAATCAAAGTGGGTATATTTGCATGGATGTTATGAAGCAGTTGATTCTGGAGCCAGTCTGGATAGAACGGAGTTGCACAGAGTTCCTGCAATGGAGATGATGGGCGCAGCATGCTGCAGTGATGCAAACATATCCGTTGATCAAATCGACTTTTACGATATATACAGCTGTTTCCCCTGCGCAGTAGACATCTGCGTGTCGTCCTTGGGTATAAAGCCAGAAATAGCAAACGATCCTCGGAAACTTACCATCACAGGAGGCATGGCATTTCATGGTGGTCCTGGTGCAAACTATGCGATGCATTCAATTGCAGCGATGATGGAGAAACTTCGTATTTTCCCTGGGAAATTCGGCATGGTTACAAGCAACGGTGGGTATTTGACCAAACATGCAGCTGGCATTTACTCGACCTTGCCGTACTCTGTTACCCATCCTTTCGCGTCAGGTTGGTCACGGAGTGATCCGGCAAAGTACCAGGCGGAACTCGATGCAATCCCTTGTCAAGAAATCGCCACATCTCCACATGGCGCCGGTCGAGTAGAGAGTTACATTGTTCAACACGATGGGCAAAACAACCCTGTGAAAGCCATTTGCGTTGGACTCCTGCAAGAGGGTGATGACTGTGGGAAGCGTTTCTTCGCAATTAACGAGGAGCGTGACAGCATGTTGGAAGTAATGTCTCGGGATTTGATTGGGGAGACTGTCCATGTAGTACCAGCATCAAAACTTGGTTGTCCGAACACGTTTGCGTTGTCCGCGGGCATACCCACGAGCCGCATGTAATTTCTGAGCAAAGAATGGGATTGATCCAATTCGCCAGTGAGTATCCAGAAGGTGCCTTGATTTCCTTGGACCGCCCAGGTCAGCTCCAAAACGGTCTGCCGAGAGTCAACCCGCGCAGTAAGGATCGGTGGCGAGCGAGGGAGGGAAGTGAGAAGGAGAAGGCCCTCTCAGCAGGCGGCGGGGCTTCTCAGAAGGCCTCTGGCCTTCTGAGAGTTTTTTGTATCTTCGGGAGAGGACCGGAGTCCTAGGCCTCCTAGATGATGTCTGCAGTCGATGGGGTCGGAGGGTTGCGCCGCATCGCCCAGAGGGTCGCGCTGCATCGCCGATGCATCGCCGATGCGGCTCGATGTGGAGCCCCATTTTCTCCGCGCTAGCGTCGCCGATGCACCGCCGTCGTTGCCGATGTATCGCCGATGAATCGGCGTTGCGGCGCGATCCTCCGACCCTATCTACTCGGACCCCAGCTAGGAGCCTTGTAATAGTGAGGATGGGCAACTTTCCAAGGTCTCCCTTGCACCCTTCCCCTGCGGCCCATCCCTGGCCGCTTGTGGTGGCCGCGCCCCGCCCGGCAGAGTGTCGACATGGCCTTGCAAGGCAATTGCATCCTTATCGTGAGGTCTGATCGATATGGGTGGACTGTACTTGCTTGCTGCGCGACGACGTGCACATCGCACGCGATGCGCTGCACGATGCACTGCTCGCGCGAGACGATCACGACGCCTTCGGCGACCGTATCTCGACTGCACCTGCGAGCACGGCCGCTCCGCGGGGACTGGCACGGGGCTCTCCCCGGCTCGGGGGACGAGAAGCACGACGATCGCGGCCACGACGTCGCGGGGTGCTGTAGGCGCCGATCGTGGCCATGGTCCGTGCTAGTTGGAGCCGGCAAGGTGTCTGAGGTGGCCCAGCACTCGTCCCGGCCAGCAGGAGGGGGGGGAAGAGGTTCGAGGTGTTCGGCTCGAGGAGTGGTGCTTGCTTGAATTCTTCGGCCTCCGGAAGCCGTTCTCGGGCCCCGGGACCGTCAAATACGGATCCGTGGTGAAAACCGGCGCCAGATGGACCCTGGGATCGGCGTAATCCCATCATACATGTGCGTCGCCCCCCCAGGGGCGACGCGCGCACCGAGAAGTCTTATAGTATATGCTTCGTGGCGTGCGCTTTCTGACCACACCGCTCGGGAAACGATACACTACAAGGTTCGGGTCGGACGCGCACCTCCAAGGAGGACATATAGTATTAGTATATCTCTGTGCGTCCCATGGGAGGGGTCTGGGGACCGATTTTGCGCCGATTTAGCCTCACCCCCCCTCCTGGAAAATTTCCTCGAGTCCCATCCAGTTCAGACCCCCTGGCCACCTCTAGGGTCCGCGGGCGGCTCGTGTGTACTGCGCCGCGCGGGCGCGCCTCCTGAGGCGTCGTTGATGCTCGGCCCAGGAGTTTACACGGCGTGCAGTTGTTTGGCCCTCCGAGCCGCAGTGATGTGCGTCGGGTGTGCCGCGTTGGGGCAGGACCCGAAGGGAGCACCAGCGTGGTGCGGTAAGTGGGCGCCGTTCTCGAAAGAGGGGCCCCGAGAGAGATGAGTCTCAGGTCTGCGCGGTTGTCTGGGGTCGAGACTGGACCCCCATCCTTGGCGCGCGGAGCGCGGCGGGGAGCCGTCGCCGGTGGCGCACCAATGGGTGCGGGGGTCCAGCGCCGACCCGAGAAAGGCGCGCGGGCATCCGAAAGTTCATGCTCATGCAGGATTCGAGTATTGGATCGACTACAGAATTGATTCGCCCCAAAGTTGTTTATTCCTGTCGACTCTACGCAAAAATGCGTAGAATGTAGCAGATCTCCGAACATTTGACGGTAAAGCAAATGTACGCAGTGGACCTGCCACTCGAAGGTTTTTGCTATTCTGGGGGTGCTGGAGGCTTCTGGCCGTGCTTGGACTCCCGAGGGGGTGCTCTCCAGACCCCGGGCCGGCATGGAGCGAGTCAGGCCGAAGAGGCCAGCCCCACGCGGAGGGCCCCGGGGTCCAGGGCCCCTCCGGGGCAAGATCAGAAGGGACAGGTTCAGTGGGGCCCGTATCGACGCCCAATCGCCCACTGATTGAAGGCCCGATAGCCCACCCCCGCCCAGGAGCGTGCGGATTATCGCCAATACATTGGCGAAGTTTTCCCCCCCTCTTCCTCGTCCTCCTCCTCGTCCTCCTCCTCGTCCTCCGTCCCCTCCGCTTCCTCCGCCCCCTGTTCCTCTGCCTCCTCCTCGTCCTCCTCCTCCTCATCCCCCTCCTCCGCCTCCACCTCCGCCTCCTCCTCATCCTCCTGCTCCAATCCTCAACATCCTCCCCCTCCTCATCCTCGTCCTCATCATCCGCTTCCTCCCCCTTCCGCAGCCTCCTGATCCTGCTCATCCTCCGCCCTCCTCCACCTCCGCCTCCTCCGCCTCCCCCTTCCGCCTCCTCCTCCTCCTCCTCCTCCTCCTCCTCTTCCTCCCACCTCCTCCCTCCTCCCTCCTCCCTCCCTCCTCCCTCCTCTCCTCTCCTCCTCTCCTCCTCCCTTCGCGCCGGCGTCGAGCGGGAGTCGTCGCGCCGACCCGCGGGGTGGCGCGGCAGGCGGCAGCCGGGCGGCGGCAGCAGCGCCAGCCAGCCAGCGGCCCTCGCAGGCGCGGGGGGGGGGCGCACGGGCCGCGGCGGCGTGCAGGTCGGCGTCGCCTCACATCGATCCTCGAGGAGCGGAAAAGCGGCCGCGCGCGGAGGGGGGCAGAGGGGGAGCGGGAGAGGCTTCCGAGAGGGTGCGGGCCTTGTCTATGGATGCGGCGCCTGTAATCTGGACGCCCGAGATGGGCACGGAAAGAATGGGTACGACGCCCAGCAGCGGTTCCTGTTCATTCTGGACTGGACTCGCTGTCGGTGTCGCCGCGGCCTGTGTACATTTGAGACAGAAGGTCGCCTGCCCAACAGCGGCCGCTGTTGGTTTGGGACAACATTTGTTGTTGGGCATCGTACCCATTTTTTCGATACCCATGTCGGGCGTCCAAATGTAAGAAGCAGACTCCCGAGAAGCCTTCCCCCCTGCCCGCCTCCCCCTCTGCGCGCCGCCAAGAAAAAATGTCACACTCCTCGGCAGGGGGGAAGCGGGTCCTGAAGTCGGCGGCGAGCGGGGGGGAGGAAGGAGAAGGAGGAGGCCTTTTCAGAAGGCGGCGGGTCTTCTCAGAAGCCCTCGTGTTTTCTGAGGGGCTGCCGGTGCCTTTGGGGAAGGCTTGGGAAACCTCTCAGAAGGTCGGGGGACTTCCGAGCCTCCTGAGAAGACCTTCGCTTTCTCACTTCCCCCCCCCCTCCAGCTCGCCGCCGACGGGGGGAAACGGGTTCCGAGTTTTTTCGCCGTCTTCGGGCCCTTGGGGTCCTCCACGTGCCCTGGGACTGGGAGTAAACGATTCGGGATGGAGATCCCGCCCGGGGGGAAGGCCCCAGGGTCCAGGACCCGTTGCGCTCAGGACTAGTTTCCCCCACGCTAGAAAGTGGCATGTGTGGCACCCCGCAGTTGCGGATAAGAGAGACGGAGGACGTCCCACGCGATTGCGCGATGCTTGTAAACCTTTGTGAGGACGTCCCGCGCGAGAGCGCGAATTTGCAATCAGCTGTGGGTAAGTGGTAAGTATCAGGCGTGAGCCGCTGTTGTTGTAGCTGCGGCGGGACAACCTTGCAATTTCAGCGGGAATAGTCTCCTTTATAGAAACAGACAGGGTAAGAGCCACGATCGGGGCACCACGACTGGAAAACACAATGTTCACCGTTGGGAGGATCAACAGTCATAGTTTTCAAGAAGAAGAGTTCAACAACAGCACCAGTCGTTTTAGGACTGTTCGGCCTTATCCTCTGGCCTGCCGCTAAACACGTGTATCCCAAACCTTCGGTGTGTTGTTATATTTGTTTTCTTATTTTTCTTCGATCGTTCCCGCTTTATGGTGTATCTTTATAGCTTGCCACGCGTATTGTGCGTAGCCCCCAAATCAGGGAAAGAGAGGACGGATGGAAGGGAAGGGAAGGGGAGAACATGAAGCACACGCGAGATCAGCAGAGGGGGGGCCAGGAACTGACAACACGTGGCAGAACCAGACGGGCAGATCGGGCAGGTAGACCGTAGCGGGCAGGACGGGAAGGCGGGCCCAGGTAGCCAGGTCGAACAGGCGGGGTGCTGAAGCGAGAGTCTGCATGAATTGCGAGATCTCGAGCGATATTGCGATTCACAACTAAATCGGGAGTAAGGCCAAGGTGAGAGCGATATTCCTGACCGTCGAGGGCACGGCGTTGGAACAAGATGCAAGGAAGTTCCATTCGAGTGTGCAATTCTTGCGCACATATTCAGTGAAGACGACCCGCGCGACAGCGCGATTTTGAAAACTAATGTGAGGAAGTATCAGGCGGGCGCTGCTGTTGCTGTAATCTGGGAGCCAACAACACAGTTCGGTAACCTCGGATGATCCCTGATAGAAGAAACAGGGTCCGGGCCTCAGAAGGTGAACCTGAATTGGACAGAACAAATGGTCACCCGTGGCCGGAGGAGCAACACTACTTATGTTTCAGACAGGAGAATTCAAGAACAACGGCAACAACAATCATTATGAGACTGTTCGATCCTATCTGCTCGCGTGCCATTCGACACGTATATCCCAAACCCTCGGTGCCCGTTTTTTCTTGTTTTTCTTCTTCTTCGAACTTGACGCCCTTGGGGGGGTACCTTCTCTGCCTGCCACGCGCTTCCAGCGCAGCCCCTAAAACAGGGGAAAAGAGGACGGATGGAAGGGACAACGGATGCACCACGAGAAATATCCGCAGGAGGGAGGCTAGGATTCGAAGCACGTGGCAGAACTGGACGGGTAGATCGGGCGTGTAGACCCTCGCGGGCGGATCGGAAAAGGCGGGCCTTGGCGGCCAGGTCGAGCAGGCGGGTTGCTAGTGTGTGCGTCGCGCATGGATCGCGAGGTTTCCAGCCATACTGCGATTCCCACGTAAATCGTGAGAAAGCGGGAGGGGGAGGAGGAAAAGGAATGGGTGGAGGAGGAGGACGAGGAGGCAGAGGAGGAGGAGGAGAAGGAGGAGGAGGAGGAGGGCTATGACAAGGAAAAGGACGATGATGAGGAGGAGGAGGCGGCGGCGGAGGAAGAGGAGGAAGAAGGAGTCGGAGGAGGAGCAGGAAGAGGAGGAAGAGGAGGGGGAAGGAGACGGCGAGGGTGATGGGGAAGAGGAGGGGGAGGAGGAGGATGATCAGGATGAGGAGGTGCAAGGAAAAAACGCCACAGAGGTCTCGCGCAATCGGTCTAACGTAAGCAGGAGGAGGATGGTTGCTGCTCATCATATGAACGCTCAGAAGACGAACCCTAATAATAGCGAGCGTACACATCAGGTTACGACTGATCATAGCACCATGAACCATATTACGACGGCGAACATGAAGAAGCATCGTAATAATACTTTGAGTCAGAACAATAGTACGAATAATAACTACACAACTGTATGACTAATACTAAGGATCATACGACCACTACCGTTAACACTACTAGTACGACGAAACATACGAATACAAATCATACTATCAATGTGCATAACAGCAACACTAAGCACTACAACTAATACGAATGATACGTCGAACAACACGCATACTCAAACGACGGCGAAGACGGCTGGCAATACGTTTAAAACTAAGAAGACGATTCACATCGGCAGAACATGTTGACCAGACTGCCATTGCTAGTGTTATTGAGCGTACGAGCTTTGTGAGACTGCTAAGACTGATCAACATACTAATGCACATAGATTAAGAGGATGCTGATGCTGATGGTGAGGAGGAGGCACATCCACAAGGAGGGAGAGGAGGACCATGAGGAGGGGAAGGAGGACGATGAGGAGAAGGATGCTGATGATGATGATGAGGAGGAGGGGGTGATTTGCTACCGAAGCGACGACTGTGAAGAAGGAGGAGGAGGCGGCGGAAGCGGAGGCGGAGGCGGAGGAGGAGGAGAGGGACGAGGATGAGGAGAAGGAGGAGGAGGAGGCGGAGGAGGAGGAGAGGGACGATTATGAGAATGATGAGGGGGAGGAGGAGAAGGAGGAAGGGGGAGGAGGAGGAGGAGGAGGATGAGAAGGAGGAGGAGGGGGAGGACGAGGGGGAGGAGGAGGAGAGGACGAGGAGGGAGGAAGGAGGAGGAGGGAGGAGGAGGAGGAGGAGGAGGAGGAGGAGGGAGGAGGAGGGACGAGGAGGAAGAGGAGGAGGAAGAGGAGGAGGATGCGGAGGCGGAGTCGGAGGCGGCGGAGGCGGAGACGGGGGCGGAGGCGGATGCGGAGGCGGAGGCGGAGGCGGGGGCGGAGGCAGAAGTGGACTCGGAGACGGAGGCGGAGGAGTAGGAGGACGATGAGGAGGAGGAGGACGAGGACGATGCGGAGTCGGAGGCGGAGGAGGAGGAGGAGGGGGAGGAGGACCAGTGGACACCCAAGAGTCATCAACGATGTTGGAATTCACCCTCCAAGCTCCCTCTCCACAAGCTCCTGCAGCGGTTCATTCCATTGAGGGACCTGCTTCGTTGGAAGACAACAGTTTGAAGTTTCTGAAGCGTGCCAACACAGTATTCTCAGGATTTCAACGCCACGTATCAACCTCACTGCTGCGTCGAGACGATCGAGAATCGTGCCAGAACGCCATTGCTGGGACTTCAACAGAGCGAGCCAACATTACCGTTGCGCCCGCATAATCCTGAATCCTTTCAACACACCGCTTCTGGTAGGTTGATCATGGGAACCCGTGAAACCCTTCAATTTGTTATAAAAAGCGAATGCGCGCCTCGCTAAAACGAAAGCCACAGTTAAAAAAAGGAGCCGCCCCCAATCCGTGACACTCTTTAACATGTGTACAACAACTGATGTGCGCGACGCTAAGGCGAGAGACACATTTTGACAACGACCCGCCCTCAATCCGTGAAGCCCTTGCAAATATTGTGCGCGGCGCTAAGCCACATTTTGGCAACGACCCGCCCTCAATCCGTGAAGCTTTTCTAAGCTTTGAAAACGAATGCGCGCGGCGCTAAGGCGAGAGCCACATTTTGAAAACCGCCCGCCTTCCATGCGTGAAGCTCTTCCAATTGTTTCAAACGAGCGTGCGCGGCGCAAAGGCGAGAGCCACATTTTGGAGCCCCCCGCCCTCCATCTGTGAAGCTGGTGTTCTTTCTTAAGCCTCAGAGTCATCAATGGTGAGGAAGTCTCAGGCGAAACGCCCGGCCCGCCCCAAAGATTGGCCCCGGGGTGCGACAGAGAGTGGTTCCCGATAAGGAAAGGAATTGACGAGGAGGAGGAGGAAAAGGAGGAGAGGGAGGAGCAGGAGGAATAACACTAAGAAGAAGACTGTTGTTCGCATAATAATAGTACTAAGAGTCATAATGATAACGATAATGCTGATACCTGCAATAATGATAATCACAGGGACGATGTAATAACGACAATGTCGTACTTGTTTCATTAATTGTAATTCAAAATTTAAGCATACTCTATGCCACTACCATTAATCATAAAAACACGCATGTCGAATCTAGTATAATACTATCCATAATACCAGTCATGCTAAAAATAGTAATCCGAATATCAAGTATATGAACGACACGAAAACATATTAGTATTAACGGTGAGAAACCATACTACATAATACAACTACCCATCCGGATACGAATATTAATCAGACGAGTAAGGAAAATACGCAGAAGCATAAACATGAACATAAGCAGAAGCGACCGCAGAAACACAAGCAGACGCAAACACATCATCAGCATACTCCTAACAACAGGAAGGGAATAATAAAACGACAAAAGCAGAAGAGGGGGATGACAAGGGGTCCCCTTTGCCGTCCCCATCGCCAGGCCTGCCTGCCGCCTCCCAGACGAGGCTCGCGGAGCTGCAGCTCA
>CAUYUJ010016191.1:0-167500 GCA_963575745.1 Prorocentrum cordatum | reverse complement strand
TAGTAATAGTTAGTAGAAGTAGTACTCGTATCAGTATCAGTAGTGATAGTCGTAGTAGTAGTAGTAGTCGTCGTCGTAGTAGTAGTAGAAGTCGTAGTAGTAGGAGAAGCATTCGTAGTGGTAGTGGCTGTAGTATCAGTATTCGTAGTTGTAGTCGTAGTAGTAGTAGTAGTAGTAGTAGTAGTAGTACTAGTAGTAGTAGTAGTAGTAGCAGCAGCAGCAGTAGTAGTAGTAGTAGTAGTAGTAGTGGTGGTAGTAGCAGAAGTAGTAGTAGTATTACTACTACTACTACTAGCACTACTGCCTGTTCTACTACTACTACTACTACTACTACTACTACCTACTACTACTACTACTACTACTACTACTACTACTACTACTACTACTACTACTACTACTACTACTACTACTACTACTACTACGACTACTACTACTACTACTACTACTACTACTACTACTACTACGACTACGACTACGACTACGACTACTACTACTACTACTGCTACTGCTACTACTACTACTACTACTACTACTACTACTACTAGTGCTACAACTAGTAGTAGTCGTAGTAGTAGTAGTATAGTAGTAGTAGTAGTCGTCGTCGTCGTCGTCGTCGTCGTCGTCGTCGTCGTCGTCGTCGTCGTGGTCGTCGTGTTTGCCGTTGTCGTCGACATCGTCGTCGTCGTTGTGGTCGTCGTCATTTTTTTTTCGCCGCAGAAGTACGGGGAGGAAGGAGGAACTCTCTACCCCCATGTATGCAACCAGTACCATGTGTTCATTTTTTCTCATCTTGCCCCCCTATCCAGGGAAGCTGGGGGAACTAGCGACCCCGCCCCCAGGGAGGGGGCCCTACCAGTTGTGATTGTTTTACGGCTTGATTACCTCGATTGGTCAGCCCCCTTGAGGGCGGCCGGCCCGGGGGTGGGGGCACCGCCCGAACATGGACACCGACGACGACAACGACAGCGACAGGAGGAGGAGGAGGAGGAGGAGGAGGAGGAGGAGCAGGGAGGAGGAGGAAGAGGAGGAGGAGGAGGGGCAGGAGGAGGAGGAACATGAAAAGGGGGAGGAAAAGGAACATGAGGAGGAGGAGGAGGAGGAGGAGGAGGAGGAGGAGGAGGAGGAACTGGAGGAAGGGGAGGAGGAGGAAGAAGAGGAGGAAGAAGAGGAGGAGGAGGAGGAAGAGGAGGCGCGGGAACAGGTCCGCGCGGCCGCCCCCCGTCCTCCCCTCCCGAAGAGGCGGCGTTGGGCGAGTGGCAGAGTTCGGCGGTGCTTGCGGGGCTGCTGCTCACCCCCGAGCAGCTGGAGGACATGGCGGCCCGCCGGGCCCGCTCGCGCTGCCAGCGTGCCCCCGCATATTTCGGTCTTGTTCCTCGTTTTCTTTCGCGGCGTCTTTGTTCGGTTTCGGCCCCAGAGGGCGGGCTGCTGCTCCTCTTCCTTACTCCTCCTCCTGCTCCTGCGCAGCCTCCGCCTCCTCCTGGTCCTCCTCCTCTTCTTCGAATGTACGCTAGGATGTACGCAGGGGTCGAGTGCCTGTGAGCAGGCGCCTGGTGCGTGTGCGGTCCCGCCCGTGCAGGCCGAACCAGGCAGCCCCCGATACCGCACACCCACCTGCCAGTCCACGCGTGCGAAGGGCTGGAGCGGTTTCGCCTGAGCTAGCGCAGCATTGTGCAGGTTGCGTCGTTGGGCGGCCACTGTGTGGGTTCACGTCCAAACTGAGTTTGCCTGCCCTGGACGACGGCACGTTCGAAGTCACTTTCCCCAGCCTGGCACAGACGCTTTCGGTAGAGACGCCGTGCACCCAGGCATCGCGTTCGATTTGACACGGCACGGCATTTTTTCGTTGCGCCATTGGACCATCTCAATGGGTAATGGTTCGAAGGGGCGCGGGAATGAATCGAGCAACTTGCGATGGGCCTGCGTTTTTTTTTTTTTTTTTCGTTGATGCGGTTGCACTCGCAATGCCGCCCACAACAAACGGTGCTACATGTCTGGACGGGGCTTAACAATGTCAGGCTGATCCGCGAGGGCCGCCCGATCAAAGGAAAGGATCGCGTGACAGAGCACCATCTTCTTACCGGGCCCGACGGAAGGCCGTTACGAAATCAGTCGCGAGGTCGCGCAGGCGCGCAAGGCCCTGTGAGCTTTGCGCTAGTGAGGCTTAGGGGAGGAGCATGGGTTGGCCATCGCCACTGGCCATACATTCTCAGTTACAGAGGCCGCTGAACACACAAGGACAATTCCAAATGACATGTTAGGACGGGTTTGGGGCAGGCAGAACTCCAAGGGTCGGGAGGTAGACGCTTTCACTGGGCATGTCGCGGGCTTCAAAGAACAGGTTGACGCCAAGAGCACCGAGCAGGACACGGCCACTGGGGCTCCATTAAGTTGGAGGTTGCCACCGCCCATTCAGATGTCGTGGGCACGCAGAGCACACCTCCTGGGTCATAATTCACAAACGTAGTGGAGGCTATGCAGACGCTGCAGACCGTCGCGTTGGTTGTTCCTCTGGTGTGCCAGCTGGGAATGCACCAGCTGCGTTCGCCGGCATCGCGAAACATCCCGCCGATCTCGAGACAGAGTTCGGGGAGACGCATTGGAGGTCCCCAAGACAATGTCAAATGCTTCCTCCTGGTGCTGGCAGTGCAGTCTCACATCCTGGCGACATGCAGTGGAAGCATGCAGGCTCCGAGCCAGCAGCGGCTCGCCAGGATATATGTCTTCCTTCGGTTTTATTGACATCATCCCGCCGCCACGCGGCATCCTGGACAGCTGCCAGGCACGTCGCCGTCGCGCGCCTTCCAAGGGCATCCCACTCGCCGGGAGCCCTCGCCCCTCTGCTGAAGGTGGAGTGTCAAACGTGGCTGGCGACCTCTCCTCAAAAGCGAAGGATTGCAAACAAAAACCAGGATTGCAAAAAAAACATGTTTTTTTGCAAAACCCAGGATTGCAAAAAATCCCAGGATTGCAAAAAAAACCCAGGGTTTGTTGCAATCCTGCGTTGTGGGCAGGGTGGCGAGTACCTGGGAGGGGCGGGTACCCCCGTTGGATCACGCCCTGGCCCTGCGCACTTCGACGGCGTTCTGGAGGGTCTCATTCCAAGGGCAGGGGTCGCTGCATGCATTTGCGTGGGGGCCTCGCCGAGGTTTCGTCGCAGTATTTGTGTTTGTTGTTCGTTGTTGGTTTTTGTTGATGCGTTTTTTTTGTGATTCTCTCTCTCTCTCTCTCTTTCCCTCTGTCTTTTTATTTCCCAACCATCCTGTGGTGTTGGGTCCTCGTTTTGAAGAGACGGTGCCCCGCGTTCCTCTCCTCTCCTCCCCTCTCCTCTCCTCCTCTTCCCCCTCCTCCCTCGTGCCCGCGCCCGCATGCGTCAGCCACACCCATTTCGGCACACCCCTCACACGCTTCGTGGCTCCATAGGGAGCTCCACCGAAGGCCCCAGTGCCCGCGCCCGCATGCGCGGCACACCCCTCACACGTTTCGCGCTCAGCACACCCATTTCGGCACACCCCTCACACGTTTCGTGGCTCCATAGGGAGCTCCACCGAAGGCCCCAGTGCCCGCGGCCGCATGCGTCCCCCACACCCATTTCGGCACACCCCTCACACGTTTCGTGGCTCCATAGGGAGCTCCACCGAAGGCCCCAGTGCCCGCGCCCGCATGCGTCACCCACACCCATTTCGGCACACCCCTCACACGTTTCGTGGCTCCATAGGGAGCTCCACCGAAGGCCCCAGTGCCCGCGCCCGCATGCGTCACCCACACCCATTTCGGCACACCCCTCACACGTTTCGTGGCTCCATAGGGAGCTCCACCGAAGGCCCCAGTGCCCGCGCCCGCATGCGTCACCCACACCCATTTCGGCACACCCCTCACACGTTTCGTGGCTCCATAGGGAGCTCCACCGAAGGCCCAGTCGGCTCACACCATAGGGAGCTCCACCGAAGGCCCCAGTGCCGCATGCGCCCGGCATTCACCCACACCCATTTCGGCACACGTGGCTCCATAGGGAGCTCCACCGAAGGTGCCCGCGCCCGCATGCGTCCCCACACCCATTTCGGCACACCCCTCACACGTTTCGTGGCTCCATAGGGAGCTCCACCGAAGGCCCCAGTGCCCGCGCCCGCATGCGTCACCCACACCCATTTCGGCACACCCCTCACACGTTTCGTGGCTCCATAGGGAGCTCCACCGAAGGCCCCAGTGCCCGCGCCCGCATGCGTCACCCACACCCATTTCGGCACACCCCTCACACGTTTCGTGGCTCCATAGGGAGCTCCACCGAAGGCCCCAGTGCCCGCGCCCGCATGCGTCAGCCACACCCATTTCGGCACACCCCTCACACGTTTCGTGGCTCCATAGGGAGCTCCACCGAAGGCCCCAGTGCCCGCGCCCGCATGCGTCAGCCACACCCATTTCGGCACACCCCTCACACGTTTCGTGGCCCCATAGGGAGCTCCGCCGAAGGCCCCAGTGCTCGCGCCCGCATGCGTCAGCCACACCCATTTCGGCACGCCCCTCACGCGTTCCGAGGCCCCATAGGGAGCTCCGCCGAAGGTCCCAGTGGGTGTGCCCGCATGCGCCCCGCACACCCATTTCGGCACACCCCTCACACGTTTCGTGGCCCCATAGGGAGCTCCACCGAAGGCCCCAGTGGGTGTGCCCACATGCGTCCCGCACACCCATTTCGGCACACCCGTCGTACGTTTCGTGGCCCCGTAGGGGGCTCCACCGAGAAGATATTCACAATTGCAGTATTCACAATTGCATATGGTTGGGTCCTTCGCCAGGATAATTGTCTTTTTTTTGGGGGGGTCTCTCTCTCTCCCTCTCTCTCTCTCTCTCTCCATGTCTCTGTCTTTTGTTGTATTTTTTTGTTTTTTTTCTCTCTCTCTCTCTCTCTCTCTTTGTTCTCTCTCTCTCTCTCTCTCTCTCCGCGTCTCTCCATTTTCTCTCCGCCTCGGGCAGGGGCGCGCGCTTGGCGGCGCCGAGTCTTCAACGATCCAGAGCGTCGGTCGACGTCTGTCTCCTTCTGACGGGCCCCGTTCGTCATCGGCGCAGGCTGGAATTTGTTCTCGAATGAGGTCATCGAGCGCGCGCTCCCAGGGCGCCTGAAGGGGGGGCCGTCGCGGCGCCGGATGGGGCTCATGGCGATCCCGAGACAGACGGTGAGACGCGCATCGATTACTTTCTCGCCTCCGACTCTCTGGCAGCGGCGACTCACGGCCCCGAGGTTGTCGGAGGTGCCCCGCCGGGGAAGCACTTCCCTCCTCGAGTCGCAGCGGGGTCTCGGCCAAGAGCGCAGCAGGCGAGGCGAGTCGACGGACTTTCGGTGTTTTTCCCTTCTGCCAGACGCTTGCCCTCGCGATGACGTCGATGGCGCCCATGGGGAGGTACCGTTCGTAGTGGACTGAGGGTCGCCTCCCAGGCCGCGACTGGCACCGCGGGGGGGGGCGCGGCCAGCAGATTCCACGGTGCTGGCGCGCTGTGCGGTCGACTTGACCTCATGTGTGAGGACTCTATTCCGGCGGTGAAGCCGCGGCGCTGCCTCTCTTTAGATGGGGGGCTCCGCGGCGGTTTTTCGGGCGAGCAGATGGAAATGAGCGCGTGCGCCCCGCCGCGGGATGTGCCCCTGCAAGGTGTCAGCCCGCGGGGGCATCGCGCTCGCCCGCCCCGCGCGCAGCGACTTCGGGCCGGCGTCGCCGCGATTGCTCAGGCGGGCGCGCGCGGGCAGAATGCGCGGGCGCGGGGCCGCGCGCGCGCGATTTTGTGGGCGCGCATGGGCGCGGCGGCAGGCCTGGCCGCGTCGAGCCACGCCGCGTTCTGCGCGACATCGCGCGCCGCACATGGCAAGCGCGCAGCCTGCAGCGCATCGCGGGGACATGCTCGGCTTCGTCAGCGCCCCCCCGGTCGCCTGGCAGGGCGGGGGGAAGCTGGGCGGGGCAGGTCCCCCCCGCGGTCTCTCGCCCTGCGGATGCTTGTCAATCTTTCTGCCGCGCGAGAACCCATCGATGGCCCAGGCCGAACGCGTGGCGGCTAGCTCAGGCCCCTAATCCAGAAGCCGCATTAAAGTGATCATGTTGCCCCTTTGTGACAGAGGGGGTGCGTTTGGAGGCCCTCTGTGACAGAGGGGGTGCGTTTGGAGGCCCTCTGTGACAGAGTTGCTCGTCATCCCGTTCCTCCTCATCCTGAGCCGCCCAGGGGCGTCGTCAAGGCTCCGCGGAACGCACTGGGTTCAAGTCTGGAGTGGCCTTGGTGGGCTCGAGAAGCACGTCGACGGCGGCATCGCGGTTTCGGCATCTGGTGGGCTCTTGGGGCGCCTCGAGGACGCCGTCGTCTCAGGACCTCGATTCTGTCCGCTCGCCGCTCATCAGCTGAGAGACGCCACCGGGTCTTTCGCGAGTCGGGCGGTCGTCGGAGCGCATCTCTTTCGGCCGCGACACTGGGCGCCGGCGCTCCGCGCGGCGCTCGCCGTCCTGGGTGGGCCGCGTCTTGTGCGCGTGTGAAGTGTGGGGCGCGCGGCCACAACTGCTGCCCAGGGTCCACATCGCCTTCTCTCTTGATTCGGCCCTCGCGACGTGATCGGGCGATCGCGTGACTTACCTCGGGCCAAGGCTCTCTTTGATCATGTCCGTGGGTGGATCAGCAGGCTCAGCTGGCCTCTCTTCGTCCTGGCAGGTTTTTGCGCCCGATGGGGATGGGCGAGCGCTCGTGCAATATGAGGTCCATAGCGCAGCCGGCAGGAGGGAGTTTGGGATGCCCTCCCTGGCTGACGCCGCGGCTCCTGCCGCGCAGCTGTCCGCGTCGGGTAGTGCGGGGCACATGATTGCGCGTGGTCGCCGCTCTTGAGTCTCGCTTGGACATGCTGCGTTACGCATTAGTTGCGGTTCCTTTAGTTCTGGAATAATTGCAGCCCATGTGCTGCTAGACCGAACGAGCTGCTCGCAATCGTAGGCCGTTCTGCGATGGCGACCGTCCTGCTGGCGAAGGGCGCGCAAGGGCAGGGTTATTCCTGCCCCCCGACCCCCCGGACTTCTGGCCCTGAGGTCGCCTGGATTTGGATATGATGGTACATTTGTCTTTTCTATTCGTTCTCTGTTCTATGTGCGCATGTCTGGGTGCTCTCGCCCTCCCCACCGCCCTGCGGGCTCCGCGTGCGTCGGGCGGCGAATTCTTGCCGGGGTGGGCCCGCCGCCTTGCCTGGCGTTGCTTTCTCTGCCCGCCCCCGCCCCGAGCCTTGCTGGCGGGCTTGCGGGCGGTCTTTGGCGCGGGCGGGTGCGTCGGCTCTCGTGGGCCCCCTTCCCCTCTCAGCGCGCGATCGCCCTGCGGAGTGCGCGGCGTTCTCCTTTGCAGCGCCCCGTCCTCCAATGCGCGCAGGCCCCCGTTCTGATTCGCCCATGGCACGACGGGGTCACTGGCGGGGTCTAGGTCTGCTGAGACACCCCGCTTCGCCCCGCCCCGTTCGCCCCCCCCTGCCCCTTTCGCCCCTCGCCCCGCCCCGCTCGGCCGCGCCCCGCCCGCCCCCTTCCGCCCCGTTCATTCGGCGTCGCCCCGCCGTGCCGGGGCGACGAGGCGCTCCTGGAGAAGTTGTCGAGGCGCCCCCGGGGCGCGAAGTGGACCGAGAAGCCATTCCGCGGGAAGCCTGGGCGGAGAGTACATGCGAGGCGCGAGCATTGAGATGAGGGAGAGGTGGGGACTGCCCAGCACCCCTCTCTGGCAGTCCAGCGCCCCTGCGACCTCGGCGCCCCCTCTTCTGGCGGTGCGGCGCTTTTCCTGGCGCGGCGCGGACTCCGCGCTCCTGGCGGCAGGCTTCGAGCGGTGACGACAGCTGGGGCTTTGGCGAGATGTGCGAGGGTGAATGGAAGGTTTGCTGCGCGCACGGTCGGTCCTGGGTATTAAATCGTGGTCGGTTCGCGGAGGGTGCCCCGATGGTCATCGCGTTTGCGAGATGTCATTGCGCACCCTGGGAATGCTACTTTGGCTTTCCTGTATGTTTTTGCGGGCGGAGCGTCTCATGTCCTGAAGGGCGCTGTTCTGTCCCAGGTGCGATTGGGGGATTGGCGCTCCGCCGGAGCGGCCCCAGGCGCAGGCCCGCGGCGGCCCCGCCGGCGCTGGCGCGCGCGCTTGGACAGTGGCTGCCCGCGGCCCCCGCCCTCCGCGCTCGCTCCCGGCGTGTCGCAAGAGGACAGGGCGCGGGCGATGTGCTCAGCGTTTCGCGCTGCGCGGGTTCCTCGTCGTCGTCGCCCCTCGCGCCGGCCACGAACGCTCCGCGACGTTGGGAGAGCGACTTGTCGGGGAATCGAGGCAGGCTGGTCGGCCCGTCGTGCAAATCCCACGCGTGCTCGCCCAAGCGCTGCAAGAGCTCGCCGTGGATGTAGCTCGGGTGGTAGTGGGGCTCAACCTCAGGTGGCGCGGTGAACGCGCGGGCCGCCTTCGGGCCCGCGACGGGCCTCTACTGGGTGCGGTGCACTCGGGGGTCCAGCCGGTTGCGCGGCACTCGCAGATTGGTTGCGGAGCGTGGACGCGTTGGGGGAGTTGCTGTCACTGCTGCTGCCGCCTTCGCCGTGGCCAGGGCTGTCTGTCTCCTCCGCTGCTGGCGGCGGTGGCATCATCGGGCGGGCAACCTTCCGCGCTGCGGCTCTGAGTGCGTTCGGCATCTTTCCCCGCCCGTGCGGCGTCGGGTGGCTCGCCGCCTGCGGGCTTCAGCTCCCGCGCAGGAGTCGCGGCCCAGCTGCGCGAGGCTGGCTGCAGCGGCGCCAGCCGACATTGACGCGCCTCCGTCTCCGCGCAGCTCGAGGCAGCAACGCTTTGCCTGGGCAGTTGGGGCGCCCAGCTGCACATCGCGCCCGGGCGCCCCTCCCCGGCGCTTCAGCAGGGGCGAACGGCGACTGAAGACTCCGTGGGCCGCTGCAGGGGCGACGGCCCGCGGTTTTCGCGGCGGGCTCGCAGCTGGGCGTCGTCGTGCTGAGGCCCCCTCGCCGGGGCCCGGCGCGACTTCTGAGCATGCTGCCTCCGCGCTCCCGCTGGCTGTCCGCGGAGGGGGGCGCGCCATCTGCGGCGGCAGTTCTCGCTCGCTTCGCGCCCCGCTTGCGCGCCTTCCCGCTGTGGGGCTTCAGGTTTGAGGCCCGGCGCAGGTTAGGCATTTCCGTTTGCCGACGTCGCATTCCCGTCTGCCGCTTTGGCCACCTGCCAATCTAGGATTTTAGACTCCCAGGTTTTATGTTTTCGCGATTATGCGGCCCACATGGCGAAGGCAAAGTTGTTTTCGTTGCGAGGTCGCAGCGCCCTGGTGCATCTTCGGTGCCCGCGCGTCTATCCTGCGCGCGCGTAGGGGCGCGGGGGCAAGTTCCCACGTGCGCCATGTTAGTTTTCAGCTGGTATTGGCCAGCCACTCCCTGTTCCACCTCCTCCTCCTCCTCCTCCTCCTCCTCCCTGCCCCTCCTTTCTCCTGTCTCGTCTGCCTGATTATGTCGCTGCTTAACGTACAAAAGTCATATCTCGCTTTGCATGAGGTGTTCCAAGGATGAGGAAACGAGCGATCTGGACGGTGGCAAAAAAAGAGACATGCTAGGTTAGTTATTACCCATCAGTTGCGATACTCGAGCTGCGTCAAGCTTGCGCTTCAGCCATGAGTCCATAGGTGTTTTGCACCACCAAACAAGCCTTCCTCGGTCCTCCTCCTGCTCCTTTTTTTCGTCCTGTTCCTCTCCTCCTTCTCCTCCTTGTCCTCCTCCGCCTCCTCCCTCGTCCTCCTCGTTCTCGTCCAGGTTCTCCTCCCTCGTCCTCCTCGAGCCTCATGCAGGCTGCTGTTGCTGATGTTGCTCACCCTGCTCCTGCTGTTGCTGTTGTTGTTTTTCCTTCCTGCTCATGTTTCTCTTGCTGTTATTCCTCCTCCAGCTCTTTGCTCCTTGCTTCTGGTCCTCCTGCTGTTGCCACTGCTTTTGCTGCTGCTGCTGGTTCTCCCCCTCTCCCTCCTCCTCCTCCTCCTCCTCCTCCTTCCTCCTCCTCCTCCTCCTACTCCTCCTCATCCTTTTCCTCCTCCTCCTCCTCCTCCGCCTCCTCCTCCTCCTTTTTCTCCTCCTGCTCCTCCTCTCCTCCTCCTCCACCTCCTCCTCCTCCTCCCTCTCCTCCTGCTGCTTCTTCCTTCTCCTCTTGCTCCCCGTCCTCCTCCTCCATCGTCCCTTTAGCTCGAGCACCAGGGTGCGATACCGCGGGCGCCCGCGCCGCAGCCCTGGGGGGGTGCCCGAGGCGCGGCTGCGATCCCCGTCGACCGCGGACGTTCCGGAAATCCCAGACGCAGGACCGGTCCTTGGGGGCAGTCCTGCAGACGGCATGGTGTTTGGGGATCGGCGCCGCTGCGATCCCCCCGCGGTGTCGCCCCTGCTTCCACCGCGGGCACCATACCCGCTGCCCTCGTGAGCGCAGGAGTTCATCGAAGTGCCACGGCCTGCGCGATGCCAAACGCTGTGGCACTACCCAGCGCGGGTCGGTTCTGTGTGCACGGTGCCAGAGTGCTGGTTTCCCTCCAACATGGGCCGATCGCAGCCCCCAGCCGTGGCCATTCGGGATTCCAGGAGGTCGCGCTGGCGTGCCAAGGTCACGCACGGGAGCGCGCGCGACGAGGATTGCGCGATGGCTGTTTTGTCGGCTCTTGCCATGGATGATCGGGTCAAAAAGCTATGGCTTCCGCTAGGACATACATCGTGTTCTCAAGCAGCCATGCGTTTGACCGCAAAGCAAAATCATGATGAACTGATTTGTAAGATGTCCGGATGCAGGGAGCTGGCTCCACTGACGTTCGTTTCGGCATGCGCACAATATGCTCAGGCCCCCGGAGACCAGGACACAGATAAACCAGGACACGGAAACCCAAGGAAACGACATCCTTTCCTGCAAGGTCACGTTTTTCAGCATCCGTGCATGTTTTGATTGCTGCGCTGCAGGATTCGGGTTTGTGTCCGGGCTTAGGGGGGTCTTGCAGGCTTTTGAGGCCTGTGTCCGGGTTCATTCTGGAGATGCTGCAGTGCTGTATTTTGTTCGTGCCGCCTTTTGGGAAATTTGGTTTCAAGGGATGTTGGGTGTCCGGATCTAGCGTGTCCGGGTCTACGGGGCCCTGATATGCGATCGGAAATTGTTGCGGGAAAACTTGCAATCATTGACACGAACAAGGCAAAATGCCGGGAGCCGGCGCCCCCCCCGTCGTTCCCCCAACGAGCTTTGGCGATCAGATGGGAGGGCCGGATTCAGGTCCGTTCGTGCGCGCCACGACATATGCATTCGTGGCTGTCGATGCTTGCGCCTTTGGACTCGGGGTGGCGTGCTGGAAAGAATGAGAGGTTCGTTGATGGCGCGGCTGGCCGATGTTCTTGAGGGTTTCGCGCGTTCGCGGACAGCACTTTCGCGCGCAGCCTTCAGGACGTCGGGGTGTAACTATACGTCCCAAGTATATCGTTGTCGTGATGAAGACATTCGGGGGTTTTAGAAATATGCAGTGGTCGGCCTAGACGGGATGCCGGGGCAGTCGGGCCCGGATGTGTGAAGCGAATCTCTGCCGCAAACATTCGCGCTGGTTCACCTGCGCGCGGGCATGTGCTCTCGGCGTCGGCTCTTTCCGCACAGGCGTGAGCGCGGAACACGAGAGGGTTTCGGGGCCTGTACGTGGCCCGAGATCTGGCCGCCATCGGCGCGTTCCCCCGGGTCGCCGAAAAAAGGAGGAGAAGGAGGAGGAGGAGGAGGAGGAGGAGGAGGAGGAGGCAGAGGAGGAGGAGGAGGAGGAGGAGGAGGAGGAGGAGGAGGAGGAGGAGGAGGAGGAGGAGGAGGAGGAGGATCATCATCGGGGCGATGTCAAGGATCAGGAGCAGTAGGAGGGAGGAAGAGGAGCGGGGGTGGGTGGGGCGGAGAGAAAAACTGGCGCTGGCTCACCCCCCCCCCTCTGGGCAGCGTGCGGAGGACGTGGCCTCCAACCTCCCGTTCCAGCCACAGAACCGCCAGGATGCGGGCCAGGGGCGCGCCGCGCGGCTCCCCTTGCGGACAGTGGGCCCAGGCGATAATTACGGTGTTTCTGAATCGGGCAGTTGGTCCTCGAGGAAGTCTGGTGTCGTCGTCGGTTCTCGGCGGTTTTTCCGGCCCCCGGGGTGCTCTCCAGCAGCTGCGCCTCGCCGAGAGCATTCCGGGGGTGCCCAGATCGTCGCGAAAGACGGCATGGCCCCCAAAACCCATGTTTTCTGACGATGCTCGGGGTTCAAGAGACGGGGGTCAGTTTAAACAGGGGTCAGTCAGAGCGCCAGATCTCGCAGGATCCTGCTGAGCCAGGGGTGCACTGACCCGGGCTCGGGTGCAGGACCCTGCAGGACCTTGCAAGGCCCGACTGACCCAGGCTTGCATCGACCGGGGCCAGTGCGTCTCACAGATTTGATGTTTTTTTGAGTCCAGGCGAGACATTTGGTTTGGCATTGCTCGGATGTGTGTTTTTTTCTCGCCGAGGTTAATCGAGGAACATGGTGGATAATCCAGCGAACAAATATTCGTACGGAATCGAAACATGCACGGGGAATGGACGTCCGTCCGAGCAATGGCGAGCTGGGGGCGCGCACTGAGCAGCAGCACGCCGTCAGATGTGTCGTGGGGGTCAGAGGAGGACGAAGTCATGACAACGATGCGTTTCAAGATTCTCAGTTCGTATTTTCTGTGGTCCCGCAGAGGGGTTCCAGAGTCGAGGGCCGCTCGGTGCTCTGGGAGTCCATCGAACACATCCTGAGCCAAGCCTGCCGTGGCATCATTCTCGCCCACCCTGAGCGCCACGGGGATGCCTGGGTGCCCTCGCGCGGCGAGGTGCCGCAGGCGGGCTCGCGGCGGAGCGTTCTCGGGCGGCCTCGTCGGCTCCAGAGACCGAGCGCGGCCCCGGGGTTGCCCAGATCGTCCCGAATGGCCGCTGGATTCCTGAGGCATGGCCCCACAGCGGGCGTGGCCTTTCGCCAGAGTGGCCGTTGGTTCGCGGTCTCGGTAGGGTGGGCGCGAGGAAGCCTCGCACGCAGGCCGCTACTGTCGCATCGCATGGAGGAGAGGGCTTCTGAGGGAAACGCATCTTCGGGAGGGGGAAGGCATCATGCTGGACTCCCACGTGTGCTACCCCTTTTTTCATGTACGGTAGGTTCGTGTCGTGTCGACCGGCGGCGACCCCGCCAGCGGCGTTCAACGTTGAGCGCCGCGGGCGACCCAGAGTCGGTCGATGTGGAACGATTTGGACGTTTTGGAAACGGCCGATCGTTCAAGGTTGAACGGCCGGGTCGTCACGACGCGAACCTGCCATACTGTTGCCTCCATTCCGTTCCATTCAACCCACATTGCGCAGGTCGGCCCTGTTGTGATGGTATCGTCTCTCTTTGACGCTGCTACTCCAGACGCAACGAGCACTGGTGCTCAATGGCGGGGCACCGTAAAACGAGGGCAGCAGCATGCCGTCCACCCGCCCGCGCGCGCAGGCCGTGACGAGGCCCGCGAAAGTGCTCATGTGAGGGGGGATCGACAACGCCTTGGTGACCCATGGGGCCCCTCCCTGAGCGAGAAGGTGCAGTTGCTTCGAGGTCTGAACGTCAGTGCCCGCCCGCGAGAGCAAAAGGCAGTGAAGCTCGCATGCGAGACTGTGCAATGGCGGCATGAGCCGTGAGCCGCGGAGCCTCCAGGGAGCGTGCGCCGCTGGCATCCGGATTCGGCTCTCGCGCATGGGTGCGCGCCGGAGCGTGCTCCCACCATCAGAGGGGTGATGGTAATGGAACGCTCCAGGACTTCCCGGGTTTCTCGGTGTCCTGCGCGGCCAGAGCAGGGTTCATTTCGTTCCCATTCGATCGATTCAAATTCGACACCGATTTTGGCCGGCCCGATTTGGTTCGATTCCGATCCTCCTACGACCCGATGCGGCCCGCCGTTTGCATGGCGTTGTTGTGCATCTTCGCGAAGCCGATCCGATTCGATCCCGACTCCGCGCCGATGCAGCCCGATCCGACGCACATGTCGACGCGATGCGGTTTCCCGAGTCCAGGCTGACTGGTCCTGCCAGAGACGAACGGCCGAGAGCGAGCCGCCGGAAGCTCCGCGGCTCCCAGAGCGTGCCCTGGGCCAAGCGTAGCATGACACTGTTCTGGGGGGGGGGCCTAAGCGGCGCGGTGACCACACCGTGTGGTGAGTTCGAAAACTCAGCCACGCGCAGGGGGGGGTGGGGGGAGGGGGAGGGCTTCGTAGAAGCACCCCAGCTTCTTAGAAGGCGCGGGCCTTACCTATAGACGTAAGGTCGGCGCCTTCTAAGAAGCAGCCTCCTCCTAAGAAGCCCTCCCTCCCCCCCCCCACCCCCTCGTGCGCGCCGCCAAGAAAACAAGTTCGAGGTTTTCTCCAGTCTTCGTCGGCTCTCGGCGGCGTTCCAGCCTCGGGGTGCTCTCCAGCAGCGGCGCCTCGCCGAGAGCGCTCCGGGGCCGCCCGGCTCGTCTTAATCGGCCGCTGGAGGCCTGAGTCATGGTCCGGAATCCAAGCGCTCGGAGAGGTGACCGCACGGTGTTTGGGATTCGGGTCGCTCTCCGAGGATGGCTCGGGCGAGCGGGTCTTCCTGGGCCCCAAAGCCGTGCGGTGACGGACCGTGCGGCGAGGTCTACGAGGGTTTCGAGCTCACCGCACGGTCCGTCACCGCACCGTTTTGGGACCCCCGATGTTCTCGCCTACGCTGCAGTCAAAATCCATAGTAAGGATGCGCTGCTCGATCAAGGCTACTACCCTTGCATCCCTGCTTCTTCGACCCATCCTCAACCAATGTTGGCGTCCACGGGGCTCTGAATGGTAAACGGGACTTCAAGGGCCTTGCATACTCAACATGCAACCTTACTACAGTCGTACGGAGGTATACGATCGAGGTCGATTCGGGGAGGGTACCCTAATGTTCTTCGTGTTTGCTGGATGTCCTTCTGCATCCTGGGGGAGGGTGCCCTCGAGTGCTCTTCGTTTGATGTTCTGGTGTTATGGCCGGCGGAGGGTCTCATGCTCTTGAAGCATGTTCTTCTGGCCGATGTACGACTGTGCTATTGACGTTCACGCCGAAGCGAGGCGAGACGAGGGGGAGCAGCAGCACGTCGCGCGCGAGCGCACAAGCGCAGAGGACCTGCTTGACTGGCTCTTCGACCTGGAGGGCGAGGCCAGGCCCAATGCCCCGCCGCGGGCGGCGCTGCTGGAGAAGTACAGCCGCATCGCCGGCTCCCTGAACGGGGTGCTGCGGTACATCGAGGCGGCGGCCCCCTGTCTCGTGGGCGGAGCACAGAGGAGGAGGAGGAGGAGGAGGAGGAGGAAGAGGAGGAGGGGGAGGAGGAAGAGGAGGGGGGGGGGAGGAGGAGGAGGAGGAGGAGGGAGGAGGAGGAGGAGGAGGAGGAGGAGGAGGGGGAGGAGGGGGATGATGATGATGATGATGATGATGATGATGAGGATGATGATGATGATGAGGAGGAGGAGGAGGAGGAGGAGGAGGAGGAGGAGGAGCGGACCGAGGATGCGGAGGGGGAGGAGGGGAGGATGAGGTGGAGGAGGAGGGGGAGGAGGCGGAGTTCGTGAGTGCAGCGCCGCGGTCTCAACTTATTTGGGTAGTGTACCCGGTGGATGTTCTGTGCGTTTTGGCCAGCTGATGGTCTCGTGTTCTTGAGGGATGCGCTTCGGTTGCGTCGCAGTCGGTTGCGTTCGGTCCGTTCGGTTCGGTCGGTCATTGTGTCGCTGCCGCATCGCTACGCCCTTCTGAAAATCTAGGCTGCTTTCGGCCCGTCAATTTCGGTAGGTTTCGGATACACCAATATCGGCGGTGTTGCATTCACCAGGGGAAGAAGATCCCGATCTCGGTGGTGGTGAGAATATTCTGGCGTGCAAGGTGACCGAAGTATTTCCACCAACATCGACATCTAGGATCATCTTGCCCCTGTGGAGGCACCCCCCTGTGTTGGTGTTGGTGCCCATTCCCAGGCCGCCTATTCTCTGTCATGTCTGTCGATTTTCGGTTTTGCCGCCGCCGTGCACTGTCTTGGCCCTTGGGTTCGCGACCCCGCCTATGCGGTGCGATTGTTGGTGGATGCCCCGCGCGGCACGTGATCCTCCGTGCGGCCGAGCATCCGCGGGGTCGCGGCCCAGAATCAGGAATCCAGACCGCGAGGGCGGGGATTCGGATGCTTGCCGCTCTTGCTTGCCGCATGTTTTCCCTGGGTGCCGACGCCCCCTGGCGCTGTGAACAGAGTATCGACGGGAGGCCTTTGAGGCCTCGCCGGGCCCTCGGGACCGTTGATGAAGAGCCGGTCCCGGGGAGTGGGTCGAGACGTCTGAGGGTCCACGTTGCGAACAGATACGGCATCTGGGGTCTGGGGGGCGGTCTGGCTCAGCTGAGGGGGAAGTCCCTAACAGCATCGGCCCAGGATCGCTCATTTTTCGCCGAACGGGGCCTGGGTACCCCAGCACTGCCAAGGAGCGTTCGGTTTCCCTATCGGTGGCCCATCGCAGATCCGTCGGCGATGTATCTCGATTCCAGGTCAGTGTGCTCGACCCCGCGTCATTCCCCTCATCCTTCGGCTCCTCTCATTATTAGGCTTCCCCGTCGAAACGGGTTGAGCTGAATTTTTCAGTCCCAGCGTTTTCCCTCGATTTCTCTGGGCTCATAGCAATCAGTAAGGCATATGGGGCGAAATAGTCTCGCAAGGAAGGGCCGAGATCACTGCTGCCCTGTTCCTAGAAGGACGAATCCGGGATACACATACACGCTGGTCGTTGAAAGTAGGTCGGTGTGGAGTCCCAGCTCCCAATCTACTTTAGCCGCCTTCCTACTCCAAGAGTAGAGTGGTTTTCCCTTTCCCCTCCTCTTCAGGGGGCGGTCGGACGCCAAATCTACTTCATCGCCTTCCTGCTTCATGTTTCTACCCACTTCTTACGACCGACGGGTCGATCATCGGAGGTCCACGCGGAGTTCTTGGGTCGACGCTGGACGCTGGACTCCCATCCTCTGGCGCAGCTGCTCCGCCAGGAGGGGACATGCCTCGTCCCATTAGTCCGCCCGTCGAGTTCCTCTTGGGCCCCTCTTGGGGCTCTCTTTGGTCACCTTTGGGCATTCGTGGGAGCCTTTTGGGTTGTTTTGGGGCCCCCTTAGGGTGTCTTGGGGTCCTCCTGGGTGCCTCCTGGGCAGTCCTGGAGCGCGATTGGAAGCTTTTGGGGCCGTCTTGGAGCGTTGGGGGGTAAAATGGGGAGAAATCGTGTTAGCCAGCGTAGGCCAACACAGTTTTCGCCAGCGTAGGCCCTGCACACTTGTTTTCGCAGAATTATATCTGGAGCTATCTATGTGGGGACATGTATGTGGTCAATACGTGTGGAGCAATATATGTACAAGATATGTGGTGCAAACTATAAGGTACCATGTCTGTAGTCGGTGGAGTAATTGATGTGGCTCAATTTGTGTTGTGCAGCCAATGTGGTGCAAACTATGTGGTACAACATCTGTTATGCAATATCTCTCTATATATAAATAGGTTACCATACATGCGGTGCACCTGCTGTGATTCAATCCATAGCTGGTGCAACATATCAGGTTCAAAATTTGCGGTATAACAAATGTTGTGCAAGATATGTTGTTCATTTTATGTGGCGCAATGATTGCGATACGTTTAATTTTGAAGAACTTGCAGTTGTTAACCGTACTGCTCGCACAATCATCCCACCCAGCCACCCCCGGCGTGGCTTGCAACACCCATGCGTCGGCGATTGCGATGGCTGCTCGGCGCAAGCTGGCGCATCACTGCCGCCGAGTAGCGCGCGCAGGCTCGCGCTAAGAGCGGCCAGCTACTCTGGCGCGACAGGCGCGGCCGCGGTGGTGCTGACAGGTGGGAACTTCCCATCGCGTCCCGCAGGCCACGATGACGCGAGGGCACTTCGGTGCGGGTCGGCGGCCTTGGCGGGCGCGGTATCATGGCGATGTCGACACCTGGTACGATGATGACTTTGATACGCGCGGTGACGATGGTATCGGCGTTGGATACGATGATGATTTTGACGACAGCAAGGCCGCTGACGGCGTCGGTGCTGATCACGCCGATGGCGATGATGGTGTCCGCGCTTCGGTGATGCATGCTGTGGACAGATTTTGACATGCGCGCGCGGCCGACGGGCGCGAGTGGCCGGCGCGGTTCTTGTTGGCAGGGATAGCGCCACCCCCTTCCCCACTGCAAGCGCGAAAGGGCGATCGAACCATTTCGATGCGCGCGCGGGAAGCTCGCTTGGTCGAATGTGATGAAAAGGTTGAAGGGCCGCCATTGCCGCGAGAATTCGCAAGAAGGCGCGCGCAGAGTGTTTTGGACAACCATGATGCAAACCCAGTGTGTGTTACAAGATTCCATGAAATGCCCCCCTCGGTTTTTGAAAGATGCCGGACGGTTTTTCCAAAATCCAAGGGTTACGACCCGTGGGGTTGTTTTATGGATTTATGCATGCGCGCGCGACGTCGCGCGCGTTCGGATTTTGATTGTTTGGTCTTGGGAATCATGGACATGGGTAAGTGTTGATAATCGCGTGTGTGCGCATATTTTGATTTGCCAGGGATGAAAGGGGAGCGTCGGACCCGTTCTGCTTGGGATGGCGTAAGTTCATATGTACAATGAACGGTGGGCAAACTCGATTGTACATTGAACGTACGCGGGGCCAGCACTATAACCCCAGAGTTGGGAAGGTAGTTGTGCATCCTCTTTCGGGAAAAAGGATAACCTACAAGGTGCAACGATCGTTGTACAGCTTACGATTAGCAATCGATATGCTGCCATCTATGTGGTGCAAGCTAAGTGGGCCAACATATGTGGAACAACATTTGAGGTGCGATCTATGCCGTGCAGCCTGCGTGGTGCAATTTCATGCGGCGCAATGGTTGCGGTGCGTCCCATGTGGGCCAAACGATGTGGAGGAATACGCGTTGCGCAGTTTATGTGGTGCAATTAGTTTGTACACAAATTTGGAACTGCCAAGTCCCTTCTTCGCGCAATCATCCTACCCATCCACCCGCAATTTGGTTTGCCAAACCCATGCCGCGGCGATTGCGATGGCTGGCTAGCATGTCTGCGCGCGCGTAGGCCAAGTAGGTTGGCGCGACCGAGGCGACCGCGGTGGCGCTAACCGCTGGGCACTTCCAAGTGCGTTTCTCACGCCGCGTTGGCGCGCATGCGCTTCAATGCGAATCGGTGATTTGGGCGGGCGCGGTATAATTGCGACTACGACAAACGGTAGACGCGACGATGACAGTAGCAATGATCGTGCCCCCCCGAACACGCGCGCGCGCAAAGGCGTTCGACTGATTCCGGCATGCGCGCGTGAACGGCCCGTTCGGCTGCATGTGAGGAAACGTTTGGGAAACAGTTTCTTTTCAAACAAAGAGTGCGCAAGAGAGCGCGCACACGAACACCCACACCCACACATATTTACACACATCCACACATCCACACACACACGCACGCATTTTTTTCGACAACTGATGTTGCAAGGCCACATGCTGATGATAGTTTGTTTCGGAACTTTCGGGTTAGAAATCCTCACGGGGCCCTGGGTTTTTGAATGATTGCGGGTTGCTCGCGCGACGACGCACGTGTGTGTGTGCATTCCGTCGTTACTGTGCAGAGCGATTATTGGCAACAAGTGGTATGTGATTGACGAATGCGCGCGCATCGTGTTTTTTACATGAAATGGCGGGGGCGTGTGAATGCTGGCTTGACTGGGAGGGTCTGCGCTAAGGTTTTGGATGGGCGATTGGACAGAACCGCGTGCACATTGCAACACGAACAGGCGGGCGGATAAACAGGGGGGGGACGATTTCCGGATTTACAACGCAAATAATAATCAATGTTGTGCACCCTCTACTGTGCAATCTGCGTGGTACAACCTAGTTTGTGCAACTTCTGCGGCGTTATCTATGTGGTGCGACCTATGTTGTTCAATCTACGTGGTGCAATATGTGTTGTGTATTCTATGTGGAGCAACTTGTGCTGGGCACTCTACGTGGGACAACTGATGATGCGGCAACGAGGCGGCGATGTGTTGGCGACGGCGGCATCATCACCTCCAGACCGCCACGCCGTCCCAGACGATGGGCGACGACGAGGCGGCACCTTGGTTGCGACGGCGGCAATTCAGCCGCTACGCCGCCACACTGGCCCAGACGACGGGCGGCGACGAGGCGGCGACGGGGCGGCGACGGCGACAACACAGCCGCCAGACCGGCACACTAGCTTGGTTCCGTAGAAGAGAATTTCCGAATCCGTATGTACAAACACTGTTTGGTGAATAGTTTTGGCCTCTCAGGGCCTTTTTGGCAATGTGTTCGGGGTGACCTTGGAGCCTGTTGGGCCTCTTTGGCCCGTCTTGGGCGTCTGGGAACGATCTTGGGGCGACTGCGATCCCCCGTGAACCGCTTTGGGGGCCCCTTGGGGAAATGTAGGCCCGTTTGGGGGCCCTCCTTCTGGATGGGGCTGGTGCACGAAACACACCAGATACGTTAACATCGCCTGGGAAACCTTGGCACAACACTTTTCTTTTCAGAGCTGCGTAAGCCTTTAGGCACTCCACTATGTGCCTCGAGGCACGGTGGCGGATACCGCTTTGTAAACCATGCTCCCAGGCGGAATGTCTCGATTGAATCTCGGGGTTCAGGGTATCACGCGAGATTGTCTGACTTGTTCTTCAGCGTTGCGCACATACATGTGTGGCATCGCCCTTGGCAGATGGTAAGTCGGAAGGGAATCAGGGGAGGGCGAAACGGAGGGGAAACTAACGAGGAATAGGGGCGCCGTTTCTGCTCCCTCCTTTCTCCCCATTCTCCCTTTCACTCTCCCCCTTCATTTCCCTTCTGGTCTTCTCCATCCTCCTCTCCGTCCTCCCTTCAGCCCTTCTCCACCCTCCACACCACTGCTCCCCTTCCACAGTCCACCACCACCGATATCCTTGAAACTCCTCCTCCTTCTCCTCCACCTCCTTCTCCACCTCCCACTTCCCCTCCTCCACGTTCCTCTTCATCCTCTTCCTCCTCATCCACTCTCTTCTTCATCCCCTCCTCCCTCTTCCACCACAACAGCCATCCTTCTCGGGATCGAACTCGCAAATTGAAGGCGGGGCTCGTCGATAGCCTTTGGTGCGAATTGTGTGGCCTCGAGCGGGGAACGGTGGAGCACTTGTGTTTGGGGTCGTGTCCGGGCACGTGGGGCTATCGGCGAGATTACATGCTGCCGCAATCGCTTCGCTCTGGTGCGCGCGACCGCGGGGACTGGGCATTGTGGTGCCACGGTCTGCTGCCCGACCCCGTCGAGTGGTGTCTGCCTCCCACCCTGGAGCTTCAGGTGAGCTGGGAGGTGAGACCCCCAGGAGGCCACCTGGAGGGTGAGGCTTTCGGCGACGGGTCGTGCGGGTCCATTCTTGCGTGCGAGCCCCGTCTGAAGATAGCTGGGTGGTCCGTGGTCCAAACTTCGGGGGGCGGCTTAGATGTCACGGCCGCGCTGTGTGGGCCCCATCCGTGGACCCCTGCAGGATTCTGAGGTGGCCGAGCTGTTCGGGCTCCTAATGTACCTCCTCCACGTCTCGCTCGGGCCCTTTCGCTACCTATCCGACTGTGATCGGGTGGGCCCGAGCTTTAAGAAGGGCCGCGAGGCCACGACGGGCAGCATGTGCATGTGCGCCGACCTGCGGGGACGGGTGTGGGGGCGCGTGGGCGATCTTCGGGGGGAAGGTTGAAGTGATCAAAGTCAAGGGTCACGCGCTTGTGCGCAACGACCACCTGTCAGCAGACGCCAGGTACTGGCGACTCGGTAACCAGTTTGCTGATCAGGTCGCTAGGCTCGGAGCGTCCAGGCATCCCCAGGACCTTTAGGCGAACGAACGAGTGTTGAAGTCGGCCAGCCTGTCTACGTATGTGTGCAAGTACATATGTAGAACCCTGCGAGCTGTCGGCCCTCCTGCCAGTACAGTGTCGGCTCGGGATGTCGAGACCCGTGGACGTCGGCCGCCCCCGAGGCTCACGGCTGATGAGGATGCCCCCGCGGGAGAGCACGAGATTGTCCAGTTTGGGGGCAAGTTGCGATGCGTAAGGTGCCTGCGCGTGGCCAAGGTGGCCAAGACGCTCTGGCAGGCCCCGTGCCGGCTTGCCGTAGGCCACCGCCTTTGGGTGCGTTGGCCCGTTCACCTTCTGCAGGTCGTGTGGAGCACACTCGCGCGATAATACCCAGCTCCTAGCGGTGGATTGCAGGGGGCACTGCGAGCGCGGCTCGTCGACCCGTGCCCGCTTGGACCACCTCTGGAGCGGAAACCACCCACGACTTGGGGCGAAGTTGCCTCTCGGTTCGGGGCCGAAGGCCCCGACTCCGTTTGGAGGCTTCGCCCTGGACGTCCAATTCGGGTGGCTGGAGGTCCTCCCCGATTGGTGAGGCGGTCGTCCTGCATGCCGAGTGGCCATTTTGACCGAGAGGCACCGCCCGCTTGGAGCACACTGCGTGGCGGCGGTGCCCGTGGGTATTGTTTTCGCTCTGCGAAGTCCCCAGCTGCCGCGGATGCCCTGCGCTGGCACCGCACCTGTGGGCCACACCCTGCAAACAAGGCCCTCTCCTCCCCCCTCGTGGAGGTGAACCTCACCGCGGTCAGGAAGATCTTCAAAAAGTTTGAGAAGAAGGTGCCCGCGGCGATGCGCGTGCCGGAGGCCTACCCCCCCCCTCTCCCCCCGCGGGCCGCGCTCGAACGCAGTTCGGAGAAAAGTGCGACTCGAGTTCGCCTGAGCTCGGGTTTGCCCAGTTTGCCGACGCTTTCTGACGGGCCCATCTTGCTTTTTGACGGTTCTACCCCCCCCCGCCTCAGCGGCATTGTGGTCCCCAGGGGAGGATTGTGGTCCCCAGGGCAGGGGCAAGGGGGAGGGGGACACCCAAAGGTTTCACGTGTCGTAGGATGTTTGCGGCGGGGGTTCGTGTCAGATTCCAGGCTGTGTCTCGTCATTTTCCCGACGGCCCGACGGCTGCGTCAGGCCGGACCTGAGTCTTACGTCTCCCCGAACAGTAGGCGATGTCAGTACGATGGGTCAACTAGGTACGGAAGTAATGTCGGGGAGGAGGGAGGAGAGAGGAGGGAGGAGGGAGGAGGGAGGAGGGAGGAGGGAGGAGGGAGGAGGCCTTGCGTGGATCGGGCGAGGTGCGTCCTCGTGATCCCGGCCTCCCAAGTGGGGCCCGAGCAGATGGTGTTAGAGGCTCGCGCCGCGTCGCCGATGCATCTGCGATGCTGCGCGAGGTTGAGCCCGATTCTGTAATAACGGTTTTTTGAAGGCAGATCTGCCTTCAAAAAACCATTTTTTGAAGGCAGATCTGCCTTCAAAAAACCGTTCGACGCCGACGTCGCCGATGCATCGCCGATGCATCGCCGACGCCATCCTCCGAGCCTCTGTGCGCGGACCCCTCTGCCGGCAGACCTGCACAGGGGGCGTGCCAAACAGGGGGCGGGGACTGGGCGTGTGTGGATCCCGGCCGTGCTCTCCTCGACGCCCTGGGAGCGGCCTGGCCCTGCCTCTGCCCCGTTTTGGACGGAGACGCGACCGCTCCGTGGCACGTCGGTGCACGGCGGCCGCCGTCCGCGCCCCACCCGGTCGGGTGCTGGCCGCCTTCTGGCCTGGCGCTCTCTGCCTGTGGCTTTCCCTTCGCGCCGCGCTACCACTGTTTCCTCGGTCGGCTTTTTGATTCGGGGACCCCCAGGGGCGGCCCCGCGCGCGCGAACTAGAAACACCTAAACTAACACCCGGAGATCTTAGCACCGCTTCTGGCCCGTCTGGCTGGGGAATGTTGCGCATGCGTGATTATCCTCGAGGTCTTTGCGCCCTTGCCGCCGGCACCCTCTCTATCAGGAAGGGATCTATCCGAGTCGCGTCGGTGCGTCTCGGCGCTGCCTTGGCGCACGTGGGAACATCATGCGGGGACGGATCGGAATCATCAGCGCATATTGAGACGTTGGCGTTATCGAAGACGCCTACGGCGAATCACCGCCGCCCCCTGCCCCTTTGGAAGTGCCTATGTGGCCACCAGCTGGGCTAGAGCTTGGCCAAGCTATCGGGCCAGTTGTTCCCCGAGTCGGTCTCCTTCGGGGAACGCGTGGGGAGCAATAGGAGGAGGATCAGGAGAGGGAGGAGGATGATGATTAGGAGGAGGGTGAGCATGAGGATGAGGATGAGGATGATGGGGAAGGAGGAGGAGGAGTAGGAGGAGTAGGAGGAGTAGGAGGAAGAGACTTCTTGGGAACCGTCTTGCGAGGCTTCTTGGTAGGCCTTTGCGGAGCTTCCTGGGAGCCTTTGGAGGCCTCTGGGAGCCTCCTTGGGCCTCTTGGGGGCTTCTTGGGCCTACGGGGGCTTCTTGGGGGCCTCTTTGGCTGTCATAGGGCGTTCCCGATCCGTCTGACACCGTCGGAAGCCGTCTCGGGGGCCTCTCTGAACCGACTTGGGGCTCTTGGGGCGCTTCAGGGCCGTCTTGGAGAGTATCTTGGACGTCTTGGAGGTCGCCGTCTTGGGGGCCTTGGGCCGTCATGCGGCCACCTTGGAGGCCTCGTGGGCGATCTTGGGAGCCTTTTGGGCCGTCTTGAGCCGTCGGAATGCAGAACACTAGCAAATGCCAACATCCTTCAAACACCTTAGGACAATCAATGATTTTGATCTCTGCGGGTTTCTCCTGGGGGACCTTTTGGAGGACTCTTGGGCCGTCTTGGAGGCCTCTTGGGCGCCTCTTGGGCAGGCTTGGGCTATCTTGATGCCATCTTCGGCCGTCTTTTGTGCATCTTGGGCCGTCTTGGAGGCATCTTGGGGCCATCTGAGCCGTCTTGGAGGCCATCTTTGCCGTCTTAGAGGCCTCTTCGCGCCCTCTTGGGACCGTCTTGGGGGCCACTTGGGCCGTCATGCGGCCATCTTGGAGGCCTCGTGGGCGATCTTGGGGCGACATTGGGGGCCTCTTTGGCCGGCTTGCGCCGTCGGAATGCCGAAAAAGAGCAAATGCAGCAATCCTTCAAAAACCTAAGGAACATCAATGATTTTGATCTCTTCGAGTCCTCCTGGAGGAACTCTTGGAGGCCTCTTGGGCCGTCTTGGAGGCCTCTTGGGGGGCCCTTGGGCCGTCTGGGGCCATCTTGAGGCCATCTTCGGCTGTTTTTGGTGCATCTTGGGCCGTCTTGGAGGCATCGTGGGGCCACCTGAGTTGTCTTGGAGGCCATCTTGGCCGTCTTGGGGCCCTCTTGGGGCCCTCTTGGGGGCCTCTTGGGCCGTCATGGGGCCATCTTGGAGGCCTCGTGGGTGATCTTGGACCGATCTTGGGGCCTCTTGGGCCGTCTTGAGCCGTCGGAATGCCGAGAAGGAGCAAATGCCGAAATCTTTCAAAAACTTAGGGAGAATCAATGACTTTGGCCTCTTCGGGCCCTTCTGGAGCACCTCTTGGAGGCCTCTTGGGCCGTCTTGGGCCGTCTTGGAGGCTTCTTGGGCGTACTTGAAGGTATCTTGGGCTCTCTCGGGCCGTCTTGGAAGCCATCTTCGATCATCTTAGACAAACTTGAGGGCCATTTCGGGCCATCTGAGCCGTCTTGGAGGCTATCTTGGGCCACCTTGGAGCGGGACAGGCATTGACATGTGCAGTTTCCAGTCCTTCTGGGACCCTGGCGGGCGGGGGGGGAGTTCTTTTGGAAAATGAGCCAACATCAAGAGCAAAAGGATTCAGCACGCCGGGCACACCTGTGATGAATCAAGAGGGGGCGGCGGACCGAAGACTCCTACGGCGAATCACCGCCGCCCCCTGCCTTTTTGGAAGCGCCTGCGTGGCCGAAAGTTGGGTTTGAACTTGGCCACGCGTTCCCCGATCGGGTTCGAAAGCTTTCGGGGGACACGGAGTTGGGCGAGCTATCGGACCAGGTGGTTTCCGAGCTTTCGGGTTATCTTCGCCGTCTTGGAGGCTTTCTTCTTGGCCGTCTTGGAGGCATCTTGGAGGCCATTTTGTCTGCCCTGGAGGTCATCTTGGGCGTCTGGGGGGCCTCTTTGGGCCGTCTTGGGGTCGTGTTGGGGCTCTCTTTGGGGCCTCTCCTCATGGGGCCGTCCTCGGCCGTCGGAGAACAGATCATCAGAGCCGAATCACCAGGGGTAACTCGGGTCAGGGCTAACTCGGGTTCGCTTCTCGGGATTCCGAACCCGACTCACCCCGGACCCGAGTTACCCCGGATAACTCGGGCGCCCAGAGCCCCGAATCATCAGGGGTAACTCGGGTCAGGGCTAACTCGGGTTCGCTTCTCGGGATTCCGAACCCGACTCACCCCGGACCCGAGTTACCCCGGATAACTCGGGCGCCCAGAGCCCCGAATCATCAGGGGTAACTCGGGTCAGGGCTAACTCGGGTTCGCTTCTCGGGATTCCGAACCCGACTCACCCCGGACCCGAGTTACCCCGGATAACTCGGGCGCCCAGAGCCCCGAATCATCAGGGGTAACTCGGGTCAGGGCTAACTCGGGTTCGCTTCTCGGGATTCCGAACCCGACTCACCCCGGACCCGAGTTACCCCGGATAACTCGGGCGCCCAGAGCCCCGAATCATCAGGGGTAACTCGGGTCAGGGCTAACTCGGGTTCGCTTCTCGGGATTCCGAACCCGACTCACCCCGGACCCGAGTTACCCCGGATAACTCGGGCGCCCAGAGCCCCGAATCATCCGGGGTAACTCGGGCGCCCAAGATAAGAAGAAAACGCCCAAACCATTCGAACACCTAAGGACATTCAATGATGTTTGCCCTTTCGGGCCTTCCTTGAGGGCGTCTTGGAGGCCTCGTGGGGGGCCTCTTGGCCAGTCTCAGGCCATCTTGGAGCCATTGTGGACCGTCTTGGAGGCTCCTTGGACGAACTTGAAGGCATCTTGGACTCTCTCGGGCCGTCTTGGAAGCCATCTTGGACCATCTTTGGCGACTTGGAGGCCATCTTGGGCCAACTTGGAGGCCGTATTGGGCCAACTTGACCATCTTAGAGGCCATCTTGAGCCGTCTTGGGGACTTGTTTGCGGTCGTTGAGGTCGTTTCCGAGCCTTTGCGGGACCCTGGCGGGATCGGCCGAGGCTCCAGGGGGAGTTCTTTTTTTGAAAAAGCCAAGAGCCAAATCGAAAGGATCTAGCACGCCGGGCACTCTTGTGGCAAGCCAAGAGGGGGCGGCGGATCGAACACGCCTACGGCGAATCATCGCCGCCCCCTGCCCTTGTTGAAGCGCCGATGTGGCCGAACGTTGTGGCCAGAGGCCTGCCAAGCTATCGGACCATGTGTTCCCCGAATCGGTTTGCACAGCTTTCGGGGAACACGTGGAGGAGGAAGACGAGGATGAGGAGAGGGGTGAGACAGGAAGAAGAGAAGGAATATATGATGTAATGATTAGATGGGGAAGGCAGGAGACATTCCTCTCCTGCCTTTTGGGAAGTGCTTCTGTGGCGAATCGTTGGGCTCCCTGCCTTTTCGAAAACGCCTGTGTGGCCGAGAGTTGGGCTAGAGCTTGGCCAAGCTATCGGACCATGTGCTCCCCGAGTCGGTTTGGAAAGGTTTCGGGGATCACGTGGGGGAGAATGCACATGAAGAGGACGAGGAAGAGGCCTTCTGGGCCGTCTTGAGCCGTCGGAGTGGCGAGAAGAAACAAGTGCCAACATTTGTCAAACACTGAGGGAAACTTGATAATGTTGGTCTCTTCGGGCCCTCCTGGAGGACCTCTTGGAGGCCTCTTGGGCCGTTTTGGAGGCTTCTTGGGCCGTCTTGGGCAATATTGACGCCATGTTAGGCCCTCTTGGAGGCATCCTGGGCCGTCTTGGAGGCATCTTGGGGGGCGAAGCTATCGGACCATGTGTTCCCCGAGTCGGTTTGGAAAGCCTTTGGGGAACACGTGGGGGAGGAAGAGGAAGAGGAGGAGAAGGAGGAAAAAGAAGAAATGGGAGGATGCCTCCTGGGAGCCTATTGAGGCACTCTTGGGCTCGATTGGGCCATCTTGGGACCGTCTGGGAGGTGCTATCTTGGGCTCTCTTGGAGCCTCTTGATTGCCTCTTGGGGCCTTTTGGGACTTATCGGGGGCCTCTTTGGCCGTCTTAGGGCGTTCCTGGCCCGTCTGACGCCGTCGGGAGCCGTCTTGGGGGCCTCTCTGAACCGGCTTGGGGCCCTCTTGGGGCGCTTCGGGGCCGTCTTGGAGGCCATCGTGGGCGTCTTGGAGGCCTCGGGGCCGTCTTGGGGGCCTCTTTGGCCGTCATGGGGCCATCTTGGAGGCCTCGTGGGCGATCTTGGGGTGATTTTGGGGGCCTCTGGGGCCGTCTTCAGCCGTCGGAATGCCGAGAAGGAGCAAATGCCCAAACCTTTCAAACACCTCACGAGAACCAAGGATTTTGGCCTCTGCGGGCCCTCCTGGAGGACCTCTTGGAGGCCTCTTGGGTCGTGTTGGGCCGTCTTGGAGGTTTCGTGGGCGATCTTGGAGGTATCTTGGACTCTCTTGGGCCGTCTTGGAGGTCGTCTTGGAACATCTTGGGTGGACTTGGAGGCCATCTCGGACCATCTTGGAGGCCGTATTGGGCCAACGTGGCCATCTTGGAGGCCATCTTGAGCCGTCTTGGAGGATTGTTTGGGGGATTGAGGTCTTGGGCAATCTTTTCGGGTGGCCGGCGGGACGGGCCGAAGCCCCAGGGGGAGTTCTTGTGGGAGAGAACCAAAATCGAAGGGTTCAGCACGCCAGGCACCCCTGTGATGAATCAACAGGGGGCGGCGGATCGAACACGCCTACGGCGAATCACCGCCGCCCCCTGCCCTCGTAGAAGCGTCATGTGTCCGACAGCTGGGCTAGAGCTTGGCCAAGCTATCGGACCATGTGTTCCCCGAATCGGTTTGGAAAGATTTCGGGGAACGCGCGGGGGAGGAAGAACATGAGGAACAAGGAGAAGGGGGAGAATGCTTCTTCGGAGCCTCTTGAGGCACCCTTGGGCTCGACTGGACCATCTTGGGACCGTCTTGGAGGCCATGTTGGGGCTCTCCTGGGCTCTCCTGGGCTCTCTTTGGGGCCTCTCTGAAACAACTTGGGGCCCTCTTGGGGCGCTTCGGGTCCGTCTTGGAGGCCAGCTTGGGCGTCTTGGAGGCCTTTTGGGCCGTCTTGGGGCCCTCTTAGGGCCTTCTTGGGGGCTCCTTGGGCCGTCATAGGGGTCATCTTGGAGGCCTCGTGGGCGATTTTGGGGCGACCTTGGGGGCCTCTTGGGCTGTCTCGAGGTCTTCGGAAGGCCGAAAAGAAGCAAATGCCAAAATCCTTACAAACTAAGGGAAACCAGCGATTTGGGCTTCTTCGGGCCCTCCTTGAGGACCTCTTGGAGGCGTCTGGGGGGGCTCTTGGGGGCCTCTTAGGCCGTCTTGAACCATCTTGAGGCTTTCTTAGGCCGTCTTGGCGGCATCTTGGGCCATCTTGGAGGCATCTTGGGGCCATCTGAGCAGTCTTGGAGGCCATCTTGGCCGTCTAGAGCAGGAAAGACCCTTGGCAACCACTCTGGGCAATCTGGATGATCTTTCCGGGTGGCCGGCGGGACGGGCCGAAGCCCCAGGGGGGAGTTCTTTCTTTGGGAAAACGCGCCAAAACCAAAACCGAAAGGGTCTGGCGCGCCAGGCACCCCTGCGATGAATCGACATGGGGCGGCGGATCGAAGACGCCTACGGCGAATCACCGCCGCCCCCCGCCTTTAGAATCGCCCATTTGGCCGAGCGTTGTGGCAAACGCTATGCCAAGGTATCGGGCCATGTGTTCCCCAACCCGTTGTGGAAACCCTTCGGGAAACACTTGGGAGCGGATGGCAGGGAAGATCAAGAGGAGGCGAAAGAGCAGGCGGAGGAGCAGGTGGAGGAGGAGGGGGAGGAGACGCAGGAGGAGGAGGAGGAGGAGGAGGAGGAGGAGGAGGAGGAGGAGGAGGAGGATGAGGAGGAGGAGGAGGAGGGGGCATCTTGGGAGCCTCTGAGGACACTCTTGGGGCCTCCTGGGAGCTTCCTGGGAGCCTCTTGGACCTTTGGGGGCTTCTCGGGGGCCTCTTTGGCCGTCTTGGTGGGCTCCTGGCCCGTCTGACGCCGTCGGAAGCCGTTTGGGGGGCGTCTCTGGGCCGACTTGGCGCTTTCTTGGGGTGCTCCAGGGCCGTCTTGGAGGCCATCTTGAGCGTCTTGGAGGCCTCTTGAGGGTCCTCTTGGGGGCCTCTTGGTGGCCTCTTGGGGCTGTCTTGGGGGCCTCTTGGGCCGTTCTGCGGCCATACTGGAAACCTTTTCAGCGATTTTTGGGAGCTCTTGGGCCGTCTTGGGTCGTCGGAAGGCCGAAACATCGCAAATGTCAAAATCCTTGGGAACTCACCGATTTTGGTCTTTGTCGGGCTTTTCTGGAGGCCCTCTCGGAGGCCTCTTGGGCCGTCTTGGGCTGTCTTAGGGCCATCTTCGGCCGTTTTGGTGGGCTCCTGGCCCGTCTGACGCCGTCGGAAGCCGTTTGGGGGGGCCTCTCTGGGCCGACTTGGGGCCCTCCTGGGATGCTCCAGGCCGTCTTGGAGGCCATCTTGGGCGATCTTTGGGCGATCTTTGGGGGCTCTTGGGCCGCCTCGGGCAGTCGGAAGGCCGAAACGAAGCAAATGTCAACATCCTTCAAACACCAAAGGAATACACATGTGTTTGGCTTTTTTTCTGGCCTTCCTGGAGGCCCTCTTGGAGGCCTCTTGGGCCGTCTTGGGCCAGCTTCGAGCTAACTTCGGCTATCTTGGCTCCTGGCCCGTCTGACGCTCGGAAGCTGTTTGGGAGGCCTCTCTGGGCCGACTTGGGCCCCTCTTGGGGTGCTCCAGGGCCGTCTTGGAGCCTCTTGGGCAGTCCTGGGGCCATCTTGGAGGCCTTTTGGGCGCTGTGGGGGCGATCTTGGGGGCCTCTTGGGCCGTCTTGGGTCGTTGGAAAGGTGAAACGGAGCAAATGCCAAAATCCTTCAAAAACCTTTTGACAACCACTGATTTTGGTCTCTTCGGGCCCTCGTGGAGGACCTCTTGGAGGCCTTTGGAGGCCTCTTGGAGGCCCCTGGGGCCGTCTTGGGCCATCTTGATGCCATCTGAGGCTGTCTTGAGTGCATCTTGGGCCGTCTTGGAGGCATTTTGGGGCCATCGTAGCCGTCTTGGAGGCCATTTTGGCCGTCTTGGAGGCATCTTGGAGGCCATCTGAGGCCATCTTGAGCGAAACGACATTGTGGAATCGAGGTCCTGTGCAATCTTTCCGGGTGGCCGGCGGGACGGGCCGAAGGCCCCGGGGGAGTTCTGTTGGAAAAAGAACCAAAGCCAAAACGGAAAGGATTCAGCACGCCAGGCTCCCCTGCGATGAATCGACAGGGGACGGCGGATCGAAGACGCCTACGGCGAATCACCGCCGCCCCCTGCCCTTGTGGAAGCGCCTATGTGGCCGAACGTTGAGGCCAGACCTGCCAAGCTATCGGACCATGTGTTCCCCGAATCGGTTTGGAAAGCCTTCGGGGAACACGTGGGCATCTTGAAGATCATCTTGGCCGTCTGGTGGCCATTTTTGACCCTTTCGGGCCGCCTTGGAGGACGTCTTGGAGGGCTCCTAGGCTGTCTTGGAGGCCATCTTGAGTGTCGAAGAGGCCTTTTGGGCCGTCTTGGGGGCCTCTTGGGGCCGTCTTGGGCCTGTTGGGCGATCTTTGGAGGCTCTTGGGCCGTCTCGGGCCGTCGGAAGGCCGAACAAAAGCAAATGCTTCAATCCTTCAAAAACTCATGGAACATCACTGATGTTGGCCTTTTCGGCCCTTCCTGGAGGCCCTCTTGGAAGCCTCTTAAGCCGTCTTGGGCCATCTTAGGGCCATCTTCGGCCGTTTTGGTGGGCTCCTGGCCCGTCCGACGCCGTCGGAAGCAGTTTTGGGGGCCCCTCGGGGCCGACTTGGGGCCCTCCTGGAATGCTCCAGGGCCATCTTGGAGACCATCTTGGGCGTCTTGAATGCCTCCTGGGCCGTCTTGGGGGCCTCTTGGTGCCGTCTTGGGGGGGTTCTGGGGCCATCTTGGAGGCCTGTTGGGCGATCTTTGGGCGCTCTTTGGGGGCTCTTGGGCCGTCTCGGGCCGTCGGAAGGCCGAAACGAAGCAAATGTCAACATCCTTCAAACACCAAAGGAATACACATGTGTTTGGCTTATTTCTGTCCTTCCTGGAGGCCCTCTTGGAGGCCTCTTGGGCCGTCTTGGGCCAGCTTCGAGCTAACTTCGGCTATCTTGGTGGGCTCATAACCCGTCTAACGCCGTCGGAAGCTGTTTGGGGGCCTCTCTGGGCCGACTTGGGGTCCTCTGGGTGTGCTCCAGGGCCGTTTTAGAGGCTGTCTTGTGCGTCTTGGAGGCCTCTTGGGTCGTCTTTGTGTCCTTTTGGGGCCGTCGTGGAGGCCTTTTGGGCAGTCCTGAGGCCATATTGGAGGCCTCTTGGGCGCTGTGGGGGCGATCTTGGGGGCCTCTTGGGCCGTCTTGGGTCGTCGGAAAGCCGATCAGGTGCATATACGAAAAACCTTGAACAACCTCGGGAAAATGTATGATTTTGGCCTCTTCCGGCCCTCCTGGAGGACCTCTTGGAGGCCTCTTGGGTCGTCTTGGAGGCCTCTTGGGCACCTCTTGGGCCGTCTTGGGCCGTCTTGGGTCTTGGAGGTTTCTTGGGCGGAATTGGAGGCATCTCCTCCTCTCTTCGGCGGACTTCGAGGCCATCTTGGACCATCTTGGAGGCTATCTTGGGCTAACGTGGCCATCTTGGAGGCCATCTTCAGCCGTCTTGTAGAAAGAAAATAAGAATCCTGCTCCGTGGCAGTCCTCCCGGAACCCCAGGACTCGCCGGAGCCCCAGGAGGAGTTTGTGTTGGAAAAAGAACAAAATACAAAACCGAGAGGATTCAGACCGCCAGACACCTCTGCGATGAATCGACAGGGGGCGGCGGTCTCAGTGGCGTTCGTCCCATCCCGCCACCGTGCCTGGGTTGTGGTCTGAGGCCGCTTGTATATGTGTTGGGGTGTCGTGGGAAGCCTCTCGGGGGCCTCTTGGAGGCGGTTCGGGCTCGTCTTGGGGGCCTCTTTGGGCCTCGTGGGCTATCATTTGAGCTCCTTGGGGGCCTCTTGGGCGCGTCTTGGGCGCCTCTCGGGGGCTTCCGTGGACCTCTTGGCGGCCTTTTGGGGCCTCCTCGGGGCCTCTGGGGGCACAAATATAGAATGTTCGGTTCGTGGTCCCCTGCTTGGGCTCCTCTTGGAGCCGTCTTGGGGCCCTCTTGGGCCGTGTTGAGCGCTCCTTGAGCGCTCCTTGGGCCATCTTGGTGCCCTCTTGGGCAGTCTTGGGGCCCTCTTGGAGGCGTCTTGGGCTGTTCTTGGACGGTCTTGGGAGCTTCTTGAGCCGTCTTGGTGCGTCGGAAACCCGAGAATGCGAGAAGGCTTACATTCTTCAAAATCAATAGTAAAATGTCCGATTTGGGCTTCTTAGGGCTCTCTCGGGAAGCCTCTTGGAGCGCTCTTGGGGCCTCTTTGGGCCCTCTTGGAGCGCTCTTGAAACCATCTTCGAGCGCCATAGACCACTCTGGGCCTCGGCAGTGCGAATACGGCGTAATTGGCGAAGGTTTATGGCTTCGGAGACGCGGCTGTTGCATACTTTACGTTACGGGGGTTTGTTGCCTCGGGGACGCAACAATTGAGTAAGTTACGAGGGTTTGTGGTTCGGGGACACGATCATGGTGTATTTTAGGAAGGATTATGGCTTCGGGGGCGCGAATCTTAAAGTAGTTTTACGTGTCCCACGCCCCCCCGAGATTTCAGGCAGCGCGATCCGGGCGTGGTAAATTGGGCGGTTTGGGGCTCCCCCCCTCGCGCGGACTTCAGAATCTTACAGTAGGAAGGAGAAAGCAGTACTGTACAATCGGAGATTTGAAACTTCAATGGGTGCATGGAGCAGCACACTTCGGCCTACAGCCCGGTGGCCCCACAAGGGGACCGGCGGATTGTCTGTATGTTGTGTATGTTTGTTGCCAGTTGTTCATGTGACTTCCGCATGCTCTTTTCGTGTGCCGTGTACGCTTGCGTGGCATGCTTACTATTTCGAGTTGTGTGGTTGTTCTTGTTGTGCGTGTTTGTGTCATTTACGTTTGCTTGCATTTGGGACATGGTCGTATGACATAGTTGTTGGGTCTTCACGGATCTCAGTTGTTTGCTGTCACCAGCATGTCCGCCATGCATGTCTTCTGCCCCTGTTAAGCATGCTATGTATTGCTTGGCATGTATGCTCGTTTGCTTTGTCTTTTGTGCGGCAGACTTACGCGTGCTACTTCCCGAGGCCGATGCTGCATCCTGCGGGCGAATGTTGTTGACTGCCTGGCAGATTCTGGTTCTTAGGTTCCAAGGAACAGAGGCCCGCTCGCGGCGGCCAGGCCGAAGGGGTCTCCAAGTGCCCTTGAGAACCTTGCCTCGCCAGCTCAGCATGTCGCTGCCGCCAGGCCCAGTGCACCCGAGAATCCCGCCTTGCCGCGCCCTGCCGGGGAGACGCTATGGGAAAGAACGCTTTCTGCCGCTGCTGGCAGGGTGTGTGCGTGTGTGTGTGTGTGTGTGTGTGTGTGTGTGTGTGTGTGTGTGTGTGTGTGTGTGCGTGTGTGTGTGTGTGTGTGTGCGTGTGTGCGCGCGTGTGTCAACGACGACGGCGACGCACGCTGCACGACGACCACGACGCCGACGCCGCCGACGCCGAAGACGCCGACGCCGATGACTCCGACGACGTCGATGGCAACCACGACGACGATGAAGACAACGAAGACGACCACGACGAGCAGAGCAGAATAGGCGTAGAGTAGAGCATAATAGGATTAAGTTAGAGGGTTGAGTAGAGTCGAGTAGAGAAGGATAGGATAGGATACGGCAGGGTAGAGTCGGGTAGAGTAGAGTAGAGTAGAGTAGGGAGTTATGTCTCAGTTTAGAGTAGAGTAGAGTAGGGTAGAGTAGAGTAGGGCCGAGTAGATAATAATGTATGGGTAGAGTAGAGCCGAACGCATAGTAGAGCAGAGCAGGACTGAATAGAGTAGAGTAGAAGTAGAGTGGAGTAGGGTCGAGTAGACTCGGGTAGAGTAAGAGCAGAGTAGCGTATGTTAGGGTCAACCATGGTAGAGTGGGGTAGAGTAGAGTAGGGCAGAATAGCGTAGAGTATAATAGAGTAGAGAAGAGGAGAGTGGAGTAGAAACGAGTGCAATAGAGAAGGACTAGAGCAGACTAGAGTAAGAGTAAGGGGCAGTCTATCATATAATGTTACGGTACGGTCGGCCAGAGTAGGATGTGGTAGGGTAGATTAGGGCAGGGTAGAGTCGACTAGAGTAGAGAATCGTCGAATAAAGAGTAGCGTAGAGTAGAGTAGGGGAGGGTAGAGTAGGGTAAAGCACTGTAGGGCCCTAGTAGGAGACTGATCGAACTGGACCGACCCCTCGTAGCATCATATCAGACCCTGCGCCTGGCGCGGGCGCTTGGTGCGTCGCCGCCGCCGCCGCCGCCGTCTTCGTCGTCGTCGTCGTCGTCGTCGTCGTCGCCGGGGGGGGGGTGCTCTGGGCCCCCCGAATAATTTTTTAGGGGGTGGGGAGGCTCTGGAGCCCCTAAATATGCTCCCGGGGAAGGGTTGTGGGGGTTTCGGGTGGGGGTTAGGAGTGGCTCTGGTTTCTGACCCGCCCCCTGGGATTGTTCTAAGGGTGGGTGGGGAAGGGATCCCCTGGTTTCTGTCCCCCCTGGTGCATATCATTTTTTCATGCCAGTGGCGGTGGACCGTGCGTCCTCCGTCATGGCGTCACATCGTGCAGGCACCCCGACTTCCGACATCCGCAGACATCTGGGATAGACGTCAAGAACTCTGCCACCCGCTTTCATTGGCTGTCCATCCATCTCCCTCGCAGTGCTCTTCTGATGACCTCCCAGAGTTCCAGCGCATGGTCTCTCCGTAGCCATTTTGGCTCAAGGCGCACCGCAGGGCGCTGCCCTGCCCACACACCCCTCTCCTCCGCCTCCCTCCTCCTCTCTTGCGCGGCCATGGCGGTCGCGTCTCCAGAGCCACCCCCGCCGAGGAGAGGGATCGTGTACGACAAGTGGCCTTTTCGGATGGATGTCGACGTGGAGTACCAGGACTGGGTGCTCGTGCTGGTCTGCCTACTGCTGGCGGCGAGCTGGGCGCTTCCCTGCATGTGCGGCCACCTCCGGAGCCCCTTGGCCCAGTGCTTCTCGAAGTGGGTGTACACCAGGCTGCACGTATTCTACTGCGGTCTGTTGTATGTTAGCCTGATCGTGCTGATGTTCACTCTGGTGGTGCTGCCAGACTGGACGGTGAACTCGTTCCTGGAGTATTTGGTACTCTTCGTCGTGTGGGTCCTTATACACCTGCAGAAGATGGTCACATCGACCGTGATTATCATTGCGTTTTACACCGTGTTTCGCTTCCGTGAGCGGCTCGCGCTCGCCTCTGGTTTCGAATACCTCACCGTGTTCCACTGGGACTGGAGAGATTATGTCGGCTTTGTCGGCAGGAAGCGGCGCCCCATCGAGGTTTTCATCTGGAAAGTCGAGGGGCTGCACAGTTCGTCTGGGAAGGTGCTCAAAGCGAACGACCTGTACATCGAGTGCCACATGGGACACAACGAGCCCGTGCGCACACGCGTGCACAACAACGCTGGAAGCGGATGCACCATACAGCAGTCGTTTCAGTTGAACATCGATGAGAGCAGCAGACGTTCGCTGATGACGCTCATGGTGAGAGACCAGGCGCTCATGGGTAGATCGTCCGAGCTAGCGCGGCTGATGCTCTCCACCCACGAGATCTGCGGCATCGAGGACAAGACGGGCAAGCGCCACCAGCTGTTCACGTACAGTGCCGAGCACTTCGTGGAGCTGAAGCTCTCGCCCGCCGGCACGATCTGGGTGGCGATCGCCCCGGTCGAGGAGGGGGACGCCGAAGAGCGGGCCCTGCTGATGACAGATGACGAGGATGCCCTCGTGACCTGCTGAGGGGCTCCGAGGGGCACTGACCGCGACGGCCGTGACGTTCGCGCCGCCAGACTTGCTGACCGCTGTCTCGAGCGCCCTTCAAAAACAAAAGCAAAAACAGCAAAAACAAATGCCAGCGCAAGGTCTCGTCGTTCACGGCGCACCACGACCTCTGGATGCTGTCCACGCAGCACCTGCTCGTGGCCGCGGTGCCCCTCTCCCCTCCTCGCTCGCCGTCGCCCTCCGGCCTCCTGGTGCTCACCGTGTTCGTGGTGGTGGTGGTTGCGGCGGCGGTAGTGTTCGTCGGCTTCGCCGCCGCCGCCGCCTCTGCCACCGTCGCCGTCGGCGCCAGCTCGAACCAGGAGACCGCGGGCCCGTGCGGGCGTCGGCCGCCTTGTCGTGCCCATCCCGCGCCCATCCCGCGTGTCGCTCCCGTGCCCGCGCATGCTCGGTGGTCAGAGTGTCGGCGTCTCGGCACACAGGGGCCTCGTCAGGACGGGGCCTCGTCAGCGCGGGGCCCTTCCGTCGTTGGGGCAGTTTCGATCTGATCGGTCCGATTCGATGCCGCCAGGTGCAGATCGGTGTCTCTACGACGCAGTTGTGCATCACGGCGCGGCCGATCCGATTCCATTATTCGTTGTTGATTGCTCCTGCCATGTGAGTCGTGCAGTGTCGAAGCGTCCCGGCTTGCCTATAGGCCCACCAGAGATGTTCTAAGAACTTTTCTAGTGGTCTGCACGAAATTTGATTAGAACATGTGTTGCTGAGACCCTGTTGTTTTAACACGTCGGCTTCATGGTTTATGAACCTTGTTCTTGTTTGCCACATCCGAAGTAGGGCTCTTGCTTTCTCTGCAGACCTCCGCGCAGGAACCCCACACCTCACACCCTCCTCCTGTCATCGTCATCCCGTCATGACCACCGATCATCATGATCACTCGCTTATTCTCTTGCTTATTCACTCATGACCCACCGTCATAATCATAATCATAATCATCATCATCATCATCATCATCATCATCATCATCATCATCATCATCATCATCATCATCATCATCATCATCATCATCATCATCATCATCATCATCATCATCATGAGAGTGCGGTGCACAGCATTGATCGTTCCTCCCCGCGGCCGTTGTCAACCCTCAAGGTTTTTTGCTGCGCAACAGGAACGCACGGACCGTCCCCGCGGTTGATGATCTGGGGTTTCCTTGCCTCGACCGCGTCGGTGCAGGTCGCGAACAGCAGCGTGGTCACCGCCTTCTCGGCTTGGGTCCTGCGGGGCGTCTTCTCGGACGCCGCGGAGGCCGCACGAACGGCGGGGAGAGCGGAGGTCAGGTGCCCAGACATCCCGGAGCCGATCTGCCACTGCCACTGTCAGTGTGAGGCGGTGTCGGCTCCCAGCGGCGGGGGTCACCAGGCGTGGCAGCTCATCGCGTGTGCAGTGGTCTGCCTGTTCTTCTCGTTCGTGCAGGTGGCCGTCACGTGCGTTCAGTATGGCGCTAGTTGGGCTTCCAGTCGGGCCACCAGCTCCTCCAGGTCCTCGAGTCCGGGGAGCGGACGGGTGGCCCTTGCCGACGGGACCAGGGGGAGCGGCGCTTCGACGGGCTGTGGTGAAGTACGCGGGCGCGGGCGAGGACTTGTCACTCGAGCGGGGCCTCCTGAATGATATAGTAGGAGGGCTCGTCGCGATTGCGACCCCAGACTTCGATGTGCACGACGAGGACATGAGTGATCAGAACGTGTTCGAGATGGCGAGGCTCTTCGGTGACAACGGGGAGCTGCCGCTCGGGCTGGGTGGAGCGCGCCTGCACCGCTTCCAGCAGCCGCCGACCGACGCGGAGGTGGACCAGCTGCTAGCCGAGGCGGTCGTCGCCCTCCGCGGCGGAGGGGGAGTCGCGGGTGTCGCGGGCGGCCCAGCCGGCCGCGGGGCAGGCGCCGCTGCGGGCGGCGCTGGGCCAGCGGCCCCTGCCGTCGCGTGGGTGCTCGCGGAGCACGTGGACGGCCATAGCATCGGCGAGATCGTCACGATGCCCGCAGGCGCGGCCCAGGCGAACGGCTACGGACTCATGGTGCTGCCGAATACCGAATCGGAGGTGAGGGGGTGAGATCGAAGTGGAACGGAGAGCCCCCCTACCGGGAAATCGATTTCGGTTTCGTGTTCGCGCGTGCCGTGCGCGCGGGCGAGGCGAAGCTGCGTGGGCCACGTGGGCGGGCGAGAGGAAAGTCTCCTGTGGCTGAGGCGCGGCCGGACCAAATGATTCTCCACCGGGCGGCCGGTGGCGCGCGGTGTCCCGCCGGTGTCCCGGTGGTGTCCTCTGTGGCTGAGGCGCGGCCGGACCAAATGATTCTCCACCGGGCGGCCGGTGGCGTGCGGTGTCCCGCCGGTGCCCCGCCGGTGTCCCGTCGGTGTCCCGATGATGATGATGATGTTGATGATGATGATGATGATGGTGCTGATGATGATGATGGTGATGATGATAACGATAGAGAGACCGAGTGTGATATCGATAGTGAGACCGAATGTGAGATCGATTGTGAGGTCGGTTGTGATATCGATAGTGAAATCGATAGTGAGACCGGAAGCGAGATTGATTGTGAGATCGATTGTGAGATCGATAGTGAGATCGATTGTGAGATCGATTGTGATATCGATAATGTGATCGATAGTGAGACCGAATGTGAGATCGATCGTGAGATCGATAGTGAGATCGATAGTGAGAGCGATCGTGAGACCGAATGTGAGATCGATGGTGAGATCGATAGTGATATCGTGAGTGAGTTCGATAGCGAGACCGAATGTGAGATCGATAGTGAAATCGTTAGTGAGATCGATAGTGAGATCGATTGTGATATCGATAATGAGATCGATAGTGAGACCGAGTGTGAGATCGATTGTGAGATCGATATTGAGATCGATAGTGAGATCGATAGTGAGACCGAATGTGAGATAGATTGTGAGCTCGATAATGGTATCGATAGCGAGATCGATAGTGAGACCGAATGTGAGGTCGATAGGGAATTCGATAGTGAGACCGAATGGGAGATCGATAGTGAGATCGAGAGTGAGACCGAATGTGAGATCGATAGTGAGATCGATAGTGATATCGAGAGTGAGATCGATCGAGTGCGACGTGGGCCCCTCCCCCCCTCACTTCCTTATCACCCGAAGGGTGGTCGTATAGGTATGCAGATCCCGCGGCCCGTTCTGGTCAAGCAGCTGAATAACTACCAGGCAGAGATCGACGCGTTCTGCCAGGAGTGGATCAAGTGGTGCCGAGCAGCTACGGCGACGCATGGTCAGGACCAGGCGGTCGGTGACGACGCGCGGACGCTGTCGGTGAAGCACGGGCCCGACGGGACTCGAAGGCGAGAGTTCAGGCAGTCGGTGCAGGAGATGACCGTGGCGGAGTTCGACGACTGGCCGCTGAGCGGCCCTCGGACTACGGAGTGGATGTGCCGCGAGATGATCAAGTTGGCTAAAGAGCCACGGGCGCAGCGCTCAAAGTGGCTCTCGGAGGCAAAGATACCGGATGGAGATCGCTCAGTCCACGAGGACGCTAACCTGGCGCTGGTGCAGGAGCTCGCGGTGACGCACGACGGGCTCAACGTGATGAGCCTCGCCGTGCGCGGAGGCGGTGGCCCGCAGGCGCCAGTTGATCGCCGAAGCTCACCACGCCAACCCGAGTGCTCCGAGCTACGAGGGAGCAGCTCATTTCATGGGCGACGGGACGCGAGCTGGGGGAGCGCTGGTGTCACCCGCGCTGACTGCCCATGTGTCGGACCGGCTGCGGGCTGAGGCGGCCATCTCGAAGGAGAAGCGCAAGGCGGCGGAGGCGCGCTCGCTTGCACCTTGGCGCGGCCGCGGACGTGGCGGCCGGGGTGGAGGAGCTGGCGCCGACGCCGCCGGGGCTGGCTAGTCTGAAAGATCTGAGGTGCGGATTGGCTCGGCCGCGCCTCGGCGCCCCCCCAGAGCCTGTGTGCAGCGCGTGGAGGGCGGGCTTCGACTCATCCCGTTCGCCGCGACTACCTGCCCCGAGTCATGGCCAAGCCGCGCAGCGAGGCCGCTTTTGCTGAGGGGGAGAACGTCCCGAGCAGGTACCGCGATATATTCCCTTTGCCTCGACTCGCCGAGGGGCGACGACGCGGCCTGCGACGGATGTGCCGTTCGACGACGCGACGCCTGACACGTCGGTGGGCTGTGGCCGCTGCAGTCAACAAGTCGGTGGACGGTCTCAACTCGATGTACCTTGGTGCTCGTGATGTGCCCGCCCCTCCTGCCGTCTCAGACCTGATGACGTTGCCGCTGCGCCAGCGCGCTGCCCTTGGTCATCTGATGGGGCGCGTTCGCGAGCTGGGCCCTAGGCCCTAAGCCTCCGAGTGTCGCCCGCCCAGGAGCCCTTCAGGAGCTTCGGGTTTTTCGGCATGACTATGCAGGGGACCTGGGGCAGGGTGCCCGGGCCCCCATGGTTCTGGAGAAACTTTCGCTTCCGGACGTGGAGCGCTCGCCTGTTGAATTGGAGTCAGTCTTGGTAGGTTTGCCTCAGGAATGCCTTCGGAATTTTGAAGACAAGATGCTCGTCGGGGCAGCGGTCTGGAGTCAGCTGTCCGACGAGGCATCCCGAGCGCCCCCTTACGCGGACCCGCTTTTGAAGACCTCTTGGGGTTTCAAGGCTTCTGCCTCCAGGATGGCCTCTCGGGGACTTGTGCGGTTCACTCGGCGCCCTCCTGCTCGAATCGGGGCGTTCACGGTTTTAAGAAGTCGGGGATGCAACGCTTGGTTCTCGACTGCCATCAATGTAATCTTAGGTCCGCCCCTCCTCCGCACACAGAGCTAGGTGGTTTAAGTTCTTTGAGTGACCTGGAGATCCCCGTAGGTCAGGCCCTGTATTGGGCTGAGGGTGACATCAAGGACTGTTTCTACGAGCGCGGGATCTCCGATGATCTTTCAGATTTTTTCGCGTTCGAGGTTGATGCCGTCGTCGGGGATCTTCTGGAAGCTGGCGTATCGGGGGAGTTATTGAATGAGTTCGGATTGGATGAGCAGGTATCAATGTGCTTGACTGTCCTGCCCATGGGTTTTACCTGGTCGTTCTGGTTGGTCCAAGAATATCACATGCAAGTTGCACGTAGGGAGGTCTCGGATAAGTTCGTTCTAGTGGACGGGCGCCCCGCCCCGAGCATGCAGGCAGGCGAGCGCGTCTACATGGCGTCCAGTGATAATTTGAATGCGGGCGCCTTTTCGTGCAAGCTAGCTGGCGAGCTGCGCGATGATGTTCAGAGAGACATGGAGCAGGATGGCTTCACCATGCACGACATCTCGGGACCGTCCCTCGTCGCCCGCGCGCTGGGCTCGGTTCTAAATGGGGGTGCAGGTGCTTTCAGCCCGGACTCCGACAAGCTTTGGAAGTTGATCGTGGTGTTTGACTGGTTGGGTACTGGGCCCGTGGTATCCGCAAAAACCGTTGAAAGGCTTATCGGGCACTACATTTGCATCGCTATGTTGAATCGAAGCACGCCCGCAGTCATGCGGAATGTGTATGGCTTCGTGGCGCAGATCTGCGAGCCCGAACGTCTCTGGCAGAGCTGCTGCAAAGAGTGTCGTATTGTTACTGGTCTCTTGCCACTCGCCGTCGCTGATCTTCGTCAGGAGTGGAATCCCATTGTCACGTGCACCGATGCCTCGCCGACGGGGCACGGAGTTTGCCAGCGTGATCTTGATGTGGAGAGCGTCCGAAGGACTGGGAGGTAGAATGAGAGGTGGCGTTTCAAAAGACTCGCGCCCGACCAGTGGGCCCCAAGGTCTCGTTCCCTAGGGTTGGACCCCCAAGAGGACCTCGCTTCCGCTGGGTGCGTCTGGGCCCCCGGGGTCTCCAAGGAGGGCCTTTGGGGCGATGCTGGAGATTGGGGCTCTTTCAAGTACACCGAGGACCCCGATTTCCCCGAGGTGCCTTCAGGTCTCATGAAGCAGGACTCCTGGGGCGTCGTCTTGTATGGCCCTGGAAGTTCCTGGACGAACATATCACGATCAAGGAAGGTAGGACGGTCATCTTGGCGCTAAGACGTCTTTCTCGGGCTCGCCGCAATTCTGGGAAGCGGCATTTGTTGCTCGTCGATGACGTGGGGTTGTGCTTCGCGCTGTCCAAGGGCCGTGCGTGCTTCTATGATTTGCTCAGAGCATGCCAGCAGGCGGGCGCCCTTTTGCTCGCCACCAACAGTCGCTTTCGGCCGCGCTGGGCGCCCAGCGAATTCAATGGTGCAGACGAGCCCTCGCGCCGTGAGGAGCGGGCGGACGCTCGCCGCCGGGCCCGCGCTGCTGCCGCGCGAGAGCGAGGAGAGGCAGCTGGTCGGCAGGAAGCAGGCAGCTGGGACCCTCTCCCGTGCGCCAGCGGCGGCGCCGACTGGCTCCCGGAGCCTCCGGGGTTGGAGCGCTGGCGAGGAGGAGCACAACCGCCACGTGTCTCCCAAGGAGAAGCGCCTGCTGACGGCGCTTGCGGAGGCCCAGGAGGACCGTCGCCCCCCGGGGACTCGGGCGGCGCTCGACCTGACGTCGCGCAAGAACGAGGCCGAGGAGGCGCTCGACCCGAAGGGGAAGCTGCTGGCGTGGCGGGGCATGACGGCTCGCCTGGAGGGGCGCAGCGTCTCGGCCAGGGTGAATCAAGATTACGACTTCTACCTGGAGGAGTTCAGGGACTTCTGCATGGAGAACGGGTTGCCCGCGGCCATCTCGGCGCAGACCGACTTGCTGCTCGTGGACTACTTCGACGTGAAGTTCCTGGACGGGCGCGGCCCCTCGCTCGCGGAGAAGACCATCGCGGCCGTGCAGTTTGCAGAGGCCCACGCGAAGAGCAGCCAGATCTGGTCGCTGGTGCAGGCCCGAGGGCTTTGAAGGGGTGGAGGAAGGTCGCTCCGCCCACCAGCCTGCTGCCGCTGCCGTGGGTCATCCTGTCGGCTCTTGGCGCATCAGGGAAGGCAGGACATGGCGCTGTACCTGGCGGTGTGTTTCGCATGCTACCTGAGGCCCTCGGAGGGGCCGAGCATTCGCGCGAAGGACGTGGCCCCGCCGGTGGCAGGAGCGGGGCGCGGATTCCGCCACTACACGGTGATCATCAGGGGGTCCGACGAGAAGGTGCCAGACAAGGTCGGGGTGTTCGGCAACAGCCTCATCCTCGACCAGGGGTACTTGCCCAACCTCGGCACGGCGCTGCACAGGCGAGCTCGGGGGAAAGCAAGGGGCGCCTGCATGTTCGACTTCCAGCTGAAGGAGGTGAACGACTTGATGAACGAAGCTGCTCTCGACCTCGGACTTCGCGACCGCCTGTCGCTGTACCAGTGCCGGCACGGAGGTGCCGCCCACGACCTCGTCGGGAAGCACCGGGACAGGGCCACGGTTATGGCCCGCGGCAGGTGGCAGACCGAGAGCTCCGTTCGTCGGTATACCAAGATCGGAAAGGCTCAGAACATGCTCGCGATGCTCGTGCCTCACGTTCTCGACCATGTGAAGAAGTGCGCGGCCGTTCTCGACGACGTGCTGATGGGGCGCAAGGCCGCCCTGCAGCCGCCAAGGGCGGCAAGGAGGTGATCAGAGCTCGGCGCGGATCTCCGGCTCCGCGGCAGGGTGGAGCTCGATGGGGACTCGTTGGTCGCCAAGGCTGCCTTGGGGTTTTCTCGGGATCAGGCCAATTTACCGCATCGTTGTGAAGGCGCGGCGTCCGAGCTGAGGGCTTGGACATTATGAGTGGCGTTGATCTGCTGGAGAATAAGAACCAGCAGCGTGTCCTCGCCTTGATTAGAAGCAGGAGGGTGGGCTGTCTTTGGTTCGGGCTGCCCTGTAATATTTGGAGAAGAGCGAGAAGATGGGGCGGTACCGGCCCAGGGCCACTTCGGGACGAAGACAAGTTTATCGCGGGGTTGCCGGGCCTTGGGGCAAAAGACGCCAAGAAAGTCAAGGATGGAAATCGGCTGATGTGGTTTATTGTGCGATGTTGCCAGGCCGCGTCTAAAGCTGGGATCCCCTGGACAATCGAGAACCCTCGCACGAGTCGTGTCTGGAAGGCCCCCGCAATTGAAAAGCTCGCCTAGATGACGTTGTTTGGGGCCGAGGTTTTATCTCCCGCGTTTGTGCATTTGGATTTTTGTCATTACGGAGAGGCTTGGAAAAAGAGTACTACCTTGTTATCCCACGGACTTGATCTCTCTCCAGCAGATCGCAGATGTGTTATGTCGAAGGGGTTATGTTCTCGCACAGGCTGCCGCCATACCGTCTTGGAGGGTAAAGTCTGTTCTGGAAATTGGAAGGCTCTACGTGCCCAAGCCTATCCTAACGAACTGACTAGGGCGCTGTCAGATTTAATGTATCAACACCTTTTAAGCAGTCCACTCCGTGGATAAGGGAGACCTCCAGGCCTCGCCGGACCAAGCTGTAACTGTTTGCAGCCGCCCCAGGCGGCCGTGCGTCAGCTCGTGCCTTTAACTTTGTAGTCTGCCGCGCTGCCACGCTGCGCGTCTGAAAAGGTTTTCTGGCCCAGGGGGGGGGGGTAGATCATGAGAGTGCGGTGCGCAGCATTGATCGTTCCTCCCCGCGGCCGTTGTCAACCCTCAAGGTTTTTTTGCTGCGCCGTCGCGAACCCCGTCCTGCCTCTCCTCTCTCTCTCTCTCTCTCTCTTTTGCTTTGGGGGGGATCTCCAGGCCTCACCAGACCAAACTGTAACTGTTTGCAGCCGCCCCAGGCGGCCGTGCGTCAGCCCGTGCCTTTAACCCTGTAGCCTGCCGCGCTGCCACGCTGCGCGTCTGAAAAGTTGTTTTGGCCCACGGGGGGGGGGGGGTAAATCATCATCATCATTACCATCATCATCATCAACATCATCATCATCATCATCTCCATCATCATCATCACCATCATCGAGCATCATCGGCATCATCATCTTCATCACTCACCATCGCCGTCATCAGCCCATCACCTCGCACCAGCACGCACCATCACCATCACCACCATCATATATTTATCCTTATCGCCACTCCACAATGATCATCGACCAAAAGGGAGCTTCGCCTGTGAGTTAGTCGCGAGGAAGTCTCAGGCGGTAACCCCCCCCCCCCCTATGGGGCCCGCGCTTCATGTTCGAATCCGAGCGGGCCATCCAAATCCTGTATCAGTCGTCATTTTTGAGCTCCTCAGGCCTGAACGATCGGGAGCGTCGTCTGTGAATGATGCGCGAAGGAGTCTCAAGCGGGAGCCCTTCCCTATGGGGACCGCGCTTCATGTTCGAATCCGAGCGGGCCATCCACGTCTTGCAACCGTCGTCTCATTGGGCTCCGCAGGCCTGAGCATAGAGGAAGACTCAGACGGCAGCCTCCTCTGTGAATGATTCGCGAGGAAGTCTCAGGCGGTAGCCCCTCTCCCTGGGGCCCGTGCTTGATGTTCGAATCCGAGCGGGTCATCCAAGTCCTGTAGTTGTTGTCCCTTTTTGGGCCCCACAGGCCTGAACATAGAGGATGTCTCAGAATGGAGCCTCGTCTGTGAGTGATTCGCGAGGGAGTCTCATGCGGGAGCCCCTTCCCTATGGGGTCTGCGCTTCATGTTCGAATCCGAGCGGGCCATCCAAATCTTGTAACCGTCGTCTCATTGGGCTCCGCAGGCCTGAACATAGAGGAAGACTCAGAAGGGGAACCTCGTCTCGTCTCTGAGTGATCCGCGAGGAAGTCTCAGGTGGTAGCCCTCTCCCTGTGGGGACGGCAAGGACGATGATGAGGAGGAGGAGGACGAGGAAAACGCAGAAGCGGGAGGATGGCTTGCGCCAGACAGCGGGGCCACGAAGGGCATGCATATGTGGCCACGTCGGGCGCCAATGAGCGGGGGCCACGAAGGGCATACATGTATGGGGCCACTGAGGTCAGCGAGGGGGACACGAAGGGCTGCAACGGGGCCACGAAGGGCAGCGAGGGGGCCACGAAGGGCTGCGACGGGGCCGCGCGGGGGGGCAGCGAGGGGGCCACGAAGGGCTGCAACGGGGCCGCGAAGTGCATCGAGGGGGCCACGAGGGGCTGCAACGGGGCCACGACGGGCAGGGAGGGGAACACGAAGGGCTGCAACGGGGCCACGAAGGGCAGCGAGGGGGCCACAAGGGGTTGCAACGGGGCCACGGAAGTCAGCGAGGGGCTCACGAAGGGCTGCAACGAGGCCACGCAAGGCAGCGAGGGGGCCACGAAGGGCTGCAACGGGGCCACGCAGGGCAGCGAGGGGGCCACGAGGGGCTGCAACGGGGCCACGAAGGGCAGCGGGGGGGCCACGAAAAGCTGCAACGGAGTTACGAAAGGCAGCGACATCCGGACTCCTCCATAATGTGTGAGGGAGTCCTAAGCGTGAGCGCGACTCCTGGGCACCTGAGTGTCGGGAGCGCGGCGCTTGAGTAAGTTGCGGGAGATCCAAACGCAAGGGCGTTATTCTCGAATGAAGTGCAAGCGAGTCCCCAGCGACAGCGCGATTCCAGAGCGCCGACAGAACGATTCCTGAGTAACTGGCAAGGAAGTCCAAAGCGAAAGGCGATTCCTGAATAAAATGCGAAGAAGTGTCGGGGGGGAACGGGGGTCCTAGCTAAATTGTGGGGAAGTCTCCGGCGGGAGCCGTTGTTGTTGTACCCTGGGGGCCAACAACACAGTTGGAGTTTCAAGATTTTCCCTCATAAAAAAACACGGGTGCCAGCGCCGGGAGGAGCACTTCAATTGAAAAACAATTGGCACCGGAGGGGGGGATCAACAAGTTCCCCAATCAGAGCTTGTCTCTGTAGGGGTCCTAGCGGATGTAAGGGTAGGTGAGGTGTGCCGCCGATTCGGTGGCCGGGCCCGGGTGCCCGGGTGCCCAGGTGCCCGGGTGCCCGGAAGCCCGGGTGCCCGGGTTCGCCGCCGATTCGGTGGCCGGGCCCGGGTGCCCGGATGCCCGGGTGCCCGGGTGCCCGGGTGACGGGTGCCCGGTGTCGGGGTGGGTGCCCAGGTGCTGGGTGCCCGGGTGCCCGTTGCCTTGTAGCCCTATATCCTTATAGCCCTATATCCCTATTGCCCTATAGCCCGATAGCCCTATAATAGCCTTATAGCCCTAAAGCCCTATAGCCCTATAGCTCCAAACAAATTATGATTGGGGTTTTTCTCCGGTATCATATCATTGAGTAAGACTGGTCGCTCTTACTGGCACGCGTGTTTTGCATTCCGTATACCCCAACCTTCGCTTCCCGCCCACTTCGTCTTCGATTGCACCCCCTTTCGGGGGGAATCTCTTCCGTGTCGGTCACTGACTGAAGCGCGAAGAAGTCTCGAGCGAAAGCGTCGTTCCTGAGTTCGGGGGCCTCTCTGGCCAGGGTGCTTCGGGGTTCATTGTGAAAAAGTATCGAGCGGGAGCCGTTGTTGACGTGGCTGGGCCTCCAAGGGCCCACACTTAGGCTCAAGCCAACGCTCGAGCGGGAGCCTCGTTTTCAGAGAAAATGTAGCCGGCGTCGAGGCGAGAGCCCGCGGAACCGTTCCCGGAGATCAGTAATACTTATTTTCAGGAATGATTATTAAAACAGTAACAAAAACAACAACAATTACAACAGCAACAGCATCAGCAACAGCAACAACAACAACATCAGCAACGGCAACAGCAACAGCAACAGCAACAGCAACAGCAGCAACAACAGCAGCGTCGGAACAACAACAACAACAACAGCAGCAACGCAATAAGCATAATCCTCATCACGGATCCCCGTTTGAGCCACGCACCCAGGGACAATGAATGACCGTTCGGCCCCCTCACTCTGATATCCATACCCACCGCCCGCTGGAGGCTCAGGTCATCGGTTCCACAGGCGTTGGATATGGATATGTCACCGCCTCGCAGGATCGGGTGGTCGGTGAGGGGCAATCACTACAAGGGGGAATGCAGAAGAAAAGGAGACCTCTGCGGCCCTGCAGGGCGTCCTCTGGGTCTCCTCTGGGGCCGCAGGGGCGCTCAGTTCAGCCCTTCAGGGCCCCCTGAAGGGACCCCAAATGGCCCCATTAGGGCAACTTTCACGGCCCGTGGCCGAAAACAACCAAAAACCGCTCGCTCCGATTTTTTGGGAGCGGCGGATCTCTCTCGGGGGCCGATCGGGCCCGCCTCAGCTCCCTCTTGGTTGACAGCCCTTCCCGGCCACCCGGTGGGGCTGACTGATCCAGCCGTGCCAGAGTCTTGCGCGTGCGCCGCCCTGTGAGCTCTCGGCGGCACTTCCCGAGCTGGCTCGACCACGTTGCAGAACATTGTGCCCGAAAATATCCCAAGGGGCTTGACCACGTTTCGCCAATCGACTTGTGGGATCAAGCTTGGCAAAAATGCTGTTCCATCTCGGAAGCTTCTTCTTTTGGGGAGAAGATTGGAGACTTCGCGCCGCGCGCAATAGCTGTATTATCTAGTCCGCACGTCCGCCCCGTCAGGGAAGGGACGGCGTTCGTGCGGCGATGCGCCGACGTTAGCCCAACGTAACTCCGACGTGAATCAACGCAAATTGTGTCTCTCGTTGCCGCGCGATGCTGCTGGTCTTTCGGCCTGAGTCGTTTCTGGATTGTCCTTTCCATGCGCCCGCCGCCCCAATTTTTCTGGAGCGTCAGTTTTCAAGGGGGTTGTCCTCATAACTCTTCCGCCGAGCACATGGCAGAGGGGTGCGCCTGCGTTCCCGTGGAGGACAGCCCGCACCAGTCAGGGGTAACGGTATGGGGGGATCGGCATAGGGGGGACGCATCGACCCCCACTTGTCCATTTCTCTGCGCTTAGGGGCCAAAAAGCACGACCCCGCGAAGGAGCGTGGGGATTCGCTACTGGGGGTCTACTGCCCAGATGTATCGGCGACGTATCGCTGATTCCATGTCGATGTGTTCCCCCCCCTTCGCCAGTCCCCCCCCCCTACCGTTGCCCCTCACAGAAGACAGGGGAGGGGTAGCGCTCGATCTCAGTGCATCGGGGGTTGCTAAGGGTGTCTCTGCCCAAGGTGCCTCCCAGCGTGTCATTTTATTTTCTAGCCCCTGGGGCCCTCTGGGCCTCGTGATGGGGTGCTCTGGAGGCCGTGGGGGCCGCCCCCTTGGAAATCCTGGTCGATGTGCCCCCCCCTGTGCCAGTCCCCCCCCGTCGTTGCCCCTCGACTAGGGCTCGAGCTAAACGGTGTCTTGGCGATTGCGTGGATTGTCTTCGTTTTGATGTCGTTTCGCAGCAGAGGGGCGGAACGAAGACAGAACGGAGAGCAACGAACACAAAACTAGAACGAACAACGCTGTTTAGCTCGAGCCCTGCTGCGCAGCGCATCGCCGGGAGCACTCTCGGGATTCAGACGGTCGCATGCGAGTTCTCGCCCCCAAATCCCCGACCACCCCCATCAAGAGGCACGAGGCTAGCCGCTTATTAAGAGGCCGAATGTATGTCCGAATGTGTATCCGAAGAGGGCCGGGAATGTACCACTGTTTCTTAGGTCGTCTGAAAGGAAAGAGCGCGCTCGTGGCACACTTCTCACTAAAAGGGTGGCTTCAGCTTGAAGCTACCCCTCCCCTCCCTTTGAAAACGTTGGGGAGGCTTCCGAAGCTGCCCCCCCCCTCCCTTCCTTCTGGGGGCATTTCGGCGCGAGGGGGGGCCTAGCCAAAGTAGGGGGGGGGGCCTTCCAAGGTACTCCCCCCTTCAAGGTCAGGGGGCTTCTGAAGCTACCCCCCCTTTCCTTTTGTTTGGATTTTGAAGCTGGGGGGTCCCTGGGCAAACGGAAGGGGAGGCTTGGAAGCTACCCCCCCTTCCTTTCTTTTTGGGGCCCAGGGTAAGAGCGGGCTCTCCTTTCCAAAGGGGGTGAGGGGCTTCCGAAGCTCCACCCCTCCCCTCCTTCTGTGGGCTTTTCCAGCTGGAGGGCCCTGGCTGAAGGTGGGGGGTTCGAAACTACCTTTTTGTATGCTTCTCGGCGCCCCTTGTGGTTTCGGCGTCTCTTGAGTTTTCGGCGCTCCTTTGGCCTTTGGCGCCCCTCTGGTTTTCGGCGCCCCTGTGGTTTCCAGCGCTCCTTTCGTTTCCGACGCTCCCGTGGTTTTCGGCGCTCTGTTGGTTTTCGGCGTTCCTTTGGTTTCGGCGCATCGTTGGTTTTCGGCGCCCTCTTGAGTTCCGGCGCCCCTTTGGCTTTTGGCGCCCTCCTGGTTTTCGGCGCCTCGCTGGTTTTTCTTCGGCGAACCTTGAGTTCCCGGCGTTCTTTAGGTTTTCGGCGCCAGCATCTGGTTTTTGGCGCCCTTGGGGCGTGGCCGAGGCTCAGAGGAGGAGAGGGCACCGACACCGCTGCCCTTCCATCGTCTCGGGTCGGGCGAAAGGGGGGGTTTGGGAAAGAGAGGGTTACGAAACCAGCTACATGCAGCTGGTTTCGGCCCCGCCGCCGGGCCCATTCCTCGATACATGGGCGCCTCCTGGCGCCGGGAGGCGCCGGGAAAATCAGCTACGTGAGCTGATTCTCACCCCCCCCCTTTGCTATCCCCCCCTTTCGCCCGACCCGATCGTCGCCACACCTGGGCATGCGCCCCGACGCCTTGGCCCGCGCGCGCCTCGGGAGAGAGGTCCGCGGAGCAGCGGCATCGGCACCCTGCTGCTCCCGCAGGGCGAAGGATTGCAAAAAGGATTGCAACAAAACCCTTCGAGGTCTTTTTGCAATCCTTCGAGTTTTTTTTGCAATCCTTCGAAAAAAACGAAGGTTTGCAATCCTTCGAGGTTTTTTTGCAATCCTTCGCACCGGTGGGGCTGCCGCCCCGTGGGGCTCGCGGCTCCCGCGGCGAGGGGTTCCCTCGGTCCGCGTCGCGCTGGCGCGGGCGCCGGTGCTCGCTCGGCAACACCCCAGAATACTTATACTATATGTGCGTCGCCCCCCCAGGGGCGACGCGCGCACCGAGAAATCTTATAGTATATGCGTCGTGGCGGGCGCTTTCTGGCCACAACGCTCGGGAAACGATATACTACAAGATGGGTATACTATATGTTGGGGTCGGACGCGCGCCTCCAAGGAGGACATATAGTATTAGTATGTCCATGTGCGTCCCACTCGCCGCCGTGGGCCCGCGGGCGGCGTGGGACGGCCTGCAGGCCGTCGGAGGCGTGCGCGGTGCCTCCCCGCCCCCTTTCGGGTCGGGCGAAAGTGGGGGGATTGGGGAAGGGGGGGTTACGAAATTGGCTGCATGCAGCTGGTTTCGGCCTCGCCGATGGGCCAGTTCCTCGATGCATGGGCGCCTCCCGGCGCCGGGAGGCGCCGGGAAAATCAGCCACGTGAGCTGATTCTCAAACCCCCCCTTTGCTATCCCCCCCCCTTTCGCCCGACCCGAACCTTGGTCTGTGAAGGGCTGTCCCCCCCGCTGGGCGCTGGCGTCTTGGGGTTTACGTCGGGCGTGTCCCTCTGCAGGTGGAATATGCACAAATAGTCAAGACATAGTCCTGGGACCATTTTTTCCAAATATTGGTGACTACTTTGGGGTGTGCTTAAAGTATGGTTTAATTTTCGCCCACGATCGCCCTGTAGGGGGACATGCCCGACCTAATCTTGAGGGGCGGTCTCGTGGGTCCTGAGCTGCTCTCAGCGTGCCTGTGCCTTGTTTCCTGGCAGCGGGCCATCATCGGCATCATCGCCTCCAACCACAGTAACGATTTCCACGCCGTTCGCCACCGTCGTCCGCAGCCGTTTTGGCTCAAGGAACCGTTCTGGCTCAGGCTTTTATAGCCGCAGCTTGCAGCAACATGCCTTCAGAACGGCCTGGTGCTGTTGCGGGCCTTTGGCTCGGTGTTCTCGTTGAGGGCGTTCCCGCAGCCATCTCCTCAGGGACTCGCTCGCCACCACGTCCACGCGGCGGCAATGGCAGGCGGCTCAGGCGGCGGCGGCGGCGGCGGCGGCGGAAACAAAATTCACCCGGGCCCTGTGGCATCGCGGGCGGAGCGGCTCGCATCTGGCGTCGGGTGGCGGGCCTCACCACTCCCCCACAGCAGGTCCCAGGTGCTGTATGAACATTCGTGGCCGCCCCTCTTTCATGGACTTCTAGTGGCTGGCCCCTCTCATACTCGTGATGGAGTTCGCCGTCCGCCAGCCAAGGGACAAAGCTGGACGTGCATTTCCTGCGGTTGTGCGAAGAATGAATCGCGGTTCTACTTTTGCAAACACTGCGGCGCTCTCAAGGCAGCCAGCATGGTCGACCCGAGCCCCACGTGGGCCGCAGGACCGCCAAGTGCAGGCGTCCCGCAGGCCAGCGCTCAGGGGCTCGCTGGTGGCGTTGCAAGTGGTGGCGTAGGCGGAGGCAAGGGAGGCAAGGGGCACTCTGACGCTGCCTTCCTGGCACACGCAGTTGGGCATTCTGACGCAGCCTCTCCAGCAGAAGAGCATACGCAGCTGGCCATTCTGCGCGAAAAGCTGGGCGACAAGGTCGGCGCCGCAGCCCGTCGGGTCGCGGCCCTGGCGCTCATCGGGCCCAAGTTTGTACCATAATCGACACATGTCCAGCTCAACAGTGCTCACCAATGTGCCAAAGCTATTGAACGCAAGCTGGAGCAGGCAGTTGGCAAGTACGAGCACCTCGAGAAGCAGTTCGCCTCTCAACGCGACTTCGCGGTACAGCCTCGGTCGGATCTCATCGAGGTTGAGGAGCAGCACAAGCGGCTGGTTCACCAGCTGCACGACACGTTGCCTCGAGAGCCCGAGCGTGTTGCACGGCTTCCTGCAGAGGTTTTTTTTCCTGAATACAAGTTCGCGTCTTTCTTTGGCATTTACATCGGCGACATGCTCAAGATGGACGACACTGACATGGGCCCAGAGGATCAGAGAGAAGTGGGCTCCAGGGTAGAGCAGCTCAAGAGCGGTTTCGGCACACTGGCGAAGGATCTTGTTCTGTCAGGCGAAAGACAAGATGAACGCTGTCAAGGCTGAGTAGGCGGCCCATGTTGATCGAGTCCGTCTCAGAATTCGTCGCGCTCATGCAGGCGCAGAGGCTGGTGCCCCTGGCGGGGCCTCGGCAGGAGGCGACACTGGCGGAGCATATGCAGATGCCGCCAGTGAGGCAGGAGCTGGCGCCTCGGCAGCGGCTGCAGCGGCGTCATCTACATGGGTTTCTGCGACTGCACCCTCGGACTCCGCTCAGTCGTGCTTGCTGTTTGCATCGCGGGTCCAGTCAGCCTTGTGCTTCCTCCCTCCCCTCTGCGTGAGCGACCATGTTGGCCAGCTTTCGATGGCCCCTGGGCGTGCTTCCTTGGCCCCGCGGGTCCTGGGGCCCATCCGTGTGGCCAGCCTGGACTTTCGGCGAAATCCACGCAGGGGGGATCTGACCTTTGTTGAATTTCTGGCACCAAGATGTCGCGCTCCGCTGACGCGGTTCGACAAGCCCTCTGGCGCAAGAGGAGAATGCCTCTCCTGTTTGCGTGTCTGCCTGCTCCCTGATCGTCTACAGCAGAGGGTCCCATCTTGCCGATTGTCCTCTCAGCTGGCTCGTGCCGCTGCTGCGTCTGCTCTGCCAGCTGCCGCCGGCCCGGGTTGCTCTTGTTTTAGGCAGCAGGCCCCCTGCGACTTTTCTAAACCTTCGCTTGTGTATCCAGTGAGCTCGCTGGTCAAAAAGACTCCTGGTCGCGCCGCCTTGGTCAGGCCCCCGTTGCCTGCCCCGTCGGCCCGTGAGGTAAGGGGGGCTTGCATGTCTGGGAACGCGTGCCTCGGGGACCTTGAAACGTTGGTGGATCAGGGTACCCGGCGCCGCTCTCTGTCGCCTCCTTCTGCTCGACCCGCTCGGTCTTTGGCCTTAGAGCGCCCGGGCGATGCCGATGAGGCGTCGCCTGACATGCATTCGCCCTGCGCTGGTCAGCGGCGCGGCAGCTCGGAGCACAATGGTTCGGTTGCTCTTAAGGTTCGGACCATCAGTACCAACTCATGGGGTACTCTCCGTTCCCAGATCGTAGGCAGCGACGCTCGCCTTCTGCTCTGCCAAGAGCGCCGTCTGATCCTGCAAGATGATATAGGTGCGGCTAGCGCCCGGTGCCTCCGCCGCGGCTGGAAGTCTGCGCGGTCGCCCGCCACTGCCGCGGAGGCGGGGGGTGCCCAGTGGGGGCGTCGCCATTGTGAGCAGCTGGCTGGGGTGCCTGGGCTTCCCGGGGGGCAATTTTTGTCAGGGCAGGGGCCTGGCGCGTTCGGTCGAGCCCCCCGGGGCCCCCCTCTTGCTTGGTCGCGTCTGCGTACCTTCATCGCTTTGAAGGTATGTCCGACAGAAGCTTGCAGTTGCTCGCTGATGTCGGATCGGCGCCCTCTACCTCTGCTCGGTCGTGGATTTCGTGCATGTGCTGATGTCAACCTGGAGAGGCGCGTGCTGCACGGCGCCCAGTTTGTGCGCGAGCTCCGCGGCGTGCTCGCGGCGCCGAAGGTCAGCGCGCGCCATCCTGCTGGCGCCCCCACCACGTTCGATTTCTTCGCTGTTTCCAGCGGGTTGGCCAATGCTAGCCAGCGGACCGACGCGATGTTGGACGCGGAGCTCTCCGCCTCTGCCTGTTGAAGGGGTTCTTGGGCCGTCGCCGCCCCCTCCGGCGCGGTCTACCGCGCAGTCTTTGGCTGACCGCGCGCAGACCCTCACCGACGATGGGGGGCGCTACTGGGCTCGGGATCTTCTCGGGGAGCTGCGCCAGTCTTGGGCGGGCCTGGCCGAGCGCGAGTTGGCCCCTCCTGTTTGTTCTTCGTCTTCCTTGTGCTGATCTGGAAGTCGGCCCTTGCCAAATATTATCGGGTCCGACACCCTGGCCATCGTGCTATCCGCTGGCTCGGCCAGCAGCGTCGGGCTTAATCCAGTCGCCGCGAGATGATGTCCACTCAGCGACCTCGAGGGGGCTTAGGTCGCTGCTGCTACAGCCACCGCTTGGAATTCTTGAAGCACGAGAAGAACACTCCCATTTTCGAGCAGGTGACATCAGCGGTGGGGGCCTCAGCTGGCCCGCCGTCCTTCTCTCACTTGCACTTTCAGGTGCGCGTGGCTGTCCAGGCCGCCGGCAGCAAGTATGCCGCTCGCAGCAGGGGTGACTGGAATGCTCGGCTCCATTGCGGCGTCTCGTCGGACGCGAAGAGCGTGCGCATGCTCTTGCGCGATTCCCCGCCCTGGGTTGCCTCGAGCACGCTTCCCGCCGAGGGCTGCGCCGCTTCGGGCCCGCTGTCCCTTCCCAAGGCCGAGGGCCAGAGGTTTCCGGGACCCCTGGGGCCAAGGGGGAGGGGCTGTTGTCTCCCGCGAAATCTTGCCCCCCCCCCCTTCCCAGGCTTTCGGCCTAGGCCATTCGGGACATATCGGAATCCTATTAGGGCTCTTCGGCGATCTCGTTTGACGGCTTCCACTGCCGTCACTATTCCATGTTGTACTACGATGTTTTCAAATGTTTCGGCAGCATCCTGAGCGTCGTGGAGGCCGCAGGTTGCCTGCCACTGCAGATTTCGTGGTCTCGACTGGCGGCAACAGGTCGATGGGGGTCTCCTGCCATTGGTTCAGGGTGCGGGGGGCGCTGCAGGCGCTCATTGGTCCTGGACTGGGAGCTAGAGAACCCCCGTCGGTACTTGGCCGTTGGTCCGTTTCGCGGAGCAGCTGATGCTGCCCGGAGATAGGCGGCGACCGCTGAGAGCGGGCTCCCCAGAGCAAGGGCCAGCTGTAGTACCTCTTCGAATTATCTATGTTCTACTAAAGCATTCGTCTGGACAAGCTCTACCATCGTTGCCAAAGGCTGGGGTTCCCCACGGTGATGGCTCGACTGTGCCTATACGCCGACCGCTGCGGGCGCCTTCCTAATGTTGGGGACTGGTTGGAGGGCCCCCCTATTTCTGCGTGAATGGGGCCATCGCTCGCTGCTAGATGGCCACCGCGCCCGTCCGCTTCTATTGCGTGGGAAGTTTGATGACCAGGGCCTCTGGGCCATGGGTAAATTTGGGTTCGTCGTTTCGTCCGTCGCTGCAGGGGCCAAGGCCCTCGACCAAGTTGTTCAGCAGTAGTTTGAGTGCTTTTTCTCCCTTGATCAGGCAGCTGTCGTTGCGAGTTCGAAATTTGCGGGGTTCCCGGTCTGGATCAGCTCAGCAATATTTGCAGCGACTGCTCTCCTGCCGCGGTCAGCCTCGGGGTTGATTACGCGGCGGCGGGGGGGGGGGCATCCGAATGGCTGGCAAGCCGGCCAAGCTGCAGGCTAAGGTGCGATCCAGAACGGCGATCCTTAGAGTCGTACTCTGCGGGCCCCTTAGCTGGTGCTTCTTATGGAACTGAGGTGACTGGTATTGGCGACCACGACCTTAGCCTGCTTCGTCGCCGCATTTTGTTTTGTAGTTCGGCCGCGGAGCCAACTGAGGTCGTTGACGACCAGCGCGCAGCCGCGGCACCCATTCTGAGGTGATGTAAAGAAGTATGGACCAGTCAGACATCGACCTACCCGCGGGCGCTCAGCCTGTCTTATCTTGAAGCTGCCTGGGGTTCGGTTTTCGCTCGGGACAGCCTCTCGTCGCGTCAGGTTGCTGGGCCCGCGTTGGCCCTTCGCATGTCCCTGGTCCGCATTGGCTGCCGCGTGCGAGACTTTATGTTTCTCTTCGACGACGTTGGCAGAATTATCCCCCTTGGGCTGTTTTCCCCCGCCCGCGTTAGGACTCTGGTCCGAGGAGGGCATCTGCGCGTGCTGGAGCGCGACTCTGCCGCGATGAGGGGGGTCACCCCCAGGATTTGTCGCGACAATGGTCGTCGGGCCATTCCCCCTCGGCCCAGCGAGTTCACGCCCGGCAGATGGCGAGGATTACGGCTTTTGCCACGGGAGCCTTCTTCGCGGCTGCTGAGGCTGAAGATCTTGGCTATGTTATGTCTCCTGTTGTTGTGCACTGCGGGGTGAGAGACACGATTGCCCACCAGCTGCGGGCATGCCAACATCCAGAAGTTGTGGGGGCCGAATCAGACGCTGCGAGCGAAGGCACCACGCATGCTGCTCTGGCCGCTAAGGCGTCAAGCGACCTCGACGCCTACTTCGCGTTTATATCTGGGGCCTTTCGGCACCCCGCCGACGTCGACCCGAGGTCCCGCAGTGAGGCCGACGATGGCCCCTTCCTCAAGTGGCATGTTCGACCCGACTCGGCTCCTGGCGGAGGGCCCATCACTAATATATTGTGGGGTTCGCTGTTCGTGGACGGCTTGTGTGCCTATCGCCCAGTTCGGGAGCTCTGTAGGGCTGCTAGCTCGGTCTGCATGGTGAATTCTGAGGGGGTCTTGGTGGCTGAATTTGGAGCCCCTGTCTGGGGCCCCTGCCCCCAGACCCCTTCAGAGCGCCGAGTTTAGTGCCTTCACGCGGGCCACTGTTATGGCTGCGGCCCCAGCTGATTGCCACGTTTACTCGGACTGCTCCAATGTGGTGAAATTGGACGGTTGATCGAAGCCCGGGCAACTCTCGCATAAGAAGATGTATCCCGGTGCGTTCGTGCAGTGTCATGGGCAGTTTTCGGATGTCACGGGGTGTACCAAAGTTGACGCCCATAAAGACATCGATGCTGCTTCGATCGACGCTGCCGAGAAATGGCGTCGCATTGGCAGTAGTGTTGTAGATGTGGGCGCTAAATTTGCTCTCGTGATTCACCCTGCTGATGCTGGATTCCGGCGAGACTCTGACGAGCAGGTTCGGTTCGGTCAGATCACCCTGATGGCCGAATATGTCCCCCAGCCCCCTCGGGCGAATCGTTTCTGCTTGCCGTCGCTGGGAACGTTGGGCTGGTGTTCGGAAATGCGCCAACTGCCTCGGGGGTTTTAGGTCGCCCAGCACCCCCCCTGGAGGTCGCTGCCCCCGTGACAGCAAGCGCCGCGTTGATCCCCAGGACCGTCTAGGCCATAGAAGGATTGCTTTCGATTGTTCGGACCACCCGGTGCTCTTCATGCGCATTACGTGCAAGTGCTATTCGACTGGGGGCGAGGTCAGAGGCTCGGCCAATAAATGCCGCCTCCCCTCTCGTGCCGGCCGTTTTGGGTGGGCCAATTTATGCCGCCGCAAGCACCCGCGCTACTCTAGGCGCAAGAATGGTGTTACCGTCGACATTGGCTCTTTTGTTGAGCGCTTTAACAGGCCGGCCTTTGACGATAATAACCTCGGCCTGGAGGCCGTGCGGTCTCAGCGTGCCATCTCTGCCCCCGCTGCTGCTGCTGCCGCCTCCTCCTCTGGGGCGGGGCGGAGGGTGGAGCTGGGCGGGCGCGGGGTGGGAAAGATTGGTCCTAGTTTCCCTCGGGCCGCAGCTTTTGGAGGCTGCGCGTTGGGAGTGCGATGTTGCAGCCGAAGAGGGGGCTTCCAGGTTCCTGTTCGGTCCCCTTCCTGGATCCGATCCTGCCGCGCAGGTTGAGCCTGGACTGGCGGCTTGCGCTGTCGCCGCTCTCGGCGTCTCGGCCGGCAGTTTTGCCAGTCATTTTCCGCCTTCTCTGGAGGAAATGGCAGTCGTGAGGCCCCTGGGCCCTCCGAGTGCCGCGGCCCCCCGATCGAGGGTCGCCGTCGGCTCTGCCGTCGGCTGTGCCTCGGGCCCTCGGTTGGGGGGTGCCGATGGCACGAGGAGCGGGAATCGTGCCGCTGCTTCGTGCAGCGCGGGCGGGATCCGCTGTCACGGGGGGGTCGCGAAAACGAGACTTCGGGGTCGGACTAGTGTTGAGGGGCGTGCCGCTCGGCCGATGTGCAGGCCCCTCGCTGGAGGAGGTTACCGTGTGGTCGTGCGGCTCTTTTCTTACTCTTCTTCAATTCGAGCCAGCATTTGCCTCCGCTGCTGGGGTCTTACCAAGGATGTGGAGGCGCTGACGTGGATGTCAAGAAAAACCACCGTCGTCACCATCACAAACAACACCAGCACCAGCAACATGACCACCACCGCCATCGCCCGCTTCACCAGCATCATCGTAAGCACCACCACCGCCCGCATCGCCGTCGCTGAGCCAGCCGGTCGTCTCGCGGCGCCGCCTCGCTCCGCCGCCGCACTCGGTGCACATGCAGCGCATCGTGTTCGACCACGTGCTGCCGTGCTGCACGCCCGAGGCGCCGCTGGTCTCGGCGGCGCGCAGAGGAGGGGGGCAAGGAGGGAGAAACATGAGGAGGAGGGAGAAAGGGGAGGAGGAGGAGGAGGAGGAGGAGGAGGAGGAGGAGGAGCAAGGGGGGGAGCATGAGGAGGAGGAGGAGGGGAGGGTGAACGGAGCAGGAGGTGGAGGAGGAGCAGGAGGGGGGGGAGGAGGAGTAGGAGTTTGGAGGAGGAGCAGTAGGAGGAAGAGGGAGGGGGAGAGAAACGGAGGAGGGGAGGTAAAACAAGCGGAGGAGGGAGGAGGAGGAGGAGGAGGAGGAGGAGGAGGAGGAGGAGGAGGAGGAAAAGGAGGCAGAGGAGGAGGAGGAGGAGGAGGACCAGTGTAGATCCAACATGCATCAACGATGCTGCAATAAGCCTTCCTCAAAATTTCATTCTCGCCCCTGCAACACCTCACTGCGGAAAGTGCTTGCTTGGAAAACAGCCGTCTGAGAACCCCCAATCGTGCCAAAACACCGTTCCTGGGACTTCAACGCCGAGAATCAACTTGACTGTTGCGTCTTGGCAATCCTCAGTCGTGCCAGAACGCCATTCCTGGGACATCAGCACCATGAGTCAACGAGAGTGTTGCGTCCTGGCACGCCAGAATGCCATTTCTGGGGCTTTCAAGCATACGACTTTTTGAAGCTGCTCTAATTGCGCGCGGCGCTCCATCCGTGAAATTGCTGCAACCAGGTATTCATTCGCTTCGCTCACTCCGCTGGCCCATGTTGCATGATCTTCACTGTCTCGTCGTGGGCTCGGGGCCATTGTGGCGCCGCCGAGGAGGAAGAGGAGGACGATGTGGATGGGGAAGGGGAGGGAAGGAGGGGGAGTGGATGAAAAGGAGTGGAGGAGGATGACGATGAGTAGGAGGAGGAGGAGGAGGAGGAGGAGGAGGAGGAGGAGGAGGAGGAGGAGGAGGAGGAGGTGTCGGAGGAGGAGGAGGAGGAAGGGGATGGGGCGGAGGGGGAAGCCTCTCGTTGGCATCTTGTGCTGCTCTTGGGGCCAAACAGGGTCGTCGTCAAGATGCTTCTTTGGGAGGCCTCTTGGAGTCTTTTGAGAAGCCGTTCGGCGGCGCCTGTGAGGCATTTGAACTTGTGGGGCCTCTTGGGGCCTCTTTTGGGCCTCCTGGGGGCCTCCTGGGGCCTCCTGGGGCCTCTTGGGGGCCTCTTAGGGGCCTCTCGGGGCCTCCTGGGGCCCTCTTGGGGCGGAAGGCTCGAGTTTTCGGTTCGTGGTCCCCCTCTTGGGCCACTCTTGGGGCCGTCTTGGGGCCGTCTTGGGCCGTCTTGGGCGCCTCTTGGGCCGTCTCGGGGCCCTCTTGGGGCCCTCTTGGAAGCCTCTTGGAAGCCTCTTGGCCCGTATTGGGGTGCTCTTGGGGGCCTCCTGGGCCGTCTTGGAGCATCGGATGGCCGAAAAGGCGACAAGGCCCGAATCCTTCCAAAACCATCGTAAAATTTATGATTTGGGCCTGTCGGGCCCTCCTGTGAGGCCTCTTGGAGGTCACTTGGAGGCCTCTTGGGCCGTCTTGGGGTCATCATCGGCGTCTTGGGGCGCTCTTTGGGCGTCTCGGGTGCCTCTTGAACCGTCTGGGGGACCTCTTGGGGCCCTCTTGGACCGATTTGGAGCCCTCTGGGGCTCCGAAAAAGAGTTCCGGCATCCTTGAACAGGACGTGCCGGGAGTCTGCCGGGGTGCTTTTCGTCCAGGGACCCCCAGGGCCCGCCCCGCGCGCACGAACTAGAAAGAATGTTTACCAGCTACCGGAGATCTTAGCACGCCTCTGGCCCGTTGGGCCGGCGAATTACGGTTGTGCGCGGCGCTAGGGCGACAGCCACTTTGTGAAAGCGACCATTCCATTCATGAAATTATTGCAATTTTGAATGACGAGTATGCGCGGCGCTAAAGCGAGAGCGAGATGTGAAGACCACTCGCCTTTCTGCCGTGAAGTCCGTTGCACATTTCAAGCTTCAGGATCGTCAATGGTGAGGAAATTTTAGGCGAAATGCCTGGCCCGCTCTACCGACGACACGCCTGGGGGGGCGGGTGACAGGAAGGAGTTCCTTCTCAGGAACAAGATGGAGTAGGAGTAGGAGGAAGATGAGGCAGCGGAGGAGGAATTGAGGAGGGGATAAGGTAAGAAAGACACTTGGAAAGGTCGGAAGGTGAACAACAACGACAGGCAAGCTCACAATAAGTGATGCCTTTGATTGTGCTTCCCTGGCCTTGGCTTATTCAACGAGGGCAGACATTATCTGCCCATATTGCGGGGCTACATCATTGGACGAAAACCATCGGGGAGCCGACGACACCCTTTGGACTTCCCTGGGGTCCGCAAGGGCGGCTTCAAGTCGCAAAACTGTCGCAGCCTTGTCAATCAGCTCGCGCAGCCGAGGCTTCGGCCCGAGCCCACGACGAACAAGCACTCAGAGCTCGCGCGTCCCTTGGGAGACGGATCTGGACAGGACCTGCCGAGCTTGATCGTCCGCCCCTGAGTCCAGCCACCACATTGAAGACAGGGGATCTCTTGCGAGCGAGCCTCGGTACGTCCCGAAACCCCGGCGGGCCCAGAAGGAGAGCCGCTGACTGTTGACAGAGCCGTTCCCGCCACGGCGACGAGGGAGCGACCCACGGGATTGTCGAGCAATCTGGCCAGCGCAGGAGGTGTGCCTCGACACCCGACAGTTGGTCGATCATTGGTGGTATTTTCAATCAGGCAATGGACACTGCAGACCAAGTTCGGCGTGTCGGCACGATGCCAACTCAGCTTCGCACGAGATCTCTGCTGGGCCGTGAGATGTGAGCTCTGGGCCGAAAGAGGGGAAGGGTGGCACTGGCTGGCTTGACAAACACTTGCCGCTTTAACCTCTGCCCGATCAACTGCCTGTGGAAAGCTGGGGCGAGGAGCAGGGTAAGACGCCAGAACGAGTTTAGCATGGTTCTCTACAATGTTATTGGCCTGACCAAACCGATCTAACTCTTCATCCGACCTATCAGCCTTAACCCGACAGTGCTCCTCAAAACTTCGAATCGTCCACTTCGAACGCAAACGTACGCGTGCCTGATCACCTGTTCTGGCACAAGAGCTGCTTCGAAGCAGGACGCTGCATATACCCGGTAACTCGAGCTTGTTGGCCTATCATCAGTATGATCGCGTACCTTTGAGGCTAGATTCTCCGTTGTGGTTGGCTCTGGGGGATTGACCCTGGAGCAATTCCCCTGAGCACAGCCCAACTGTCGGCAGAAGAGGGAGCAAGCATGCTTGTCCTTGGCATCGATCGGACGTGCGCATTTTTCTCGGCGAGGGCCTTCGAGGAACGGAGATCATCAAACGAACAACTAAACGCGCGTCATCGAAACATACACGGGGAATGGATGTCCGAGCGATGGCGAGTGTCGCCCACGATGCACGGCGGAGGTGTCGCAGCGCTTGCTTGGGTGCCGAGCCGTCGGTCGCCAGCTCGAGGGGGGCGTGGGGCATCAAAACCCCGCATGTGGAGGAAAGGGAGGGAGGCATAAGCTCTGAATACTCGTCGAAGGCCCTTTTCTGATGCAGGACGACATCACGATCCATGGCAGCCTGCAGGGTCGCCTCAGGAATATTCTTGGACGCCTCATCCCTCGCAACAGCAGCATCCTGACCGGTGCAGGTGTAAACGCGATGATGATGCAGGGTATCAATTTGCCCACATTCGTAACGCTTAGGCGTGGGATACCCTGTTTTATCGCACGATCTTTTGTCCAATTCGCATCACAAGTTGCGCACCTAAGCAAGAACTGCTGCTGCCTATTGAAACTTTTCACCCCTGGAACCAAGCGGTCGCTAATCAGATCCAGGCTGGCCCGATATCCATCATGACAACATAGCTTTTTAGCAAACGCCACTTCGGCCTGCCTCTGGGTTCCGCGTTCCATCAACTCCTGAAGCATGCGGTGAGACAGCAAACGTATGTCATATCGATGATGCTTGTGACCGGTCCAAGAGCAAGCCTCAGGAGTTGACTACCCCGCCCTCCTAACACACAGCACAACCCTGCTGAGCGGACCACGGCTTGCCTTCCAGTCCGCAGTTTTGTTCGCATTGGCCTGGCCCCATCAGCACAGGAGGGCAGGGTGACGTAACAGAGCTCCCTGGGGCTCTTCTCTGGAGATCCACAACATCCATTTCCAGGGCAGCACATGTCCCATGGCAGCACGCACATCCCGTTCTCCAAAGAGGACGACCTTGGCACTTGCCAAACTGCCGCCAGGCATTGGGGCCTGCCCTCTCGCCTGGGTCCCACGCGCTGCAGCAGGCTCAGCCTCAGAAAACCCTCAGAGCTTCAGAACTGTACGACGACGCAGGAGCAATGCCAGGACGCAGAGCCCCATTGGAAGACTTTCTGGGAACTTCTTGCGAATTACCTCGCTAAACCTGCGGCATGGAGGAGGCGTGTCGGACGATGAGGATGTCCTCCTCAGTCTTTCTCCCTCATCCTCCCTCCCCTCTTCCTCTCCCTCCCTCCTCCCTCATCCCTCCTCATCCTCCCTCCCCTCTCCCCCTCCCTCCTGGTGCCGCCGACCCGCAAGGCGGGAATTCCCCAGGGACCCCCGCGGGCGACCCCTCCCCGGTGGGCCTGGACCCGCCGAGATCATGGGAGTGCAGTAGTCCCCCCCGCCCCCCCAGGCAGAGAGGGGACAACGAAAGGGGTTGCCCGTCGACTTAACTACGACGACCCTTTGCTCTGTGCCCCTCAGTTTCCCTCTGGACTGACGACGACGACAGCCTCCTCAACACGCCGAAGGGTCAGTGGATTGCCCTGCCTTCTCCCTTCATTCCCTGCAGAAGTTGCCCCGCCATCTCCGCATCTCGTCTTTCACACAGGATTTGATTGATTTGTATTTCCTATGTTTGTCTCGGGTCGGACCGGTCTCTGTGTTGCAATATGGTGCTCCCGCTGCAGGTTTGGCCTCATTTTCGGATCGGCGCGCTCACGTCGGTCAGAATTGCGCTCTTGCCCCGGCGCGGACCACGTCTTTGGATCCGAGTCTTTTCTCATTATTGTCGCCCTCCTCCTTTCCCCACCTTCGACTTCACCTGGTCCTACTGCTCCTCCCGCTCCTTCCGCTCCAGCTCCTGCTGCTGCTGCTGTTGCTGCTGCTGTTCGTCCAGGTATGTTTCTTTTCTGATCCTCCTTTCCTTCCTGCTCATCAGCTATCTCCTCATCGCAGAGCATGATGTGGCCCTTCTTGGAGTTCCAGGTCCGCCATGACATGCGTCGACGGATGGATGACAAATCAGTCAACGCAATGGAAATGGACGGGGGGTAGGGCGTCCGATGTATTGGCGTCGTTCGGACGTGTGCATCTTTTCGGCGAGGACCACCGAGGAGGCTTTTGGGTCATCTTATGAGAAAATGAACATGCGATGCCGAAACATGCACGGGGAATGGACGTCTGAGCGATGGCGAGATGTGGCGCGAGCGCACCTAGCGCTTCCCGCTTCCCTCCCCTCTTGCCTTTCCCCCCCCTGGTCGCTCGGATCCCCTCGTGGAAAATGCCAGCGCCCGCCCCCATCCCTCCTCTCTCTCCCCTCCCTCCCCCCCCCCCCTCCTCCCTCCCCCTCCCCCCCTTCCCTCCCCTCCCTCTCCCCCCCCCTTCCCTCCCCCCTCCCCTCCCCCCCTCCCTCCCTCCCTCCCCTCCATCATCCCTCCCCCCCCCTTCCATCCGTCCACCTCCTCCCTTCCCTCCCCTCCCTCTCCCCCCCCCCCTCTGGTCTTGCGGCTCCCGTCGTGCAAGACCAAAAGATGCCCGCGCCCGCCCCCTTCCAGGCCGCCGAGTCCGTCGTGCCCGTCGCGCAGCTCGGCCAGGACCCGCGCCGGAGGGCGGCGGTCGGAGCGCGCTTCTGGCGTTTCGCAGTGGTCCAGGCTTTAAGTCGGGCCTGTCCCTCTACAGGAGGAATATGCAAGAATAGTCACAAATATACTCTGGGGGCGTTTTTTTGTGGCATTATTATTTACCATTTTTTATGTGTTTTGGATATGTTTGATGTTTCGTCCCAAATCCCCCTGTAGGAAGGACATGCCCCGCCTAAGTCTCGGCCTCCCGAATGGGGTACGAGCAGATGGGGTCGGAGGATTGCGCCGCATCGCCGACGCATCGCCGATGCGGCTCGATGTGGGGCCCGATTTTAGTCCACGCCAGCTGTGCCGACGCACCGCCAGCGTCGACGATGCATCGGCGATGCATCGGCGATGCGGCGCGATCCTTCGGCCCCATCTACTCGGACCCCATGTGGGAGGCCTCTAGGTGGTGGGGGTGCCTCGCATCGAGTGTTGCAGGAAACTTGGCATCGCTCGGACGTGAGAATTTCGAGGAGCATCATGGACGATCTTGCGGAACAGAAACGCCCGATACCAAAGCGTGCACGGGGAATGACCGTCCGAACGATTGCAAGAAAGGGGTTTCTTCTACAGGGGCCCGACAAGGGCCCCACCCAGAAGTGGCGCGGGGTGGCCACTACCCCGCGGGGTAATTACAAACAAGTACGGGTAGCTCAACGAATTGCTCCTCCCCCTCGTCTGTCCTGCTCTTTTTCCTCCCCCCTCCCCCCCTCTCTCCTCCTCTCAGGGGTCTCCCTTCCCCCTCCCCCCTTCCATGACCCCTTCTCCTTCCCTTCCCCATCCATTCCTTCCTCGGCTCCTCTTCCTTTCGCCTTCTCCTATTTCTTCCCTTCCTCCTTCGATGGCGGATTCACCTAGTTTTTGTTTGTCGTTTGTTCTCGAGCTGACACCGTTGCCGCAGCGTGCTCTCGCCTTCCCCATCCTCCTTTCAACATGTTCTCCTTCTCCCTTCCTCCTCCTTCTCTTCCTTTCCCTGCCCCCTTCCCTAGGTCGAGTTCGGCGACGTTTCTATACATGTTGCCCCTAGTTGTCAGGCCAAGTTTGCAGTGTCCCACAGCGAAATTCCATCCCCTTCTTCCTCCCTCCAACCCTTCTTCCTCCTCTTCCTTCCTCTCTTCATCTTCATTCCTCCTTCCCCTCCTCTGTCCCTTCCTCCTTCCGACTGTGGCCTGTCAACCCACTTCTTTATTAGCTTGTCGATATTCTCGACCTGGCATCGTTGCTGCGCTGTGCTCTCTTTTCTCCTCCTTTTCGAAGTGACCCTCACCTTCCACTTCTCTGTCCCTCCTTCCCCTCCCCCTCGCTCTCTCCCTTCTCCGCTTCCTTCTCCTTCACTGGTTCGAGTCTGGCGAGGGCTTCGAGAGCCTGCCCTCCACAACGTTGCCTGCTGATCAGTTCCTCCGGGAGCCTAGCCTCCGTCCCTTCCCCTCCTCCCTTCCACTTCCCCCTCCCATGGAATCCCACTCGTGCCCTTTCCCTCCTCGCCCTTCCCCCTCTGCCCTCCCCCCTCTCCCTCCTCTTCACCTCCTTCCCCTGCCCTTCTCCTCCACTTCTCCTTCCCTGGGCCCCTCCCCCTCCCCCACCCCTCAAGGAGTCGCTGGCCCTCCTCGCGTGGCTGCGCGGCCCAGCCTCGCAGCTGGACTCGCTGCGCCCCGCCGCGCCGGGGGCCAGCATCGACGTGTACGCGAAGCCCGGCGCCGACCCGGGTGGCCCTGGGGGGCAAAGGAGGAAGAGGAGGAGGAGGGAGGAGGGAGGAGGAGGAGGAGGAGGAGGAGGAGGAGGAGGAGGAGGAGGAGGAGGAGGAGGAGGACGATATCGAGGAGGAGGATGAGGCTTCGGGGAAGAGGCGCCACCATCGGAGGTCCGCGCGTCCCGTGCCGATCCAAGAGATCCGCGCGGACCTCCAACAGTTCGTGCGGTTATGTATTCTTCTCTTGGTTCCACCTCCTGATCCCCAGACATGCTCGCGTCGCAAAGAAGTCAGGACGCGCGTGCTCTTTGTTGCCGTTCTCGGTTTCCAGGGGCCCTTGCCCGGCCCCAGGACCGTCAGAGGGCGACTCGGGAAGAAGAGCTGGCCCTGCGGAAGGGGTCGGGATTGCTGGGGATTGCTGGGACGTCCTCAGAGGAAGAGAGCCTGCTCCTCCATCCTCTCCCTGCTGTGCATGATCGAGCTTCGACAATCTCCTGCCCTGCCCCTCCGCATCCGCTTTCCTCAGAGGCAAGTCAGCTATGCAGTCAATCTTCTACTCGACTGCTCCTGCTCCACCTGCTCGAGTCTACGTACAATACATGGGTGCTCAGTAGATCTACAACCATTCTGCGTATTTACGTGCATTCCCAAACAAAGCAATGTTGAGGTACATCAGTTTTGTAGTCAATCCTCTACTCGAGTAGTCGCGGAAGCGCAAGCATGGCTAAGGTTCGTGGATCTGCGACGGTTCCCGATTCCATACGAAGTCGGCGCGCGCTGTCTCAGAATGAGGCGGCATTGGCCTCATGTGTCGGGGGTACCTTTCCCGATCTACGGATGTGGCGCCCACGTACCAGATCTACGGATCACCAATCCATGCCACTGTGCGCCCGATATAGGTCTGGCGTTCCCAGAGATCCGAGGTTCCGACATATCGCGGCGGCCGGATGTTTGAGTTGGGACTTGGAGAATTATGGTAGGAACCATCTCAAAAAGTGGTTGGGCTCCGAAGATGCGGGCCCTGACGATGGGGGCCATGAGGTTTGGGCCTCCCAGATGGGGTCCGAGTAGATGGGGTTGGAGGATTGCGCCGCATCGCCGATGCCTCGCCGAAGCCTCGCCGATACATCGGCGATGCGGCTCGAGTTGGAGCCCGATCTTATCCCTGCGGTCGTCGCCGCTGCATCGCCGACGTCGTCAATGCATCGCAGGTGCACCGACGATGCATCAACGGCCATGCGGCGAGATCGACTCCATCTACTCCGACCCCATCTGGGAGGGCCTCTAGATTGGCAGGGGGCTGGGGATGAAGATGCTGGGGGGAGCCATCTCAAGCCTGCTCGTCGCCGAAGATGTCGGGTGTTGCTGGAAGTGACCCTGGCCCAAGGTGCCCCCAGCCTCTCGCTCCATTGTGGAGCCCCTGGGGCCCTTTGGGCCTCGTGCGGGGTGCTCTGGAGGCCGTCTGGGCCACCCCGAGAATCCTAGGCTACCACGCGCGGATTCTTTGGCTCCGCGCTGGGCCTCTCTGGCGCCGCCTCTGGCGCCGCCCCTGGCGCGCTCCGCGCGAAGCGCAAACAGTTTATGTTTATAGCGTTTTGGTTATTCTTCGATAGCAGTGCCCCTGGCCCAAGGTGCCCCCAGGATTCTCGGGGTGGCCCAGACGGCCTCCAGAGCACCCCTCTCGAGGCCCAAAGGGCCCTAGGGGCTCCAAAATGGAGCCAGAGGCTGGGGGCACCTTGGGCCAGGGCCACTTCTAGCAGCACCCGAAGATGGGATCTCCTCCTCCTCCTCCTCCCCCTCCTCCTCCCCCCTCCTCCTCCTGCTCCTGCTCCTCCTCCTCCTCCTCCTCCTCCTCGTGGTCGGGCCCCGAGGAAGCGATCACGCGGCGGAGCCCTCCGTGCCAGAGGCCGCTGGCCCTCCGGGCCTCGCCCCTCGGGGCCCCAGCGGGGCCGCCAGGGAAGGGCCCTTGGCACCGCTCGGGCGCGTGCGGGTGTCGCGGCGAGAGCCGACCCTGCGAAATGCTTAAGAAATCATGGGTTAAGAAATTCATAGTCTCAGAATTTGAATACAAACCCAGAAATTCTATCAAAATCTTGGGATTTACACTGAAACGCTAAGAATAATCGAGACTCTGGCCGAAAACTTGGGTTTTCTTAAGCATCGCCTGGAGTGTAGGAGGGTCGGAGGGAGGAGGGCTGGCTATGTATATGGTTGCGGGATGTCGGACCCTGGGGGAGGCTCCCGTTCGAGCGGGGACCTCCATCCGACATCACGCACCCATAGCCCCTTCGGTCCCCCCCACGGGCATGGGTGCGTTTTGCTCGTTCGTCAAGGACAACCGAGGACCATCCTCGACGATCCTTAGGTCGGGCGTGTCCCTCCAGAGGAGGAGTGCTCAGAAATAATCCAAAAATAGTCAGGGCACGATTTTTCGATCATTTGACCATTTTGGGCGTGTTTTTTGACGTGTTGTTCTTGTGTCGCCCAGAACCCCCCTGTAGGGGGACAGGCCCGACTCAATCATGCCTGTGTCGCGGCGAGGACCACCGAGGACCATCCTCGACGATCCTGCGGAAAAGCAGGCGCGGGGAAATGCACGGGGCATGGCCGAAAAGAACATGCACGGGGGACGGACGTCCGAGCGATGGCGAGGGCCGCGACGCAGGGAGGCGACCTGGGCTCGTTGGGGCAGTGCCGCTGCCGGGGCTGGCGCGTTGGCCGGTCCGGTTCCCTTTTCGCCACTGAGCGCCGAATCCCCTCCTCGTGGAGTTCTCGAGCTCGTTCGCCTCCTCGTGGAGCTTGGCTTCGGCGACGGCGGCGATGCGGATGTTGGGAACGGCATTGTGGCTGCTGAGACGATGACTATGGCAATGGCGATGGTGCTGTTGAGGATGCTGATGTTGGAATCGTTCACGATGACGAGAACGGCGACGACGGGGGCAACGATGATGATGATGACGGTGATGAACATTATGACGATGGTGATTGTGATGACGAAGACGACGATGTGATTGACGATGATGTTGTTTATGACGATGGTAGTGACGATGACAATGTCGACGAATGATTGCGATGATCATTGCGATGGCATGATCGATGAATGAGCACGATGCTGACGATTGATTTCCATGATCGCAAGGATATCAACGGTATAGATGATGTTGATGAAGATGATGACGATGATGATGACGACGGAGACCTGGCTTCGTCTCGCCCGCGGCTTCCCTCGAGCAACCCAGCGCCCGCGCGCGCCTGCCCCGAGGGAAGGAGTTTTGCATGCTCACCGCCTTGGGAACCGATCGTCCTACCTCGGCTGCCCAGGATATGTTGGTGCGTGTTCGAAGTTTGTGAGCCCGTCAGGGGCGATGGTGATGATTATGACGAGGAGGAGGAGGAGGAGGAGGGTAGTGCTGATGCTGCTGATGATGATGATGATGATGATGATGATGATGATGGTGGTGGTTGTGCTGGTGACGATGATGATGATGCTGATGCTGCTGATGATGATGACGCTGATGATGATGCTGATGCGGGCGATGGTGATGATGATGGCGACGATGATGATTGTACCGAGAAGTATGATGACGATAATGCTGATGATGCTGATGACGACAATGATGGCCGTGATGCTAGCGAAGACATGCGATGGTGATTCTGATGATGTAGCTGACGCCGATGCTGATGCTGGTGTTGCTGAGGATGACGGTTTTGATGGTGCTGGTGATGATGGTGGTGGTGCTGGTGAGTAGGACGACGATGATGGTGTTGATGTGGATGTTGATGCTGCTGCCGTTGATGTTGATGCTGCTGATGATGATGATGATGATGATGATGACGATGCTGATGATGACGATGCTGATGATGTTGATGATGCTGATGATGTTGATTACGGTTCTGAGGATGATGCTGGTGATGTTGAGATTGAAGACGATGATGCTGTTGATGCTGCGGATGATGACGTTGATGCTGATGATGATGCGGCTGATGATGATGCTTACGTTGATGATGTCAATGATGACGATGATGACGATGAGTAAGCTGAAGATGTGGAGGAGCGGGGGGAAGAGGAGAAGGAGGCGGAGGAGGAGGAGGGAGTGGAGGTGAAAGTGGAGGTGACGGAGGATGCGGAGGAGGAATGAGAACGCCTTCGCATGTGGCACCTATTGAGGAGGACAGTCTAGGGGCCACGTTTGAGCATCTTGGGGGCAGTTTGGGGGGTTCTTGGGGGCCTCGTCTAGGCCTTCGTGGGCCGCTTGGGGGTCTCGTGTGGTGGACGGCTCGGATTCTCGGTTCGTTCCAATTCTTGGGGCCGTTCAGACCCCTGCTCTTCCCCATCGTTCCTTGTTTTTGGACCCTGACGAGTTCGCTTCGACCCCCCCTCTCGCCGAGACCCGCGCCTGCGCATCGTTGCGTCTACCTGTCGGCTATCCGCCATGCTCCTGTCGTTGCGGCACTTGGGGCTGTCTTTGGGCCGTCTTGAGCCGTCTTCGGCGCTCTTGGCTGCCTTGGAGCCCTCGTGGGACGTCTTCGGGCCGTCTTTTGGGGCCTCTTCTTCCTTCTCGGGGCAGTTGTGGGGGCCTCTTGGGCCGCCTTGGGGCAACGGAAAGCTCGAACTGGGGAGAATCACACACATTGAAACACCTCGGATGCATGACTGATGTTTGCCTGTCGGGGCCCTCTTGAGGGCTTCTTGGGGGCATAGGGTGGGCCTCTTGGGGCCTCCTGGGGGGCTCTTGGGGCGGAGGGCTCGAACTCTCGATTCGTGCTCCTCCTCTTGGGCATTTCTTGGGGCCGTCTTGGGGCCGCCTTGGGCTCTTGTTGGGCAGTCTTAGGACCCTCGTCCTCGTTGGCCGTCTTGGAGCGAGCCGTCTCGGGGCAGTCTTGCCTGGGGGCCTCTGGGGCTGCCTTGGAGCGTCGGCAGCTCGAACAGGCGAGCACCCCAAACCATTGAACAACCAACGGGCAATCACTAAGATGTGCCACTCGAAGCCCTCTTGGGGTCCTTTTGGGGGCATCTGTTGGTCCTCTGAGGACCTTCTGGGGGCCTCTTGGGGCGGAAGGTTCGAATTGTCGGTTCGTGTTTCTTGGGGCCATTTTGAGGACCTCATGGGCAGTCTTGGGCGTTTTTTGGGGCCGTCTTGGGGCTCTCTTGGGGACCTCTTCGGCCGTCTTGGGGCCATCTTAATGGCCTCCTGGGCCGTCTTGGGACGTCGGGAGCTCGAAAAGGCGAGAACCCCCACAACACTGAAACACGTACGGACAATTACTGCTGTTTTCCTCTCGGGGTTCTCTAGGGGTAAGGCTCTTTATTAGGGGCTCCCCTGGAACGTCTCGAAGGCCTCTTGGGCTGTCTGTAGGGCATCTTGGGCCAGCATGCTGCCAAAGTCGGACCACACGGGAGCTACACTGGCCCGTCTTGGAGGCATTTTGGCCTCGGGACCGCGAACTTGTAGTATTTTGCGAGTTGTGGCCTCGGGATGCAGGCCCAGCGTGACGAGAGTGGCGGGGTTGCACCCTAGAAGATGGCAGTCGGACCGCATCACAAGAAACACCTTATGTTTCATCAGGGTGCCCTGGGTTTCTTTGACTTGCGTTTGGCGTGGACGGTTGTAGCAATTTCTAAGAAATCGCAAATGACAGGGCACCCTTGGTTTCTCGGGCGTCGGTGCGTTGGACTTCTTGAAATCAAAATACACTACGGAGCCGATCCAGAATCCTCTCCGGCAAACGCGCCAGGTGGCACGGTGACGCTTGTCGCTCGGTTGCAATTCTTGAGGTGATAAGTTCAGCATCGGTGCTAGTATATCCTCTGTCGGAAACCGTCCAACTCCAGTCTAACCCCGCTCATTCCGGCTCGTTCCCGCGTAAACCAGACCAGCGTGGCTTGATTTGGCTCAATCCTTGGCTTAATCCTTGTCTTAGTGGCCCCCTGATCTGGCCTCGTAGCCCGTCGACAGCTCCCACGAGGGCCTCCCCGGAATGGTCTCGACTCCTGAGGGGTGTATCCGTACCTAGAGGCCTCCTGGATGGGCTCCGAGTAGATGGGGTCGGAGGATCTCGCCGCATCGCCGATACATCGGCGATGTATCGCCGATGTATCGGCGATTCATCGGCGATGCACTGGCGAGAATCGGCGATGCATCGGCGACGTCGGCGTCGACAAAAGTGGGCCCCACATTGCGCCGCATCGGCGATGCATCGCCGAGGCATCTGCGATGCGGCACGATCCTCCGACCCCATCTAGGAGGCCTCGGTTATCCACCGCAATTCTGCAGGACACCACTTCCTGTGAGGAGGACACCACTTCCGACGGAGCGGGCACGCATCTGGTCCACGCGCCCGCTCCGTCGGATCTGCAGCGACGGTCGCGCGGGCATGCGCCGCCGTAGGTACTCACCGGCGTCACCCTGACATACTAATGCGATATGTGCGTCGCCCTCCTGGGGGCGACGCGCGCACCGAGAAATCTTACAGTATATGCGTCGTGGTTGGCGCTTTCTGGCCACACCGCTCTGGAAACGATATACTGCAAGATGGGTACACTAGATGTTCGGTTCGGACGCGCGCCTCATCCATTGGTCCATGGTAGCTCGGCCCCGCCATCCCGCCACCCCGGTTGAGGATATGTCCCCCTCGAAACCCAAAAGGAGCAGCCTACATCCCCATTTGGGGGGGTAAACCGGCCAGTGGTGCCCAGGCCCTGCCAGTGGGGATAGGGATCGGTCAAACGATGCTCAAGTACGACGTGAATCCGACGTACATCCGACGTGAACTCGACGTAACAGACTTTGGATCCGACGTGAGTTGGGTTTCAAGTCGCCGCGCGAGGCCTCCAGGATTTTCGTCGTAACGCTTCCCCATGCGGTAGATATGTAGAAGGCCCGGCTTCACAGCGTAGCATTGGCCACCCCACCCCCCCCCGCGGCCGCGGTGGCAGGCGGCGGCAGCGGCTCCGCCGGGAAGGCCAGGCGGCTCGAAGCGGCTTGCAGGGAGGGAGGGGGGGGTGGGGTCGGTGCGGTATGGTCGAGATGAGTACAGCCCTCCCCCCTGACGTGGACTACCCACCCAACGTAACCCAGACGTCGGTGACACCGAACCCGGCCCCTAACTCTCATAACATAGTGAAGACAATACAATCAGAAAGGAACCCCTAACCCTGATAACACAGTGAAGACGTAGCCTCACTTATGCCCCCGTCTTTGCATGAGGGATCATCAATATGGGTGGTATGGCTCGGTACATCTTCAGAAACGGCCCCCTATGCCTAGTGGTGTGTTGTCCCCTTCTATCTTAGGTCCTCTCACAAATGGCTCATAGGCCGTCCAACGGGGTGGTTAGGTTCTGTCTTCCCTCGCAACGACATGAAAAGGGTCCTGCGGGAAATCGGTTCTGGAGACTTGAGGGCCGGTTTCTACCTGCTGTGCCCTTCCACAGGCTCCAGGTCCATCGACGTCAGAATGAGCTGGTCCTGGGGAAGGCCCCTGGATCCAGGACCCGTTTCCCACAGGACTCCGTCCCCTCTCCGTCGTCCTCGTTCTATCCCCACCTGCTCGTGTTCCTCCTCCGCCCTCTTCCTCCTCCTCTGCCATCGCACTCCTCCTCATCCTCCTCCTCATTCTCATAATTTTCGCTGTCGTTTCGCGGCGTGACCATCCAACTTCCCATCCAATGATCTCGTTCCGCGCTTCTGCTCTGCTTATTATTCTTATTATTATTTTTATTATTATTATTACTATTATTATTATTATTCGTATTATTATCCTTGTTGTTCGCTTCGCTCATTTCGCCGCCCCACATTGTATCACTGGTGCTACATGTTGGTATGCTTGTGGCGAGCGAGACGGGCGAGGAGGAGGAGAGGGAGGACGAGGAAGAAGAGGGGAGGACGAGGATGAGGCCTCTCCACGGCTTCTTCTTGGGGCATTCTTAGGGCCAAATTTGGTCGTGGACAAGACGCCTCAATGAGAGGTTTCTTAGTCTCTCTTCGGAGGCCCCTCGGCGGTGTTTTTTGAATCTCCTGGGTTCTCTTGGGAGCCCATTTGGGCCTTCGGGGGGGTTACCGCCTCCATAGCCCTCTTGGGGGTCTCTTGGGGTCCTGCCGGCGGTCTCGTGGGACATTTTTCGGGGAAAGGTTCGACATGTAAGTTCGGATTCCCCCTCTTGAGGACCTCTTGGGAGGCCTCTCGGGCCGTCTTGGGGCCCTCTTGGGCTGTCTGTACTGGGAGCCTCTTGATCTGACCTGAGGCAATATGTTGGACCTCTTGGGCCATCTTGGGCGGTTGGAAGCCCTAGAAGGCGGTGGCGCCCAAATTCTTTCAATACCGACGGGAGATCAATGTCAGTTAACCTCAGGGGGCCCTCGAAGGCCTGTCTGGGACCATTTTGGGGCTATCTTGACGCCTCTTAGGATTTCCTCGCGTTGTTATTATTATTATTATTAGTATTACTATTTGTAGTAGTATTATTATTATTCGTATTATTATTCTTAGTTTTATTATGATTATGATTATTATTATTGTTATTATTATTGTTATTCGTATTATTATTGTTATTAGTTTTATTATTATTATTAGTATTATGATTATTAGTATTATTATTATAATTATTATTATTATTGTTTTTGTTCTTCATCTTATCCCTCCTCCTCCTCCTCCTCCTCCTCTTTCTCCTCATCCTCCTCCTCATCCTCTCTTTTCATCCTCTTTTGCTCTCATACTCCTGCTCCCTCCTGCTGCTTCCTCCTCCGCCCACTTCCTCGCTGCCCTTTCGCTTGTCTGCCACCCCGTCGTTCGCTCACCTCCGCCGCCCGCTTCCTCCGCCCACTTCCTCCTCTGGCCCTCTTGAGGCCTCTGCCCACCTCGTCCGCCCACGTCCCCGCCCGCTGCCCCCCCCCCCGGTTTAGACTCGGGGGGGACGCATCGACCCCGAATCGTCCGTTCGTCGCCGACGCGGCCCAGCATGGACCCAGCGGTGAGCACCCCCCAGGGGGCGGCGTCGCCTGGTCCTCCAGCCGCCCCTGGGGGGGGAAGGGGGAAGGGATGGCCACGACACGGCGACGACGAGGGCTGCGGACACCGCCGCGGCTTCTGTGCCCCTTCCCAGGTCGAGGGCAACGTCATGGGGGGGGGGCATAGGCTCATGGGGAACTGCATCGATCCCTGATCGCCCATTCATGGCCGATAGAAGGGCCTGATAGCCCACCCCGCCCAGGACCGTGTGCATGTGCGGTCGGGGGCCTATGGCCGATCTACCGACGATGTACCGCAAATTCCAGCTCGATCTTTCCCCCTCGGAGCCGGCGAAGGGAAAGGAAGGGTCGGGGCTTCCTGAGCCACAGCTCGAAAGCGCCGCATTCGTCTTCTGGTTCTCCCCCTGCTCCGCATCCTCCGCAACTATACATTATGAATGCTACTCTCCTCCCTCCCATGACTCCATCTGGGAGATAGTCGTCCCTCTCCGCCTACTGTGTTTGCTGTGCACATGGTTTCGAACATTGTTTATCTTAGCTTGTGTGTGCAATCCGGACGTCGTCGGTCCTTTGAAGTGGTGTTCCCGCTGCAGCGTGGGCTCCACTTTAGGATCGGCGCTTTGCTCCTGTTGTTCAGGATGGCGCTCTCGCCGCGGCGCGGACCACTTCTCTAGATCCAAGTCCTTTTTTATCGTTGTCGCCCTCTTTCCACCCCTTGGTCCTCCTGCTCTTCCCGCGCTCCTTCCACGCCAGTTCCTGCTGCTGCTGTCCGCCCTCGTCCTCCCTCTTCCTTCTCATCCTCCTCCTCCTCCTCGTCCTCCTGCTCACCCGCCGCCTTCTCCTCGGATGTGCGCAGCTCACCTCCGGCTCTCTCCCGTCTCCCTCCTCCCTCTCCTTCCCCCTTTCCTCCCTCTCCTCCTGCTCCTCCTGCCCTCCCCATCTGCCGCTCATCCCTCCTGCCCTTCCTGCCCTTCCTCCGCCCCCTCAGGGACGCGGCGCCCCCCCTCAGTCGAGAGGCCGCGGCCGCGCCGGGCGAGGGCGGCGCCGCGGGCGCCGCGGGCGACGCGCAGGCCCAGGCGGCACCCGCGCGCCGCGACAGCGGCCACGTGGCGCCGGAGGTGCCGCAGGTGCCCGCGCACACGCAGTCCTGCGGCAGGACGCCGCCGCTGACGCTGGCGCTGCTGGTCTCGACAGCGACCACCACGAGCACGGCGATCGCAGCGAGCGCACCCATCACAGCGATCACAGCGACCACAATGACCACAACGATCGCGACGGTCACAGCCATCGCGACGGTCACAGCGATCGCAATGATCGCAATGCAGTGATCGCCCCTCATCGCAACGATCACAATGATCGCAACGATCTCAGCGGCAGCAATGATCATAAGGGCCACAACGATCACAGCGATCGCAACGGTCGCAACGACAGCGACTGTTGTTGCCGTTGTTGTCGGTGCCGTGTGCGGCGCGCACTCCACCCCTCCAGGGGGCGCTGCCCCAGGTGTGGAGGTCAGGAGAATTCAGCTGAAGGGGTGTGCAGAGGTTCGGGGCGGATCCAGACGTGTCGACGAGGGGTGCCCCTGGGGGAGCAAACAGTGCGAAGGATGCCCAGAAGCCTCGACGCTCCGGGGGGGTAGGCTCGGGGGGGACGCATCGACTGACCCCCAATCGCCCATTCGTCGCCGATGGGCCCAGCACGGACCCAGCGGTGAGCACCCCCCCAGGGGGCGGCGTCGCCTGGTCCTCCAGCCGCCCCTGGGGGGGGAAGGGGGAAGGGAGGGGCCTGGTCCTCCAGCCGCCCCTGGGGGGGGAAGGGGGAAGGGAGGGCGACGACACGGCGACGACGAGGGCTGCGGACACCGCCGCTGCTTCTGTGTCCCTTCCCAGGTCGGGGGCAGCGTCATGGGGGGGGGAGGAGCATAGGCTCATGGGAAACTGCATCGACACCTGGTCGCCCATTGATCACCGATAGAAGGGCCTGATAGCCAACCCCGCCCGGGAGACCGCCGCCTCCGCCGCTGTGTCTTCAAGCCCTGGGGCGCAGCGAGGGCTCCCAGGTACCCGAATTGAAATGTTCAGTGCGTTGGCGGTCTGGGCCCCAGGCCCAGACATCCAAGGTCTCGTCAAAATTTAGGGCCACCATTTTTAGTTGTTCGCCGCTTGCGGTATCTGGGGGTTTCTGCTGGGCCCTGGAAACGTCGCAAAGGGACTCGGGGTGAAACGCTGGCCCCAAGGAAAGAGTCAGGACTTCGGGGATCGCCGATGGACCTTTGGGCGTGTGGCCGATGGCATCAAGCCGATGGACCTTTGAGCCTTTGGCACCCCTCCCTTGCTGCTTGGCGACGACAGGGTCGGCCTGGCCCCAAGTCGCAGTGGGGGCCATCAGTCGGGCCTCCCTGCAGCCCCGGGGGCGGATCAGCGCGAAGAAGTGGCGGAGGAGGGTACGGAAAGGTCATTGGAGCTGGAGGAGTAGCCAGAATGCGAGAGGGTAACGGGAGGAGAGGGTCGCACGCACGCGTTGTCCTTATTTGCCAGACCTGTTTGAGAAGAACGCGTTGCGCTTGCGTGCAACCAGTGTGTCCGTAACTTGTAGACTCGGGAGTTCTCTTTTTGAGCACAGTTTGCACAGCAGAGGGGAGCTTGAGCCTTGCCTATGTCACCACTCCATGCGCGAGCCGAGGAAAAAAGTAGAAGCATTGGAGGTCGAGGGGAAGAGGGAAGGGAGAGGAGGGAAGGGAAGGGTCGGGGCTTCCGGGGACCCCGTACGAGAGTGTGTGTTTCAACCCTCTGGGCAACAACGCGCGTTACGACCCTCCCCTCCCAGCGTGTTATGCCCCTCCCCCTCCCCCCGCACAACGTAACGCCCCGCCACCCCCCCGTAGTGCGCCTCCAGCACTGCCTTCATGATGTTCGCGGGTTCCCGTGGTGCTTGCAGGCTATTTCTTAACGTTCGTTCGCTGGCGTGGCATTGACAGGGCCATTGCCCGTGCTCGCAGACATGGTGCTGCGCTCGCAGGGTTTGTCGCACACGCTGGGCGGCCTGGCTGTTTTTGCGCACTCGCGCGGGGTTTACTCGGTATTCTGGTGCTGGTAGGGCCGCGAGAGTTGTGGTAGTGGTATCGGTGGCAGAAGTAGTGGCCACATTCGTAGCAGTAGCAGTAATGTCCGGAGGAGGAGGAAAAGCAGGAGTAGGAGGAGTAGGAGGAGGAGCGAAGGGGGAGGGCGACGGGGTTTCGTCGTAATCGTCGTCGTGGTCCTCGTGTGGTCGTGGTGATCGTTGTCGTTTGTCGTAATCATTGTCGTCGTCGTTGTCGAACTCGTCGTGGTCGTCGTATTCGTCTTGGTCGTGTGATAGTCGTCGTCGGCGTGCAGTCGTCGTCGTGACCGTCGTTGTGTTAATCGTAGTCGTCATGGTCTTTGTTATCGTCGCGATCGTTGTTGTAGTCGTCGTTGTCGTGGTCGCGGTGCTCGCAAGTTGTTGGTATTCCGACAGAAGCCTAATGTTCTCAAAATTGTTCATTCGTATTGTGCTCGCTTGCAGGTACCATTGTTTCTGCAAGACCCCTCCCAGAACCCATGTCTACAAAAGCGTAATCAACGCAGGGGTTGTGGTGTACGCAACCCCTGTCGTGCACGCTGGCTATGCGGTGTGCGCAGGCGCTGCGGTGAACGCGGCTGTTGTGGTGTACGCAGGCGCCGTGGTGCACGCAAGCACCATGCTGCATGCGTGCAGCATGCATTGGGACAGGCAGTGCAGTAAAGATGTGAGACATATTTCGTATTACGTTTTGGCCCTGGAGGTGGTAGAGGCAGAGTATTGCAGCACTCGCTACTCTGCTAGCTAGATGCAGCACAGCGGCAGCAAACACCGGCATGTAATTTGAGTCGCAGGAGGGCGTGAAGGAACATGAACCATTATGGTGCATGTGTTCGCTGCGCAGTACATAGGCGATGTGGTGCATGCGGCTGCGGCGGTCCACACTGCGCTGCGCATTGCGGTGCATGATGTGGTGCGCACAGGCGCAGTGGTGTCGGAGCCACACGTCGGGGCGAGGGAGGGGGGGGGTCGTGACTTGATACCCACCCGCGCCCCTTCCCATAACACCCGTTATCGCCGCGAACTTCAGATATGTTCTCTATCGAAGCCGCCGCATTCGCCGCTCTCTGTTTCTCCTCCGCTCTCTCCCGTAGCTGGGGTCGGAGGTTTGCGCCGCATCGCCGATACATCGGCGATTTGGAGCCAGATTCTCTGCACGCCGACGTCGCCGATGCATCGACGACGTCGCCGATGCATCGTTGATGCGTCTGCACTGCATCGGCGGTGCATCGGCGATGCGGCACGATCGTCCGACCCCATCTCTCTTCTGACCTAAGATTTGTGGTACCTAGTTCCTGTCTGTTTTAAATGGGAGCTCGCGTCGGTGCCACCTGGCGGTGCCCCTGGCGGCGCGTCGGGGGAGACGACCCAGCTTCGATTGAAGAAATCTTCGCGGACCTCCATAGGCTCATATTTATTCGGAGGACAGATATGCGCCACCACCAACAGGGGCGCCACCTCCAGCGAGGAGGTCCAACCATCCCGAGCTGTGGATTGGGGATGTCTGGGGCGGCGAGGGGGTGCTTGGATCGGGGATGTCTGGATCGGTGATGTCTGTGGATCGGGGACGTCTGGGGTGGGATTGATTCTGCGCGTTGCCTATTTTTGCTAGCTTCCCCTGAACATTGGATTATTATACACACACTTATTTGTTGCATGCACGAGGCCTCGCAGGTCCCGACCCTTTCCCCGGGGCCGTTTTCTCATCCCGGGATGTTTTCTGGCGGCCCCAGGACCTTGCGAGCGCCCCCCACCCCTACCGTGACCGAAGACGGCGAACATTGCATGCTAGCTAGCACTCTTCGATACGTCGGAGGTCTGTGTTTCGAAGGTCCGCAGCTCCCCCTCCCTGGGCATGCTTAAACATGGACTCTGAATCGACAGTGAATTGAACATAAATTAGGATTGCGTGCCCGGCCCAGGCCCCGTGGACTTGTTGTCTTATCATACTTATGTTAATATTTGTCCTTGCTGTGGTCCATGCCGCGGCGTCCTCGTTCTGTGCTTTATGCCTTATCGCAGCACCTCGTTCCAATATATATATATATATTCATATATTGTAGTGGCCTTCGGCCAGTGCCGCCGATCCGGGTCGCTCGGGGTTATTCTCCAGACGCAGAAATTATGGGCGCACACTCAAACGCACACACACAGTCACACCACTTAACCTGCGCCGCAGACATGCGCACACAGCATCACCCACACACACATACTAGTTGGGAAACGCTCCTGTAGTACTAGTAGTAGTATAGTAGTAGTAGTAGTAGTAGTAGTAGTAGTAGCAGTAGTAGTAGTAGTAGTAGTAGTAGTAGTAGTGGTAGTAGTAGTAGTAGTAGTGGTTGTGGTAGTAGTGGTAGTAGTAGTAGAGGCCTCGTTCCGCGGCTTCTCTCGACTTCCCGCGGTCTCTCTCAAGTTTCGAGCACGCGGTGAGTTTCACGATATATGTGTGTGTATGTACGCGTGCATGCATGTATGCATGCATTGATCATGTGTGCCTGTGTGTAGGTACGTATGTATGTATGTATGCTTGTGCGCGTATGTATGTATTTAGTTTGTATGTATGTTTGTATGTGTGTATGATAATATGTGTGTATGTGTGTGAATGTAAGTATGTATGTCTGGAAGATTGTTTTTCTATGTATGCAAATGTGTTTAAATGTAGGTATGTATGCATGTGTGTATGGATGTGCGTTTGAAGAGCGAGGATGTTTCAAAGAAGAGGCACTCGGTGACGCGATCGTTGAGGGATAGGAGTGAGGTCGCAGAGGAGGAGGAGGAGAATGAGGAAGAGGCGATAACTTGAAGGAAAACGATGAGACGGAGGACATCCTGCCGGTGGCGCCCTGGGCGGTGCCGCGGAAGAAACCGGGGGCCTGCCGGAGGCAGTCTGGAGGCCTCTGGGGAGCTGTTTTGGGGCCTCTTGGAACCTCTTTTGGGCCTCTTGTGGGCTTCTTGGGGCCCCTTGGGGGTCTCTTGGGGCCTCCTGGGGGCCTCTTGGGGCGGAAAGCTCGGTTCTTTCGGTTCGTGGTCCCCCTCTTGGGCCCCTCTTGGGGCTCTCTTGGGGCCTTCTTGGGCTGTCCAGAGGCCCTCTTGGGCCGTCTTGGGGCCCTCTTGGGCCGTCTTGGGGCTCTCTTGGGCCGTGTTGGAAGCATCGTGGGCCGTCTTGGGACGGACTTGGGGGCCTCTTGGGCCGTCTTCGAGCGTCGGACGCCCGAAAAGGCAAGAACGCTAAAAACCCTGAGAAAACCAATGAAAATCAACGATTCTGGCCTCTTGGGGCCCTCTTGGGAGGCCTCTTGGAAGCTTCTTGGGGCGTCTTGGAGACACCTTGGGCCGTCTGGAGGCCATCTCGGGCGTCTTGGAGCGATTTTTCGGCGACTCGGGGCCCTCTTGGAACCCCTTGGGGGTCTCTTGGGCCCCCCCCCTCCTCCAAAGCGCCGGAAAAAGCGGAGCATGGCGCCCCCCCCCCCCCTATCTTCCACTCCCCCGGAGCGGCCCCGGGGTTCGCCGGAAACTCGCACCCCCCCCCCCCCCCCCACCCCCCCTTCCCCGGCAGAGCCACCCCGGCGACCCCCCCAGAGGCTGAAGCTCAGCCTCGAGGCTGTAGCTGAGACTCCTTGAAACTCACACGCCGGATCGGCGGATATATATATGCGATATCCCAGCATCTAGAAGTTCAACTTATATGTGCGTGTTTTGGTGTTGCACGCTTCCTGTGAGCTCACAGTTCCTGCTTCGATATGTTTCATTTCCTGTTTAACCCCTTGGGCGGCCAGGGAGGGACGCGCGCTCGCCAGGGCCGCCGCCGGCGACGCGCACGCGCCACGGGGGCAGGACGACGAGGAGGGCGAAGGCTCCGCCCCTGCCGCGGCCGCCGGCCGCTGCTGTCCGCCTCCGCCGCCTCCGCGACGGTCGAGGTTTCGGGTTCGAGGGGAGCTGAGAGGGGCCAATTCCTGGATTCCCTTCTGTTTTCCCATCCCCCCGCCAAGGAACAGGTTGTTGCGCGTGGTGCCGCTTTTCCCTTCCAGATAAAAGAGGATGTTCGGGAGCTTGGGTCTGCGGTTTTCCGGCCGCGGGGTGCCTTCCAGCGGCTGTGCTTCGCTGAGGGCGTTCGGGGGGTTGCCCGGATCGTCCCGAACGGCAGCCAGAGAGCGACCCGAACACCAGACACGCACCGTCCTGACACAAGTCAGCCTTGCGGCGCGGGAGCGGCGACCATCTCGAACCTCGAGCAGGAAACCTTCTGCGTTTGTGTGCCCATCCCCCCTCGCCCGCGTGCGCCCCTGTGCCTCCACTCGCAATGGATGCGTCCCGCAATTTCCTTGACCGCTTGTTGGACTCGCACACCAGACACGCACCGTCTTGACAAAAGTCAGCACTGCGGCGCGGGAGCGGCGAACATCTCGAACCTCGAGAAGAACCCCTGTGCCTTCACTCGCATTGGATGCGTCCCGCACTTTCCCTGACCGCTTGTGGGACTCAGCTCGCCGCGTATCTCAAAACAGGTGGACGTCCAGCCCGGGCCCGTCCCCGGGAGTCCCGTGCGGTTGGGCGCTTCCTCCTCTTCCTTCTCCGCCTCCTCCTCCTCCTCTTCCTCCTCCTCCTCCTCCTCCTCCTCTTCCGCCTCCTCCTCCTCCTCTTCCTCCTCCTCCTCCTCCTCCTCCTCCTCCTCCTCCTCCTCCTCCTCCTCCCCCCCTGCCCGTCTTTAGCCCTGGGCCCAGGCACCTGCCTGGCACAGGGGCCACCGCTGCGCACCTGCGTGGCCTCCCCTCCTCTCCCCTCTCTCCCCACGGGCGGGCCATGGTTTCCTCAGCGCGGCTGCGATGGCTGCTCCAGGAACTGGCGAGCGGGCGGCAGGCGCACATCGGGCTCAGCTCGCACGTCGGCAAAGTGGTGGTGAAGGTGCGCCTCTCTGCTGTGTGGGACCCGCGCATGAGCAATGGCTTCGCGTGCAGCTGGCTCACCCTCATCCTCAACGAGCTCCCGACGGTCATCGCGGTGGACCATGGCCACAGGAGCTCCGACGGCACCTGCATCGTGAGTATCTCGCTCAAATCTGCCCCTGCTGGGCGTGCTGGAGGTCTGCCTGATCTCCGTGGTCCGCCTGATGATCCAGGGGGGCCCGATGACGACGACAATGATCGTGGTGGTGGCCCTCGTCGTGGTCTGCGCCGCAGTACGGGTGCTGGCGGTGAAGCTCCTTGGCCTTCTGGACAGGACCCTTGGAGCGGCGGCAACGACCCTTGGAGCAAGTGGGCTGGTGCCAAGAAGCCACGGCATCATGGTGACCTTCCAGTGGTTCCTCCGTTCCCCTTCAACTCGCACGCGGATGCTTATGTACCGTTGTACGATCCTCTTGGTGGACCTGGTTCACTTCATGGTTGTCAGGAACCTCTCGGTGCTATGGGTGCCGACCCTGGTGATGCAGACGTTCGGGCGGATCCTCTAGAAGCTGGTGGTGCTGTCCGTGGCGACTCTGGAGGTGGAGAATCTCATCCTGGCCTGCTACCTGGTGGTGCGGATCTTCAGGGTGAAGTGCTTCCTGATTCTTCTCATGTGGACGATGGTCCTTCTGCTGCGGAACTGGTGCGTAATGCTGATTGTTTTCTTTCCCTCCAGGCTGCACTTCGGGAGCTTCATGATGTGGTTCACGCTGTATGCGGTGATCGTCGGGCTGGTGTACCCCTTGGCCCTGGCGGGCCGGCTCCAGCTGACGATGCTCGTGAGGGTCATGGTGGCGGGGCTCCAACTGCTTGCGACCCCCACTGTATACGGTCTTCAGTGGCCGATCTATGTTCGGAATTTGGATGGTCGTTGGAGGTGTTTGTTGGTCGCTATGTCAAAGTTTGTGGTGTGATCTCTCATCCAGAATTGAATGGTCAGATCGGTCTTATCGAGTCTGTTCAGCCTGATGGAAAATATGGGCTCCGTATGTTTCTGGATGGACGTTGTATTTCCGTGCGAGCGTGCAAGGTGGAGGAGACACGGAACCCGTTCTTTCGGCAGTGTGTGGTGTGCGTCTGCGGTGACCCGTCAGATGTTCGCGAGCAGTGCTCTCTCTGTGGTACTTCAGCTTCCGATCGGGAGGAGGTCGAACGTCGGCCAGAGTCGCGGGAAGGAGTCTTCCAGGTGCTCTACGAGAAGCAGGATGGATTTCTTGTGGAGCTGATTTTCCACGGCATGGTGCACTTGCTCTTCGCTTTCTGCGGCAGCGTGGGTCCTGACAAGCTCGCCAGTATGAGGTGTGCAACTTGGAGGCTATCTGCAGGGGCGCCTCGTTCCGCGGGTTCATCGACTGGGAGCTGTGTGAGGCCACGGTCCCGCTCTTCTCTTGTCGTCTTGCTCTTTCCGTCTTGTCCCCTCGGTCTGTCGCCTCCTCTCTCGTGCCTCGTCCCCTCGCGTTGTCGTCTCTGCGCTTTGGGGTTGTCGTTGCTTTCCCCTCGTCCTCCTCTTCCTCCTCTTCTCCCTTGTTCCCTCGTCGTCCTCCGCTCGTTGGTCAAGCTGTCGGGCGCCGGGGGAAAAAAACAAAAAAACAAAAACTCCCCCCCTGCCCGTCTTCCTCCCGGCGGCCCCCCTCGCGTCTCCCCTGTCGTGGCGTCCCCCCGCGAGATTCGGGCGGAGGGATACCTGTGGGCGAGCCGCTCGCGCTCCCCCGGGGCCTCCTGGGGGCCTGGCCGCGGCCGCCGCGCCGCCGTCTGGCCGGACTGCGCCGCGCTGCTGCGCGCGTGGCCGCAGCGCCCAGCAAAAATGTTTGCCCTGCCTCTCCTCTCGGCGGCAAGCGAAGGGGGGGAGCGAGAAGGAGAGAGCGTTCTCAAAAGGCGGCGTGGCTTCTCAGACGCCCTCGGGCCTTCTTCGGGGAGGGCTTGGAGAACTCTTCCGAAGGCGGGGGACTTCCCTGCCTTCTGAGGAGGCCTTCGTTTTCTCATGTTCCCCCCTCGCTCGCCGCCGATGCTCCCTTCTCCTGTCTCCACCTCCGCCCTGGCCGAGGAGTCTTGCCCACCTGCCCGGAGAAAGGAGGCCATCGGACACTTCCGTCGGATCACTTGCGGGGTCAGGCTCGGTGGCCCAGTTTTTTTCCCACTCGCACTCCCTTCCTAAGGTTTAGCATGTTGCATCGCACCTGCACGGGGCTCGACAGGGAGCCGACCCCGCAGCCTCCATGCGTTCCGCCAGGGGTTCGGCTCCGGCAGACAGCGAGGCGATCAACTATTGTTGTTGCTGCCGTCCTCGTCGCTCCTTCTCCTCATCGGCCACATCGGTTGCGTTCGGTTGGGTTGGATGGTGTTGTCGTTGCTGCGTCGCTGCGCCCTTTCTGACCTGGTTGTGCCCTGTCGGTTTCGGTCGGTCTCGGTTATCGACGACGGTCTGGGCAGTTGTTGGTCGTTGTGGTGTCGCTGTGGGAGTCGTTGGGGACGAGGAGGCGGAGGCGGAGGCGGAGGAGGAGGATGAAGAGGAGGAGCAGGAGGAGGAGAAGGGGATGAGAGGAGGAGGAAGTAGATGGGGGAACTGAGTATATTTGATCAAGGGGCAGAGGAGGGGTGGCCTCCGCAAGCAGGCAGCCCACGTCATCGCCAGAATGGATCTGGCGAGGAAATCGGTGTCCCACCACGACGACCACGACCGCGACCACGACGCCCCCGAGCTCGGCCACGATGGCGACCACGACGAAGATGACGAACACACCCACGACAACAACGACCACGAGCACCACGACCACGACCACGACCTGTACGAGCACGATTGAGGAGGAAGAGGAGGAGGAGGAGGAGGAGGAAAAGGAGGAGGAGGAGGCGGGGCGGAAACCCCCGAAGGGGAAAAACGAAGGGCCGTATGGCCAGGGATGCGCTGGTCAATTGCGTTTGCCACCTCGTTCTCCGTGTCCCGAATTCGCTAATTCGCGTGTCCCGAATTAGCGGCTCATGGAGAGGAAGGAGAAGAGGGGGAGCTGGAGATGGAGGGGGAGCGGGATAAAGGATGATGATTGTGGTGGTGGTGGCGTTGGCGGTAGTGGTGATACAGATGATGATGATGATGATGATGATGATGATGATGATGATGATGATGATGATGATGATGATGGTGAAGATGATGATGATGATGATGATGAAAATGATGATGATGATGATGATGATGATGATGATGATGATGATGATGATGATGATGATGATAATGATGATGGTGATGATTGTGATGACGATGATGGTGCTGATGGTGATGGTGATGGTGATGATGATGATGATGATGATGATGATAATGATGGTAATGTTGATGATGATGATGATGATGATGATGATGATGATGATGATGATGATGATGATGATGATGATGATGGTGGTGGTGGTGTTCATGATGATTATGATGATGATGATGATGATGATGATGATGATGATGATGATGATGATGATGATGATGATGATGATGATGGTGATGATGATTATGATTGTAATGACGATGATGGTGCTGATGGTGATGATGATGAGGATGAGGAGAAGGAGGAGGATGACGAGGAGGAGGAGTATGCGTGGTAAGAGAGGGAGGAGGACGAGTGAAATAACGGAGGAGGAGGATAAGGCGGATGGTTTGGCAATCGGCGGAGACCTAGTCAAGCCAGGGGGGTCCCAACATCACATTCATACTGCATGCACCTGAACGCCATCACTGCGACCGACTCAGACAGCAACGGCTGCGGACAATGCCAGGAAGAAGGCTGGCTGTCAGCACCGGACAACACGTCCTCACGGCTGAGTGCAAGCTTTGCAGAGCTGGCCATCAAGGCCCTCCTGATTGGGCAGCAGTGCCGCGAAAGCCTCCGCACTTGGTAAAAACACCACAAGCAGGCGTGCATCACATGTGAGAGTGGAGAGGCACATCTGGCAATCCGAGCGGCGCGTCTAGCATGCAGTGCCAGGCCAGATCCGCAGGCAATGCCTGGAAGAGGGCTTAAGCGGCTTCACCTGGAGCGCTATCGTCGTTCAGAAAACGACATGCCACACTTAACTAGTCGGGAGGCCTCTGTGAAGGCGAGACAAAACATCGGCGCCTGCCTTTGTGGGCTTGGCCTCGGCAAGGAGCTGGGATCTCTTGGCCATGAATCCCCCGCAGACTCGACAGTATAGGCGGCACGCAAAACGAACGTCGAGGTCCTGAGAGGCGTGCGCGCGAGGGACTGACAGGGTGCTCGATGACAGCTCCACGCCTGCCCGAGGGTCTATCTCTCGAGGCCCCAGGCACCGACCAGGGAAGACGTCGGACACCTTGCCACGAGTCGCCTCAAAGTTGCGACGGCGCAGCATGCAGTTCTACCTGGAGCCTAACATCTTGACATCATGGCCACCAGCTTCAAGCCGCCGCTTCCACGCGACATGAGACGGCATGGCCGTGCGGCGAGGAAGAGGCCACCCTACCGTGTCTTGCATCAGGCGCTTGCAGGTGAGAGACTTTTTACGATAACCACGAGGAGTCGGCGGAAAACCTTGATGGTCATCTCATCAAATTCTTTGAGCGTTTCAATGTGCTCTTGAAAACTCTCAGTACTGGCGGTGGCCTTCCCAGCGAAAAAACTAGCACAGCAATTGAGAAACATGTCAGGCTCAGAGATGCGCCACTGGCCGCGCGATGCCGGGAGGATGAGGCGGAGGTGGGACAGTAGGAGGAGGAGGAGGAGGAGGAGGAGGAGGAGGAGGAGGAGGAGGAGGAGGAGGAGGAGGAGGAGGAGGAGGGGAAGAGTTGGAGGAGGAGGAGGAGGAGGAGGAGGAGGAATAGTTGAAGGAGGAGGAGGAGGAGGTGGAGGAGGAATAACTGGAGGAGGAGGGGGGGGGAGGAGGGGAGGAGGAGGAGGGGGAGGAGGAGGAGGAGGAGGAGGAGGAGGAGGAGGAGGAGAGGAGGAGGAGGAGGAGGAGGAGCAGGAGGAGCGGCGACCCCCCCCCCCCTCCCTTCCGCGTGGCTCCTCGCGGAGGTGGCCGCAGCGAGCGCAGGCGCGGGGGCCGCGGCCGCGGCGGCGGGCGGCGCGGCGGGGGGCCGCAGCGCGGGCAGCCCGGGCAGGGCAGCGCCGGAGGAGCTGCTCCGGGTGGCGGGCGGGCGCGGCGGCTGGGTTCGAGGTTCGGGGTGCGAGGTTCGAGGCTTTCGGTTCCCGCTGGCTCTCGGGGGCTGTCCAGCCTCGGGGTGGTTTCCAGCGGTTGCGCCTCGCCGAGAGCGTTCTGGGGGTGCCAAGAGCGTCCCGGACGGCCGCCGGAGGCCCGAGTTATGACCCGAAAACCGAAGCCGGGCCCTCGCCGATCAACGACTCGGGCAAGTCCGGAAGCCTACCGCAAAGGAGAAAAAGGTACCCATATCGCTATCCTTCTTTCGTGCTCTTCTGTTGGGGCCTCCTGGGAGACCCTCGCCGCCACCGCTGGATTCCCTTCGAAGTCTTTGTCAGAACGCACCCCAGGAGAGGTCCTGGAAGTAGCGGTGCCCGTACGCGGGGGGGGGTAGGGTTCCGAGTTCGTCCAACACGCGAGCCACGCAACAAAAACGGGGTCGTCTGCGCCGACGCTGGCGCGTAAGCTGCCCGCGTAAGGTCGCGTGTAATGGCCGTCGTGTCCAATGCAGCGTGTCGCGCCGGCGGCCCGCGTAAGCCACCGCGTAAGGTCTCTATGCCTTCTCGCGTAAGACCCGTTTTTGATCGTCGTCCACGTGGCGAAATCCGAAAGAGTGCGCGCGTTCTGTGGTCGCTTGGGGGGTGGTTTGAAACCGGACCCCCCCCCCCCTGGATGGAGGGGGGGGTTCGACCAACCCCCCCCCCTCCCTCCTCTGCGTCCCCTCTCCTCGGGCAGGCGCCTGTGTCGGCGGCGGCTGGCGACGGCGGCGGGGACGTCGATTTCCATTTCTGGGCTGGCGCCGTCGCCTGCGGCGGCGGGCGGCGGTGGCGGGGAGCGTCGACGAGGAAGACGGTGGTGGTGGTGATGGTGGTGTGGTGGTTTGTGGTGGTGGTGGGTTGTGCTGCTGGTAGTAGTGGTTGTGGCGGTGGTGGTGGTGGTGGTGTGGTAGACTGGTGGTGGTGGTAGTGGTGGTGGGTTTTGTGGTGGTGGTGGTGGTTATGATGCTGAGTTCTGGTGGTGGTTGTGATGGTGGTGTGGTGGTTTGTGTGGTGCAAGTGGTGGTGGTGGTGATGGTGGGTTGAGGCGGTGGTGGTGGTGGTAGTGGTGTTGGTGTTGGTGGTAGTAGTGGTAAGTGTCGCTGCGTCCCAGCCGTCGCCGGCGCCAGTGCTGGCGCTGCTGGCCGCCGCCAGCGCCGGCGCTGACGCGAGGGGGGGGGGTTTGAACCCCCCCCTCTCGGCGCCAAAGGTGGGGGGGGGTTGAACCCCCCCCCCGCCCCCCTGGGCTGCCTCTGGTCATCGTCGCTGCGTCCCCGCCGTGGGCGCTGTTGGCGGCCGAGCGCCAGCGCCTGGCGCTGCTGGGGCCTCGAACCCGCGCCTTTGCTGCTGGCTGGAAACGCTGGGACACCCTACGCCCCCAATGCGGCTCCAGATTCCGCCCCTCCCTGCTCCTGCCCCTCCTCCCCGACGACGATAGAAGCCGCGTCGTTCGTCGTCTTGGGAGGAGGGGCAGGAGTCTCGGGGGTGGACAGAACCCCCAGAAGTGACACGTCGATTAGTGCATTGTCCGTTTTCGGTTCTCGAGAGGGCGCCGTGGCCGTCATTTTCCAGGCTTGCGCCCGCCAGGTTTGGGCCTCAGGTCGTTTTTCACTAAACCACGTTAAGGGGGGTCTGTCCATCCCCGAGAGCCGGCGAGTCGTCGGTGCGCCGCAGGAGGCAGGCACCCCACGGCCTCCGGCGACGCCGGCGGTGCGGCGGCCGCGGGCGGCTGCGCCGCCTCGGGGTGTGCGGGCGGTGCCGGCTGCTTCGACCCGAGGATCACCGCGACGACGACGTTGTCGTCGTCGTCGTCGTCGTCGTCGTCGTCGTCGTCGTCGTGGTCGTCGTGGTCGTCGTCGTCGTCGTCGTGGTCGTCCTCGTCTTCGTCGTCGTCGATGTCGTTGATGTTGTCGGCGTCTGCGTCGGCGGCGGCGTTGTCGTCGTCGTCGATGCCGATGTCGTCGTCTCCGTCCCGAGGGAGGGGAGGAGGAGATTCGGGTTTCGGAGACTTCTGGCTCGCTGCTTCCCACCATCGCGAGGCTCAGATTCTGGCCCCCTAGGGCCGCCAGAAGTCTGCCCCGTGGCGATGTTCTGGCCAGGAGGGCCCACCAAACGTGGATCGATGAGATGAGACTGGCCAGGATCGGTGCAGAAGTGGAGAAGTGCCTTCTGCGTCCTCTCGGAGAGGCGTTTATGCCACAGCTCGGCCCAGACGCCCAAGAACGCTCAGGCGCCTCGATCCTCGAGCCTCGACTTTTCCGAGGCGCTAGATGTTTCTCAGGGGGCCCTGAAACAGTTTGGTGACCACGCCGTGTGGCTCGTGTGTGTTTGTGTATGTGTATGTGTGTGTGTGCGTGTCGTGCGTGTGCTTACTCCGCCTCGTCGCTGCGAGCGAGGCCGCGACCGCCAAAAGTGTGTTTGTGTGTGTATGTGTGTGCTTGTGTGTGTGCGTGCGCGCGTGTATGTGTGTATCTGTGTGTGGATGATCATGGCCGGCCCCCTCTTCCTTCTTCCAGTGCATCTCGTGCCTTCCCCCCTTCGTCTGCGCACACACTTACTCACCTTGGGCCATGATGCCCTGACCCCTGTATTCCTGGCCTTCCCTTTGGGCACACCCGAATTGAGCGTCCAGGGTTCGATGTTGAGCTGATTCCGACCGCAGTCGTCTTCAGCGTCGACGTCGGCGCTTGTCCTCGGAGGCCCGCCGGCAGAGCGGCGGCGTTGCCGTCGTGGGGAGTGCACAGCAGAGGCCCGGGCTTTCAGGGCAGCGCGGGGTGGGTATGATTCGGGGGTGACGTTCGTGGGGGGTACGCTCAGGGGGGAACGCATCGGCCCACAATCGCCCATTGATCGCCGAGAGGGGCCCGATGCCCCACCCCGTCAAGGAACGTGCGGATTTTTTTCTATCGGGGGCCTGTCGGCGATGTATCGCCGATTCCAGGTCGACGTTTCTCCCACATAGGCATCCTCCCAAGCCGTCGCCCCTCTATGATGCTAGCTCCTCTCAGTTTTCTGGACCAGGCTTCGTGCTGGGCCTGGAGAGACAGATGCGCGTCATGGTCTCCAGCTTGGTGAGGTTCTGGGGTGTCCTGGCGAAACTTCCCGTGGCAGCTTGTGAGTTGCCCCACCGAATTGTCATCGGGGTGCACTCGTTGCGTATGTGCGTGCCGTTCTGTGAGAAAGAGATGCACAGCCTCCAGGTGAGGGCGATGATGATGAGGAAAAGGGGGAAGGGGAGGAGGATGAGGTTGGGAGGATGTGATGTGATGACGAGGGTGAGGGGTCATGGGAGGGTGGTGGTGAAGATGAGTAGTAGTAATGAGAAGACGGTGATGGCGATGATGATGACGATGATGATGATGATGATGATGATGATGATGATGCTGATGATGATGATGATGATGGTGCTGATGATGATGATGATGATGATGATGATGCTGATGGTGATTGTGATGGTGATGCTATTGACGATTATGATGACGATGATGCTGATGCTGATGATGATGCTGATGCTGATGGTGCTGATACTGATGCTGATGCTGATGCTGCTGGTACCAATGTTGCTGGTGCTGATGATGGTGATGGTGATGGTGGTGCTGGGGATGGTGCTGATGCTGCTGTTGATGATGATGATGATGATGATGATGATGATGGTGATGGTGGTGGTGATGATGATCATGATGATGATGATGCTGGTGAAGAAGAAAATGGTGATGATAATGCTGATCTAAATGCTCATTGTGATGTTGATGCGGACGGTGAAGGTGACTGTGGTGGTGGTGTTGGTTACGGTGATGATGATAATGATGATGATCAAGATGAGGATGAGGAGGATGGGGATGCGAATGATGAGGATAAGGATGAGGATGAGGATGAGGATTATGATGATGATGCTGATGATGATTATGATGACGATGAGGACGGGGGAGTACTAGGAGGAAACAAAACATGGCGACGCAGGAGGAGGAGGAGGAGGAGGAGGACGAGGTGACGAGGAGAAGGAGAATGGAGGAGCTGGGGGGCGGAGCGGAGTCGGATTAAGGCGGCGAGGGGAAGGGGGAGTGAGGCGGGGGGGCGGGGACGAAGACAAGGACGAGGGGGAGGAAGAGTAGAAGGAGGAGGAGGAGGAGGAGGAGGAGGAGGAGGAGGAGGAGGAGGAGGAGGAGCAGTCGACTGCACGCGAGAGTGGCCCCTGGAGTGACACATCCGCCGGTGTGGCTCCTCCCCGGGCTCCCCTCCGATCGCGGGATGCGGCTCGATGCGGCAGAGGCCTGCCCGCTGTGGCTTCGGCTCCGCTCCCCGCCGCCGCCCTGCCGGACGTCCCGTGGTGCAGCATCTGCCGGGCCCCTGCGGTCGGTGCTGGGCCCCCGAGCTGGATCGGGGGAGCGTAAGACCCTGGTTTGCCAGGACTCGGGTTCGCCATCGTTTTTTGACGACCGCGCCTCGGATTTTGACGAGGAGGAGTTGTGTGGGATGTCTGCAGCGGGAGGCCTCGTCAAAATGCAGGCTCGGCCTCGTCATTTTTTTGACGACCTCGTCGGGGATTTCCGAGTCCCCTGTACCCAGGTCTTACGTCCCCCTGACCCGAGCGGGAGGGTTTCTCCGAAGAGCTTGGGCGACCCGTCCTCCTCCTCCTCCTCCTCCTCCTCCTCCTCCTCCTGTCTGGGAGCGGGTGGACGGACGTCCGCTCCCCATGCCGCGCTGATCCTCCTCCTCTTCCTCCTCCCCCTCCTCCTCTCCTCCTCCTCCTCCTCCATCTTCTCATCCATCTCCTCCTTCCCCTCAACCTCCTCCACCTCCTCTTCCTTCTCGGTTCGCCGGCGGCCCCGGGGCAAACCGGGCACCCCGAGCAAGAGCTCTGTCCTCTTCGTCGTCGTCGTCGTCATCGTCATCGTCGTCGTCGTCGTCGTCGGCCGCGTCGTCGTCGTCGCCGCCGTCGTTGTCGTCGGCCTCGTCGTCGTGGTTGTCGTCGTCGGCGTCGTCGGCGTCGTCGTCGGCGTCGGCGCCGGAGAGCAGCGCTAATGGTGTCCTCTTCCCCCGCCTTCTCCCGCTCCTCCTCCCGCTCTCTCTCCCCCCTCTGCTTGCCCTCGTTCCCCTCCCTCGACCTCCACCCGGAGCATTCTGTCACCTTACTCGGCTCCCCCTCCCCATCGTCCCCCCTTCCGCGCCCTCTCCGCCCTCCAGCCCAGCTTGATTTCATTGGGTGGAGCGGCAGTTTCTGAAGTTGGCCGCAACGACGCCAGCCTGAAGGGCGGATAAGACGGAGGCTAAACGCGGAGCGAGGGCCAGAAGGAGAGGTGGGCGAGAAGAGAGGGTGGGGGCAAGGTAGGTGCGCTTGCGGCATATCTGACATTCTACCCCTCACACACATAATTATATCTGTCCGCGGACGCGTGCCGTAGCGGACCTGCAATTACCAAGAAGATCCCATCGTATTATGCGCAATCGGAACGCGGCGGAAAGGGGAAGCTGAGCAGGAGGAACAGGAGGAGGATAGGAAGGAGGAATAGAGGGAGGAGGAAGAAGCGAAGGAGGAGGAGGAAGAAGACGAGCTCGAACACCGGCAGCGGGAATGGGTGTGGAAGGAGCGGGTGGAGGATGAGGAGGAGTTCCAGGGGAAGGTCGAGGAGGCGGAACGGAGGGGGGCAACAACGATGAGGAAGGACTCAACACCAAAACACTGGCTCGCGCTGGGGCGAGAGTACCATTCCAAGCGACGGGAGCAAAGTGCCGATCGGACGATGAGGCCCACGCTGCAACTGTAGCACCATGTTGAAAGATTTGGGGAAATGCACGTTTCGGCAGCAATCGGGTTGTAAACATACATGGGGAACACACACGCGTGCCCAATCTTACGTATACTTACTCCGGCGGTAGGACCTCGCAAGAGAATCCTCTCGGCCAATCCGGAAATAGCCCTCACCGTCGTCGTCGTCGTCGTGATTGTTGAGGCATCCTTGCTGTCTCCTCTGCGTCATTCTCCTCCTCGCCCTGGCGCAGGCTCTCCTCCCGCTCCCTACGTTGTCCCCTCCTCGTCCTCCTGCTTAAATTTCACGCCCCGCCGCCCGATTGCATGAGCGCGCATATCGATTTTCGTCGGCGCCGTCGCTGCCTCCGCCAGCACGGGCGCAACCTCTAAATGCTACATTGCGCCGCAGCCGTTGGGACAGGCCCAGGCCGTCGGGGCTACCCCGCGAGCCGCTGGCGCGCGAAACTAAGCCGTTGGGACAACCCCGCGGGCTTCGAGCGGGGCGCCGCCGCGCTCAGGCGGGGGGCAGCACGAAACCCAGCTGTGCCGCGAGCTGCTCCGCCTCTGCCGTGGAGTTCTCCGGTCCGATGTCGAACTCCAGTAGCGCCTTCCGCAAGAATGCCAGCGGCCCTCGCTCCAGGAACTCGTCGCGGCAGCGGCCGCATGATCAGCATGTTCCGCATGCGCGCGGCGCGGAGAACATGACGCAAAGGTGCAGCCACCAGTGGGCGTCCGACATGCCCGTGCGACCGGCGTCCTCGTCCCTCGCGCAGTCGATGGTGACGCCCTTGCGCAGCGTCTGGCCCTGCGACAGCGTGGAGGTGGGGAAGGACGCGTGCGTCATGTTGAACCCCGAGCGGCGCACGGTGTGCGGCCCCGGGCTCTGCCACGTGTGCTGCTTGCCGGGCCTGGAGCAAGCTCCGCGCCCGCGCCCGCCACTGAAACAAATATAGTTGCTTCCAGAAAACAGCTGCCGGCCAGCGGCTCCTGCAGCGGACGGGGCCAGGGACTCACGTCAAAAAGCAACGACAAACACAATACAACAATTGCTGGCATCCGCCACCCATGGCGTTAGAAACGCCTCTGTTCGGGCAGAACGGCGCAGCGACTGGCGCGGCAGACGTACAGGGAAAACCACCAGACGCCCAGTCGTTACGTGCTCCAGACGTGACCCTCAAGGCCAGTGCAGATTTAATGTGCGGTTTTGTACATCCTTATTTCCACATCAAGAGACACCTGTTTGAGAGTCCGATTGGATTTAAGAACCTTCGCGTGAAACAAAAAAACAAAAAACAAAAACATAAAACAACAACGCTTGAACAAAAAGGCGACTACGAATGCAGGGCCCAGCACCCCTTAGAAGGGGATGGCGGCGTATCAGCACGCAGCGTTCCCTCACGCCCTCGTCGTCCGGCGCCTGGTCGTCGTCGTCTTCTTCCTCCGGCACCTGGTCGTCGTCGTCGTCGTCGTCGTCTTCGTCGTCACCGTTCACCTTCTCATCATCCGCCGGCGAGCTCTCGCTAGCATGAGTTGCGGGCCCCAAAGGGAAGGGGCACCCGCCTGGGATTTCACTCACAGACGAGACTCTCGCCTGATACTTCGCCCATACTCAAGCCCCAGGAGCCCGAAGGTGAGGACCGTTGCAGGTTTGAGGACGACCCGCCTCAGATTCGAACGTGAGCTGCGGGCCCCATAGGGCAGAAACTCCAGTCTGAGATTTCCTCGCGGTTCACTCGCAGACGAGGCTCCCGCCTGCTACTTCCCCCACTCCCACAGGCCCAAGGGGCCCGAAAGTGACGACGGATACATGTGTTCTGATGACCCGCTCGGATTGAAAAAATTAGTTGAGGGCCCCGTTAGAAAAGGGGGCACCCGCGGGAGCCTTCCGCGCAAATCACTAACAGGCAAGTTTCCCGCGTGATAACTCCTCCATATTCACTTTCCAGGGGCTTCAAAGTAAGGACAATTACAGGTTGTCCGATGACCCGCTCGGATAAAAAACGTTCGTTGCAAGCCCTACGGGAGGGGGCTCCCGCCTGAGAATTCATTGTAATCCACTCATGGACGAGGCTCCCGCCTGAGAATTCATTGTAATATTCAGGCTTAAGGGCCCCAAAGTGATGACAATTACATGTTCTCCGATGACCCGCTCGAATTAAAACGTGTTTTGCGGGCCCCATAGAGAGGCATCCGCCTGAGACTTTTTCGCAACTCGTTCACAAACGAGGCTCTAGCCTGAGACTTCCTCCGATGATGAGAAACATGGTGATGGATGTTGGTGACGATGGTGGTGGTGACGATGGTGGCGGGTGATGAGTGATCATGGTGACGATGTTGATGGGTGATAATGATGGTGTTCATTCACATGCGAGGTTCCCGCCTGAGACCTCCTCAAGCTGAGTGCTTGGGTGTGTGAATGAGTGTCTGAGACAATGACGATCGTGAAGGTGGTGTTGTGATAAGGATGATGGATGGTGGGTAATAATTGTGAGTGGGTGAACGAGCCGTGCAGGAAACGTGGGTGAGTGTGAGTCGGTGATGAGAGTAGTCGAGTGATTGTGTGAGTCTGTAAGTGATGTTGATGTTGTGATGATGATGTGAGTGATTGAGTGTGTAAGTGAGGAGAGAGGGGGGGTGTACCTTCCATCCTGTTCCTGCGCGGGGTGTCCAGCGAAAGCAAAAAACCCAGTTTGGATGTGGGCAAGAAAACAATCAGCGGAGAGGGCGGGACATCTTCCAGGCAGTGTCAGAGGAGAACGTAGGGTTTTATTCAGAATGTGTAGTTGTGGACAAGCCCGGTGCGCGGGCCATATACTCCTGCGCGCTTCGAAGCACTGTGCGGGGGCGCCCCGCTCGGACAGTATCGGGGGAAAGACGACTACGATAGATTTGCGCCGCGCTGACGCGGCGGCGACCCCAGCGCAGGCGTTCGCGTTGAAACGCCGCCAGTGGCCCAGAAGCGTCCGATGTAGAGCGATCTGCGCATCGGAAAGCCGCGATCGTTCAAGGTTGAACGATCCGTGCGACGTCAAGCACCATCGCCCGCGACATCACGACGCGAACCTGCCGTAGTATAGTATCCACGTTAGCTGCAAATGCCCCCCCCTGGAGAGCTCACGGAGGGCTTCCAGAGCTCACTATCCCGCGGATCCTCCGGTAGGCTCGCGTCGTGTCGCCCGGCGGCGACCCCTGCGCGGACGTTTACGGTTGAACGCCGCCCGTGGTCCAGCATCGGCCCATCCTTGAACGTCAGAAGAGGAAAAGGTATTGATATTGCTATTTGGCATCGTTTCTCCTTCCTGGGACATTATGGGATGCCTTCGTCACCACCGCTGGATTCGCCTCGAAATTCGTGTCCGAACGCACCCCGGGAGAGGTCCGGGAAGTAGCGGTATCGGTACATTTTGGTTTCCCCAGATCCGTCCGGCATGTCTGAAACGGCCGATCGTTCAGGGTGGAACGACCCCGCAGTGTCGGGAACCAACGCCGAGGTTGGCTAGACGCGAGAAGCTGCCGTACTCGTCCTCTTCGTCCAGCCTCGTCTCGTGCCGGCCCCCCTCCCTCTCTGGAGCCCCCCCCTTGGCAGGATGGCTGGCGCGACAGGGCCGGGCCACGTGTTCACGCAGGTGCCTATGTACGTCGGCAAGGGCAGCTGCGCGGGCATGGCAGGCACCTCCGCCCGTTCTCTGGGGGGAGCAGGAGGGACCAGGAGCAGAAGCCGAGCAGCGGGAGGAGGTGGAGCAGCAGCCTCATGGCCAGAAGCGGGGGGCGAGTCGTGGACGACACGGGCCTCCGCGCCGCGACCCCGCGGAAGCGAGGCGTTCTGTTCGATGGAACCCCGCGCGGAGCGTGTCCGCACGACCGCGTATCCGCGGGACCGCGCCGCGGAATCCAGACCTCGAGAGCGCGGATGTGGATACGTTCGCCGCTCGTGAGCAGAGGCAAGAGGCAGGAGGCACCCGGAGAAGTGGCAGCAGCAGACGGGAGCGGGAGGACGACAGACGAGGGGCGAGGGAGGGAGGGAGGGATGATGGAGAGAGGTATGCTGTTTGTTGTCCGATCGGCTGGCGTGCTCGTGTGAGATAGCGGGGGAAGAGGTGGGAAGGGCGAGGAGGGAGAGAGGGAGGGAGGGATAGGGAGGGAGGGATAGGGAGGGAGGGATAGGTAATTCTAGACGCTTCGCGTATCCCCACCAGCCCGTCCAGAAACGACGCCCAGGTGAGTAGAGGGTCGTCCTGAGGGGCTTTTCGGCGTCTTGGGTGCCTCGGGGGTGGCCTCTGTGGGCCGTTCGGGATCCTCTTTGGGGCCTCTTGGGGCCTCTTGGGGCCATCTTGGGGCCTTTGGGGGCCTCCTGGGCGCTTCTTGGGGCCATCTTTGCCCCCTCAGAAGGCCAAAATGGGACCCCAAACCATAGTGAAAAGGCCTCTGGGAGCACCTTGGGTGCCTCTGGGGGGTCTCTTGGGGCCTCTTGGGGGTCTCTTGGGGGCCTCCTGGGGGCCTCTTGGGGGGCCTCTTGGGGCCATCTTGGGGCCATCCTGCGGCCTCTTGTGGCATCCTGGGGGCCTCTTGGGGCCATCGTGGAGGAAATCGAGCAAAGAAGAGGGAAGCATTTTTTAGCGTCGCCCTTGTAGAGCCTTTAAAATCGCCTCCTGAACCCCTCTTGGGGTGTTCTTGGAGCGTTCGTTGCCGCTCTTGGCGCCGTCTTGGGGCTTTCTTGGGCCCCTTTTGGAGCTATCTTGAGCCATCTTAGAGCCATTTTGACGCCTCGGATGTGCATCGCAAGCGAAAAAGTGAGAACACCAAAAACATTGATTTTCCCTAGGGTTTTGAAGCATTTTGGCCTCTTGGAGGCATCCTAGTGATGCTCTTGTGAGTACTTGGAACCGTTTTGGGAAGCTCTTGGAGCGTCTTGGAACATCATGGGGACCATCTTGAGGCATCTTGCGCTATCTTGAGCCATCTTGGAGGTCATCTTGAGCTCCCTGAGGCCCTCTTGGAGCCGTGTTGGGCCATCTTGGACGCTCTAACTACCCGCGGCCCCCCCTGTCCAGGTCAGTGGGGAGGGGGTAGGGGGAGGGGCAAATCCCTCCCCGAAGGGGAAGAAGGAGGGGTGGAAGAGGAAACGCTCTAAACCACCGACGCCTAGAGGGCTGGTGGGATTAGGAGGGACGGAGGGGGGAAGAGAGGGATAGGGAGGATGGACGGGTTGGCGGGAGTGCGGAAGAGGAGGAGGAGGAGGAGGAGGAGGAGGACCAGTGTGATCTTTAGGTTCACCAACGATGTTGGAATACACCCTCCCTCCAAGGCTCCCTTTTCACAGTCCCCTACAAGGATTTATTTCCACTGTGGGAAGTGCCCGTTGGGGGACAACCGCGTGAAATTCTTGAAGTGTGCCAAGCACCGTTCTTTGGACTTCGACGCCACGAGTCAACCTCACTGTTGCGTCCTGGTGAGCCTGGATCGTGCCGGATACCATTCTGGGGATTTCCACACCGCGAGTCAACGTAATTGTTGCGCCTTGACAATCTTGAGGCGCTTCTAAACACCATTCCTGGCACGTTCGCCATGCGAACTCATACAAATGTTACCACTGTTTGATTCGAATGTGCGTGGTGCTAAGGAGAAAGCCACATTTTGAAAAACAACCGCCGTTCAATGTGGGAATCTCTTGCAGTTTATTTAAGACGAGTGCGCGCGGCGGTGAGACGAGATCCACATGTTGAACTCCCTGAAGAGCTTTAAAATGTTTGAAGCGAATGTGCGCGGCGGTAAGGCGAGAGCCACATTTTGAAATCGGCCCGCCCTCAATGCGTGAAACTTCTTGCAAAGTTCTGGAAACGAATGTGCGCGGCACTAGGGCGAGTGCCACATTTTGAAATGTTTGAAACGATTGTGCGCTGTGCTCAGGCGAGAGCCACATTTTAGAAACGACCCGCCCTCAATCCGTGAAACTGTTGCCAGTTTTTAAGCTCGAGGCTCGGAAATGGTACGGAAGCCTCAGGCGAAACGCCTGGCCCGCCCGTCCGACAGGCCTCAGGGTGAGACAGGCAGGAGTTAGTCTCAAGGGAAGGCTAGGATGCAAACACTTGGAGGTTACAATTTGCATCGGCGCTGGTATGTTTGCTGCTGATAATCGGCCCGATTTGTGCGAACCCGGCCTGATCCGGTTTAGTCCCGCTGAATCCGGATTCATCCCTTGTTAAATTAAATCCGGCCTAATCCGACGAAGCGACCTTCGAATCGTTCTGGCGGAAGCCTCCAGGAAACGGTTTTTGAAGGGAAAGGGGATGGAACACGAGGAGAGAGAGAGAGAGAGAGAGAGAGAGAGAGAGGAGGAGCAGGACCAGGAGCACGAGCGCTCGGGAGGGGGTCAGGGAGGAGGGCGTCGCCCGCCCGCGCGCTCCCAGGGAGCCCGCAGCAGCAGCACGCCCTGTGGGCCGCAGGCGGGCGGCGGGCCTTTTGGGCGCGCGGCCCCGGCCGGGCGGGCCAGCCAGCTCCTCTTGGGGGGGGGGGGGGCGCAGAGGAGCCAGGATGGGCGACCTGGTAAGGGTGGGGGGGAGTGAGGCAGCGGCGGAGGAGGAGGAGGAGGAGGTGACAAGGAGGAGGGAGGAGGAGGAGGAGGGAGGAGGAGGGAGGGAGGGAGGAGGAGGGAGGAGGAGGAGGGAGGGAGGAGGAGGGACGAGGAGGGACGAGGAGGAGGAGGAGGGAGGAGGAGGAGGGAGGAGGTAACAAGGAGGAGGAGTGAGGCAGCGGCGGAGGAGGAGGAGGAGGAGGAGGAGGAGGTAACAAGGAGGAGGAAGAGGGCACGAGGAGCGGCGCCAGAGGGAGTAGCAGCAGCAGGAGTAACATCAGTGGTCGTGTCGCTCGTGCACGGCAGACGGCCACCAGTGAGAGCAAGCAATCGCACAGCAGTGCGAGGCAGATGCGAAGGAGGAGAAGCAGGAGGACCAGGAGCAGGGGGGGAGGGGTACGTACGAGGTGTGGGGAGGGGGGTGGAAGAGGGCCGCACGGAGCGATCGGAAAGGAGCCGGGTGGATGAGATGGGGAGGACGGAGGAGGAGATCACAGTATAAATCAGGAGAATTTGAAGGAGAGCATTATGGAAAGTTGGATGAGGAGGAGGAGGAGGACCAAACACAGGACGCATCAGATGTGTTGCAATCCACCCTCCCGGCCGTGGGCCTCTTCCCCAGAATACCTCACAGATCTTCCTTTCCGCTGCGAGAGGCGCCCCCCTGGAAGGAGGAGTGCCTGGTGAGCTTGCCACGCGGGCGAAATTCATGGTTCGACGCGAAGGTCGGGCTGGACGAAAGGGTGGGATAGGGAAAGGGTGGAACACGACATCTGCTGCATGCAGCTGGTTCCCGCCCCGCCGCCGGGCCTATCCTTCTGCAACCCTGCCCTTTGCGACCCTGCCCTTGACTATCCTACCCTTTCGCCCCCGCCCTTTGCTACCCTCCTCCTCCTCCTCCTCCTCCTCCTCCTCCTCCTCCTCCTCCTCCTCCTGCTCCTCCTCCTGTCGGCCTCCACCCGCCGGTCCCCAGTTTTGTCGGCCCCGTGCAATGGGCCCGTCAGCTGGGAGACCAGTAGAGCGCGTGCAGCGGCCCTGAGGCACCTCAAGGCTGGCCGACATCCCCGTACAGGGATCCCCCTTGAGGAGGGATTTGGCGGCGACCAGCGCCGCGCCTGCTTCCCAGGCTCCCCAGTTGCCGTAGGCAGCTGCGGACACCTGCAGGCCCTCGCGTCCTCCTCCTCCTCCTCCTCCTCCTCCTCCTCCTCCTTCTCCCTCCTCCTCCTCCTCCTCCTTCTCCCTCCTCCTCCTCCTCCTCCTCCTCCTCCTCCTCCTCCTCCTCCTCCTCCCCTGCCCAGCACCTCTGGCGTGGCCGCCCCCAGGGGGTGCCACAGGGGGCGGTGAGGCCCCCGCCCGCGCCCCACGCTTGGGCCGCCCGCTCGTGGCCCCTTCTGGGGAAGGGGGGGTCCTGGGAGGTCCGCGGACGTGGGCCGCCCCGATGGGCCGCAGTTCGGGGGCCTCGAGGAGGAGGAGGAGGAAGAGGAGGAGGGAGGAGGGAGGAGGAGGGAGGAGGGAGGAGGGAGGAGGGAGGGGGGAGGAGGGAGGAGGAGGCGGAAGAGGCGCTGACGTGGGCCGACCCGATGGGCCGCATTTCCGGGGCGTCGTTGAGGGCATGGGCTGGCTTGGCCGGCGCTGGTTTCGCTGGCTCTGGTTTCGCCGACGGCTGGTTTCGCCGACGGCTGGTTTCGCTGGCGCTGGTTTCGCCCCGCCGGTTTCGCTGACGGCTGGTTTCGCTTGCGCTGGTTTCGCTGGCGCAGGTTTCGCCGGCGCTGGTGTAGCCGACGCGAGCCCTAACGGGCGGGTTGGATCGGGCGGGCGGACCCTAACGGGCGGGTCGGGTCGGGTATGGCGGGTTATGTTGCCCCCATCGTACTGACGGGCCAGATCCCAGAAATAATTTCGAGCTTCCAGAAATGTGTCGTCGAAACTGTGTCGAAAGAGGATCGCTTCCCAGTGCCCGACACGTGAAAACGCTGCAGTTTCGGTGCCCGAAGTTCTTTCTGGTGATCAAGGCTAAAAGTACAGAGCAGTTTTTAATATATGCTCCGCGTGCGGATCATGTATTAAGAATGCAGGGATTCAGCGTTAAAAACAACGATGCGTTCATGCACACCTGTATTCATACATTAATCATTTACTCATAATCCCATGCTTTCAAGCATCCCATGTATTAAAACCTGCCCTATAGGTTGGGACATCATATGGTGAGAGGGGTAAGAGGTACCCATATAGTTACCGTGACCCTTGCCTTGTTTTCCCCTTTTTGGGCCTCCCAGGCGGCCCTGGTCGCCACCGCTGGATTCGCCCCGGAATTCTGGTCAGGACGCACCCCGGCAGAGGTCCGGGAAATAGCGGTATGGATATGTTCTGGTTTCCCCCATCCTGGCCGCATTTCGGGGACATGAGAGGCACGCTCCTGCAGTACCCGCAGCCGAGTGAACATGGGGCATCCTCCCTTCTCCTTGCTCTCTCCCTCCTTGCCGCAAACCTTCTGGTTGCCGAGTGCAGTCCATCACCTGACCAGCCAGCGTTTGAGTCGGATGCGCAGCCCACATGTCTCTCCTCCTCCGTGGGTCGGTCCCCCTCGTCGCCTGTGCGGCTGCTTGTGGGAGCCGGCGCTCAGCTCGAACCCACGTCGAAGCAGAACGTTCCCTTTCCCCAACCGTCGGAATGAAATATTCCGCATTCCCTCCCACGTCGGAATAAGAACCCACCTCCCCTTTCCTTTTCCTGATCCCTTTCCTCCCGCGGCCGCGGCGGGCGAGAGCGGAAGATATCGCTCCCAGTCGGCGCCAGCGCCGCCGCCGGCCGAGGGGTCGCGCCACGGGGGGCGCCCCGCGCCGAAAGCGTCGTCGTCGTCGTCGTGTTCAACGTCGTCGTCGTCGTCGTCGTCGTCGTCGTCGTCGTCGTCGTCGTCGTGTTCACCGTCGTCATCGTCGTCGTCGCCGTCGCCGTGGCCTCTGTCGTCGTCGTCGTCGTCGTCGTCGTCGTCGTCGTTCCCCCCCCCCCTCCCCTGCCTTGTCTTCACCAAGCGCGCGGGAGGCAGAGGCCGAGGAGGAGGAGGCGGAGGAGGAGGAGGAGGCAGGGAAGAGGAAGTGGATGAGAGGGTGGAGGGAGGACGGAGGACGATGAGGGAGGTTTCGAGGAGGAGGGGGAGGAGGAGGAGGAGGAGGAGGAGGAAGAGGAGAGGGAAGTTTCGAGGATGATAGTGACACGGGAAAAGTAGAAGGAGGAAGGGATCGAGGAGGCGAAGGCGAGGAGAGGGACGAGGAGGAGGGTGGGAGCGATAGGGAGGAGGGAAGAACTGAAGGATTGAGGAACTTCGAGGACGGGAGGAGGAGGACGAGGATGAGGAGGAGGAGGAGGGGGAGGAGGGGAGGCGGATTGGAGGAGGAGGAGGAGGAGGAGGAGGAGAATGAGGGAGGAAGGGATGAAGGGAGGGAGGGAGGGAGCGAGCGAGGGAGGGAGCGAGGAGAAGGAGGAGGAGGGGGGGGAACATCTTCCATCCCCATGTATCCACATTCCTCCATCTTCCTCTCCAAATCTCTTCCTTCTCATCTTCCTTTGTTATTCTTATCATTCATATTCCCCACTATCGCTTGTCGGGAGGAGGAGGAGGAACAGCAGCAGCAGCAGCACCAGCACCAAGGAGGAGGAGGAGGAGGAGCAGGAGGAGGAGGAGCAGTGCGAAGAGGAGGAGGAGAAGGAGGAGGAGAATGTAGATGAGGAGGAGACGGAGGATGCCGCATGTTTGTTGTTGCATCCGCGCGAAGCCCAGCTGCAAAGATAGAGGAAGTCGTGCATGATTCTGGTATGCATCCCTGCGATTGCTGCGCTGACGATCCACAGGCGGATCAATCACTCAATCGCCCACAGCCGCATGATGATCAGCGGCTTGATATCGTCCTGTTTGCTGGTGATACCCAGCATGAGGTCCCGCAGCCTCCAATCAGCAGCTTGTTGAACGTCTCCATATTCTCAACGGCACGCGGATGAACCACTTTCAACACAAGAACCATCGCAATTTGATATCGGGATCGATGCTAGCGAGGTGCGTGACCTCTGCCGCCGACGGGATTTCCGTCGCCGACGGAGCGGGATACTATTTTTCGGTGCAGTTTGCTTGGCACTGAGTATCCCGTGCGCGCCGCATTCTACTGGCCAGGGACACCACCAGCGGCATGCGTCGGAACCTGGTTTCCTGCTGACTCGGGTCTGGAGTTACCCGGGTCAGAAGATCCCCGAATGCGCGGAGTGATTGGCCCACGCTTGCGCTTCATCTGGAAACGCATATTTCCCCGTTGTCTCGATGTGCCATGACGCGGCATGTTGGACTGACAGGATGCGCAACGTATCGATGGTATTGGCGCCGTTTTCGCTAAATGAAGTAGTCCGTCCAGTTGACCTTGCCTATCTCTTCCTGTGGCATATGTGTGTTCCCACTTCCGATGTAATGGGAGTCTGCTTTGCATGTTCTTTTGGCGTTGTGCATTGCCATCGCTACTGAGTTACGTTGACGATGCATGTCTTCACGACTTCGGCGTTTTCCCCGTGCTCCTCCCCCCCTCCTCGTCCCCGCAAATTGCCTGTCCGACTCGGGTCTCCTGCTTCGGCAGGTCCACGTTTCGTGAGCATGTGTCGTGCCCACTTAGTATGAGCATCGTGTGGCTTCATCGCGTTGGTAGCATCTGTTTTTTTGTATGACGGTGGCTTCTCCTGAAATGCTCTCTGCATGTCGTTCAGATTCAAACTTGGAACTCCGACACCCCTCTGGGGGAGTCGTTTGGGAGTCTGCCAGAGCCGTCCGCTCTCTGCGTGCCACCGTGCGCCTCCTGCACAGGCGTTCAGGGGCCAGAGAGTGCGAGCGACCTGTGCGCCGCTCTCGGCAGAGTCAACGTCCACAGTATCGATGCGTTGTGTCATCAAGGCTACCCTTGCATTCCTGCTTCTTCGGCCCATCCTGAGCCAATATTGACGTCCACGGAGCTCTCAAGGTCAAATCAGACCTCCAAGAATTGTTGCATCCTTACCTTGCATCCTTGCTGTTGATGTGAATTGTATTACACTCGAATCACGGGGCAGTGGTCAGGCTGAGTGCCACCGCTATCGCGGCCTGTGTTCTTTGTGCTCGCGATTGGTTCATTGCCGCAGACGCGAATTGTCCACAGTTTGACAAAGGTTCGTTGTACCGCATGGTAGCGCGGTCAGAAGGGACTGAGAGGATCGTGACTTAACTGAATTGGGTGATGGGGAGGAAAGGGGAAGTGAGGACAGGGCAGGAGAGAAGGATCATGGGAACATGAGGAAAGAGCAAGAGGGAGGGAAGAGGAATGACCGGGAACGACGCGTGAAGGACGAGGGGCGCGGGGATGTATGGAGGGAAGGCGGGACAGCCAGGGGGAGAGAGCGGCAAGGTCGGAGGGCCAGGGAGGGAAAGGCTAGAAGGTGGAGGTCAAATGAGAACGTTTGGAAGATCGGAGGCGAGGGAGCGGGAAGCAGAGAAGAGCAGAAGGGACGACAAGGTCGGCAGGTGGGAAACATTGACAGGAAGAGCTAAAGGACGGGATGGATAAGGATTGACAGGACACCAGGGGGTAAAGAACAAACATAGAGTGGTGGGGCAGGAGTGGTGGAGGGGGATGGAAGGGGAGCACAGACGGCAGTGGGGACGAGAAATTCGGGCAAGGGGGAACGGGAAAACGGACGAGAGGGACGAGATGGGGAAGGAAGAGGGGAAGTGGACATGGGAAGAAGGGGAAAGGAGAAAGGGGAGGGGGAGGAATGAGAAGAATGAGCAGTCGATGGGGCGGGATCGGGAGCTGTGGTGGGAGCCGGAACCGAGGCAGGATCAGGAACATGTGGTATGGCAGGGGGAAGGAAGGATGCAGAAGAGGAGGAGGACGGGGACCGAGGACGCGGATGTCCATGACGATGGTGAGTATGGTGGTGTTGATGGTGGTTACGATGAAGATGATAAACATGGACCATGATCGCGGTGTTGGTGGCGGCGATGTTGAAAGGGGTGGTTATGATGATGAGCGTGATGATGCTGATGGTGATGATGATGGTGACGATAATGATGATTATGACGACGATGTCGATGGCGATGACGACGACGTCGACGACGACGATTATGATGATTATACTGACGCTGATCGTGATGATGACGATGCTGATCATGATGATGATGATGATGATGATGATGATGATGTCGATGTTGATGATACTGATGATGATGATGATGATGATGATGATCATCACCATCATGATCATGATCATGATCATGATCATGATTATGATGCTGATGACGATGACGATGATGATGATGATGATGATGATGATGATGATGATGATGATGATGTTGCTGATGATGCTGATGAGGATGAGGATGATGGTGCGGATTAGGATACTGATGCTGATGAGAATGACGATGCTGACGATAGTGATCATAGTGGTGATGAAGGTGGTGACTGTGACGGTGACGAGCATGACCATGTTGGCGGTGTTGGTGGCGACAAAGTCGACGGCGGTGGTTATGATGATGAGCGCGATGATGTTGATGATGATGGTGATGATGGTGCTGATGATGATGCTGATGATGATGCTGATGATGATGGTGATGGTATGACGACGATCGCGATGGTAATGACGACCACGACGTCGACGGCGACGACGATGATGATGATGACACTGATGACGTCAATGATGGTGATGCTGATGATGATAATGCTGACGATGACGTTGATGATGATGATGATGATGATGATGCTGTTGATGCTGTTGATGCTGATGAATATGAGGGTGACTACGATGATGATGCTGATGCTGATGATGATGATGATGATGATGCTGATGATGATTATGATGCTGATGCTGATTATGATGTTGATGATGAGGATGAGGATGCTGACGAAACTGACGGAGGAGGAGGATGAGCATGCTGGTGAGGATGAGGATGGTGTTGGTGATGTTGATGATGATGATGATGATGATGATGATGATGATGATGATGATGACATTGATGATAGTGGTGATGGTAATGCTGATGATGAAGAGGAGGATGATAATGATGAGGACGATGAGGATGAGGATGTTGCGCGTTGGTGACGACGATGTTGTTGGTGATGCTGATTATGCCGATGCTGTTATGATGCTGATGACGATGATGATGATGATGATGATGATGGTTATGATGATGATGATGATGATGATGCTGATGATGCTGATGTTGATGATGATGATGACGGTGATGATGATGATGATGATGATGGTACTGGTGCTGATGCTATGATACTGATGTTCATGACGATGATGAAGATGGTGATGGTGATGGAGATGATGATGCCGAGGATCAGGACGAGGACGGTTGATGAGGATGCTTCAGTTGGCGATGATGCTGATGATGATGCTGATGTTGATGATCTTGATGATGATGAGGGTGGTGGTGGTGGTGGTTATTGTGATGGTGATGGTGACGATGCGCGTGATGGTGGTGGTGATAGTGATGATGAGGATGCTGCTGCTGCGATCTTGATGATGACGGTAGAGATGGCGGCGGTGATTGTGACGATGGCGGCGACGATTATGATGCCCGTGCTGTTGATGGTGGTGGTGAAGTTGGTGGTGACGGCGATAGCAAAACGGAAGAGCACGGGGAGGCCACCGAGGAAGATGAAAGCAGGCGGATGCGGATGAGGAAACGGAGCCGTCATTGAGCAGCATCAACAGAGGCTGAAGCTCGCGCGCGAGGGTGGGAGGCGGATGGCCTGGCGGGAGCGGCATCCCCACCGCACCCGTGCCAGGTGCGCGTCGCTGTGCGGAGGACGGCTGCTCCACGATTGGCCATCCATTTACCGGCCGCGAGACCCTGGATTCCTTATCCAATAAGGGCGTCGACGCGTCCGCCATGTGGACGAGGGGCCGTGGAGGAAAAAGAGGGGGGCTGCGCCGACTTTCACCACCACCCGCACACGCTCATCGAGGTCTTGGCGCCCCGCTCTCCTCAAGGTTCTTCGACGCCGCGGCCCAAACCTGAGCGGCGCAAAGACGAATGGCGCCGCCACCCCCCGCCAAAAAAAACCTACCCACCCCACCCACCCCTCCCGCTGTCCTGGCCTCCGAAGCCTGCCCGAGCCCCAGAGGCGCAAACAATGTTGCTCAGGTGTTAGAAGTTCGGGGGGACACCGACGACACAACCATAACAGTTCTCGGCGGCGAGCGAGCAGGGGGGGGAAGTGAGAAGGAAACGGCCTTATCAGAAGGCGGCGGGACTTCTCAGCTTTTCAGAAATCCCCCCGCCTTTTGAGAGTATTGCTGCGTCTTCAGGGAAGCTTAGAATGCTTCTCCAAAGGCTGGGGGACTTCCGAGCCTTCTGCGAAGGCCCGCCCCTTCTCACTTCCCCCTGTCGCATCTGCGCTGGGCCTCCCCCCTTTCCCTGCGGATTTCATCGACAGGCATTGGGCCCCCCTTGTTTGAGGCGCGGATCGCGGCGGCGGCGGCGCCGCAGGCGCCGCCAGGGGGGCCCTAGCGCCGATCCGAGAAATCCGGGCGGACCTCTGACGTTTTATATTTGTGTCGAGGTTTGTTCGGGAGGCCGCCCCCTTTGTCCCTGTTTCTGTGTACGGTCGCCCCCAGAGTGGGAACCCTCCCAGGTGTGGAGGCGCAGGAGGAGCGGAAACGGAGAGAACGAAGGGGGAGGAGGGAGGGAGAGAGCGGTGAGGGAGTAATGGATCAGAGAATCGGGGGGAGATGGAACAGCCAGGGGGGGAAGACGGTTGAACGGAAGGGACTGAGAGGGAACGCTTGCGAAAAGGACGGAGAGTGGCGACAAAAGCCAAACTGAGGGGGGCACGGATAGGCGAGGGGGAGGACGAGGGAGTGGAGCAGGGTCGGGTGGAGATGCGCATTTCTCCTCCTTCGTCGGCCTCTTCCTCCCCGTTATATGCGTCTATATTTTCCTCCTCCTCCTCCTCCTCCTCATGTTTTCTTCCTTCCCTCCTCCCCCCTACGCGTTCCTGTGTTCTAATGTTGTGGGGCATTATGTCCACATCCACGATGCGTTTGGAGGTTCGATTTCCAAACGCTGGACGGGCTGCCCGAAGCTTGGCCATGAATTGCCCAAGTGACCGTTTTTCTCCTCCCCAGGGTACCGCTCGTTACCCAGGCCCCCCCCCCGGGTAGATCTACCCCCCCCCAAAAAATATGCTGTCGCACACAAAGGCGATGGATGCGCCAGTAGCGCGGACGCACCCTGGCGGATGCACGCCGCGGCCGCCGTCACCGTTACCTTCCCGCCCGAACCCTCCCCCCAGCCGGGAAATAACAAAAAAGGTCACGAACTGCGGAGCAAGCTTGGAGAGTGCCAAGACTGGACCGAACGCTCTGCAGCGATCTGGCTTAAACTCACGCAAGGATACGCCCCTGCCCCATCATGACCCCCCATCGTGGCCCGGTATCGATGGCCCCCATCGTTGCCTCCCATCGTAGACGCTGAACGTATGTTCGGGGTCTTCTGCCGCAAGGGTGTGGTTCACGACAGATTTCGCCCTTGTCTGGCGGGGTTCGGATGTCCCTAAGGGCCCCCAGAGGTCTCCAGAGGTTTTGACGGACGTCTCACGAGTCTTCGCGAAAGTCTTGAGAGCCCCCACAGAGGACCAAACGCGTCCAAACTTGGATCTTCCGAGGAGGAGGAGGCGGAGGAGGAGGAGGATGGGGAGGAGAAGCCGGAGGAGGAGGAGGAGGAAGAAGAGTGGGCGGAGCAGGAGGATCAGTACGATGAGAAAGAGGAGGAGGTGGAGTGGCGGGGGAAGGATTCGATAAGATCATTATATCTTCAACCCCAGTAGATGCTATGTTTTCCCGAGCGCTGTGCTCAGAGTTTGATTTGCAAAAGCGCGCATCCTTGGCCAAGCCAATTCCACAAAGGTAGCGGATGGCAATTCGAGCGGTGTGCCTCACGTTTTGAAGGAGGGTGCACACACCAGGTCTCTCGCATCAGGGCAGTCGGCTTGGGCCCCGAGATAGGGCCAGCATGGCCCCTACAGCCACCGACGTTCGAGGTAGCCACAGGGAGCAGCGGTAGCTGTGGAGCTTTCTCTTTCGTGATCCTAAGTGCGCGCTTACTCTGAAGCAGGGATGCACGCGCCTGCCGCTCAAACCGACGCAGGCACCAGCCCCATCCGCCTCCCGGCGTTCGGTCGTCCCCCTCTTCCCTCCTCTGCCTGCTTGGTCATCTTTCACCCCTCCCTTGGCTGTTTGCCAGGGTGGAGAGGCGCGATGGTCGCAGTCTTCACTGCCAAACCGAAGCCCCAAAACGGGCCAGGCACGTCCAGCGGAGGAAGGGCGATGCGGCATGGGGGCACTCTGGCGCACCCCGCGGAGCCCAGGCAATGCTGGGCCAGCCTTGCGGCGGCAAGGCGCTCGCCCCGCCCCCGCACCCGTGTTCTCTCCGCCCCCAGTGCTGCTGCTGAGCAGGAGGAGGAGGAGGAGGAGGAGGAGGAGGAGGAGGAGGAGGAGGAGGAGGAGGAATGGGGACCCATACCTCCAATTCCTTTGGCGAAGTCGGGACGGGAGTTGTTCCTGTGCTCCGCCTCCTGAGGCCCCTCACCCAGCAAGTACCCAGGATCCAAACCAGCCTCGGCAAGTCTGGCCACCCCGTGCTGGGCGCTCGCCCCGCCACGCGTGTCATCTTCCGTCCCCCTGTCTGTTGCTCTTGGGGAGCACGGAGCCTGCTTCTGAGATAGCCCTCTGGAGGGCAGCGCCCGCCACGCCACCACCCGTGCCTCCCCCGCCCAGCCTTCCCCCTCCCTGCAGCGGGCACGATCGCACGCGAGGGGCGCCCCGGACCCCCCCCCCTCTGGCGTTCCCAGGCAGGCGGTGCTCGGTCGAAGCTCTCGGGGGCCCCCGCCCTCCGGGGCCTGCTTCCTGCCGTGCCGGGGCCGAAGGGCCGGGGAGGGGAGGTCCGGGGGCCACGGTGGGGCTCCCCGGCCGCCACCCTGTCCGTGCTGAGCTGCCTTGTCAATGCCTCGCTCTCCTGGGGCTTTGCTGCGCTCCTGCTCGTTAGCGCTCCTGCTCGTTAACAGTTGTCACGTGTGCGGATCTAGGCCTCCTGGATGGGGTCGGAGTAGATGGGGCCGAAGGATCGTGCCACGTCGCCGATGCATCGCCGATGCGGCTCGATGTGGGGCCCACTTTTCTCCACGCCGACGTCGCCGATGCATCGCCGAGGTCGGCAGTAGGTCGCCGATGCATCGGCGATGCATCGGCGATGTATCGGCGATGCGGCGCGATCCTCTGACCCCGTCTACTCCGACCCCATCTAGGAGGCCTCTAGCGGAGCTACGCTGTCAATGCCGTGCTCTCCTGTGGCTTTGCTGCGTTCCTGCTCGCAACGCACACCGCCAGAGGCGGCGGAGAGCTTGAGAGATCCACCTATCAAAAGGGAATAGGCAGCACGCTCGCGCTGGCGATGGCGTTTCTGTGCAGCCTTGGCTGTACCCTTGCTCGCTCAGCGACTTCGAGCGACACGCTCGTGTGCAAGATGCTCTGCCTTCTGTTAACGTTGTGGCATTGATGACGAGAGCACACGACAGGTGGATGGATACAGCATAGGGGGGGTGCATCGACCCCCCCCTCGTCCATTCATCGCCGATCGGGACCCGATAGCCGCAGCCTGCCCAGGAACGTGCGGAATCAGTATCGGGGGCCTGTCGCCGATATCTTTGGGAAGTGTCGTCGATTCCAGGGCGATGTTTCGGCCTCTATTCCATTTCCCCTACGGTTGCGCCTCATCGTCCATTCAGGTTGACTGCAGCCCGGGCTTGCCCAGGAGCGTGCGGATTCATTATCGGGGGCCTATCGCCGATCTGTTGGCGACGTGTCGTCACATGTACTGGACAGTCCCAACCTTGTTCTACCTGCAGTCGATAGGAGGCCTGCGTGCACCTGTCTCGGGCCAGAAGCCCCAGGAATTTTGTCAGGGTGGGGCAAAGACCGTGTCTGGCTGTACAGTTTTCAACAGGATTGCTGGTGGATGTTGCCGAAGTCTTTTGGGGTCGTGATGACGCAGAGGGTGCGCAGTACAATTGATTCTTCCTTGGATGTTGTCGAAACCTGAAGTTCTCCTTGTATTCCAGGCACCTCCTAAGCCAGTTTGAAACTTCGCCAGTTCTGAGGGCGCAGTGTTTCCTTCGTCCCTAGCTGTAGTGCAGCGTGGCTCTGGTGATGGTGAGTGCTCGAGGGAGCGAGCATCGTTGTGGCTGATGGCATTTGCGAGAGAAACATATGTGATACGATCCGATTTCCCGATCCGATGCTGGCCGATCCCGCCCCGCCCGGGCTGGCGTCGGACGGGGCCAGGACGAGAATTGGTCCGTTCCAGAGCGTTTCGGAGCGATCTCAGAGCGTTCCGGAACGTTCTCAGAAGGCCGCCGGATCGTAGAGGTTCGCGATGTATTCTCACCCGGTTTGGTCCTCGTCTTAGCTTCGTCTTGTGTCAGCCACGCGCAGAGGGGGGTGGGGGGAGGGGGGAGGGTTTTTTAGAAGCACCCCTGCTTCTGAGAAGGCGCGGGCCTTCTCTATAGATGTGAGGCTGGCGCCTTCTAAGAAGCAGCCTCCTTCTAAGAAGCCCTCCCCCCTCCCTCCACCCCCTTTGTGCGCGCCGCCAAGTGTGGCCCCCCCCAGGGCTCGCAGGCTGGGGCCATGGACCCCCAGCAGTGGGCCGCCATGATGCCCATGTATCCGAGCCGCGCCGCCGCGCACGGCCCCGCCGCCCCGCTGCTGAAAGCCCCTGCCGCCTGCTCGTCTTTGCATAGCACCTCAGGCTGGGGGAAAGAGAGAAAGAGAGAGAGAGGGAGGAAGGGAGGAAGGGGCGAGCGAGGTCTGGAGGGCAGGGAGGAGGAGGAGGAGGAGGAGGAGGAGGAGGAGGAGGAGGAGGAGGAGGAGGAGGAGGAGGGGGGAGGAGAGGAGAGGAGGAGGGAGGAGGAGGGAGGAGGGAGGAGGAGGGGCTGCCCCCCTCTGCGGTTTCAGGCAGTTGCGACGCGTCAGGGCTTGCCTGTTAAGGCCACCGCAGGATGTTCTAAAAGCCCATTTGTGGTTGGCACGACATGTCCTTAGAACATTTCTGCCTGAGACCGTCTTGCTCGAGTACATCGGCTCTATGTTCTACGAAGCGGCTGTTTGTTGCGAGAGCCTCCCTTTGGTTTCGGGAACATGCCGTGGCACGCCTTGTGGGATGCGGGGACGGTCGGCCCCTCCTTAAGCGGCATCTCGGGGTGCCACAATTACCTTCCTGGGCTGGCTCTTAGCTCGTCCCTGTTCGGCTTCCAGTCGCACCGAGCTTCTGAGCGGGGGCTCCAGGGATGTCCTCTCGGGTGTCCCCATGTGGAACTTGGAAGTTGGGCATGCGGGGTCGAAGGATTCGGTGGGCGTGATGTCGGCGATGGGGATCCTTGGTGGCGTGGCTGGTGCTGTCTGCCCTTCGGTGCTCAGGTCGATGAGAATCTTGGTGGTAGGAGTCTTGGGCTTCTGCGGGTTGGGTTTAGGCGTCGGGGTTACGAACTGCGTCGCGGATGGGAAGGGCGACGCCCGTCGGGAAGGCTGCTCGGTCGGAATGGGCGCATGGGCTTCGGGCGTCTGGGAGACGTCTGCTAGGTCTGTGGGCGTCGGGGTGGGTGATGGTGGGGGTTCGTCGTGAAGATCGGCGTCGTCAGACTCGCCGAGTTGGACCAGCTGGGAGTCCTCCACGAGGATGGCTTCCTGAGGCGGCGGCGCAGCTGGAGGTGGCAGCGGCGGCGGCGCCTTCATCGGCAGCGGCGGGGCGGGGTCCTCTGCCGGCGCGAGTCCGAGGGCCTGGAGGCTGAAGTCGCTGTCGGGTATCGTCGAAGGCCTCGACGAGGTGTGCGCTTTCTCGCCTTGGGAGCAGGCAGCAAGCTCGGACGCGTAGACCCCGGCGTCCTGGCGCGGGCGGTCGAACTCCGTGGTGGGGAGGATGGCCATCAAGCTGTGCTCGAGCTCCTCGCGCCGGTGGGCCTCCCCGTGGGCTGCCAGCGCTTGGTCGCGGTCCATGACTGCGTCCTCGCTCTCCAGCTTGGCCGCCATCTCATCGAGCATGTTGGGCTCCAGCTCGCCATCCTCTGTCGCTGTCGTCTCCTGCTCGTGGCGGACCTGCGGCCCCCAGTGCATCCTCGCGCTGTCGTGCTGGACCGACTGCAGGTGCTGGAAGGCGTCGCGCTGCGCCTGCTCCGCCTGCTGCTCGAGGCGGCGCATGCTGGCGCGGTGCCCCATCCACCCCGGACTGGCCGACGGCGGCCATCTGCTAGCGCTGACCTTCGCACGCCTGCCTGGCCCCCTTTCCTCGAGGAGCCGCTTGCCCTGCTGGTGGGCCTCGGCCTGCTCCGTGCCAAACGCGACGAGCCGCCTCTCCTGCAGCGCGTGGTGCGCCTCCATGGCCGCCTGCCTTCCTGGCCTGGAGCTCGAGGTGCGATGCAATCGTCTCCTTGCCTGCCTGAGCCTCCTGGTGGCCCAGCTCCGCGGCGTGCTGCGCCTCCGAAGCTCGCGCCTGCTGGGCCAGGGCTAGCGCTTCGCTCTCCAGCTCGGCTTGAGTCTGGTGGCAGCGCTCGCGCTCCTGGCGCGCCAGCTGCAGGCGCTGTTCCTCGCCGAGCCGAGCCCTGTTCGCTACCTCCATCATGGCACGCATCTCCTGCTCGGAGCTCTTCTGCTCCTGGAGCGCCTCCTGGGCCTGCATGGTGAGGTGGCTCTGCAGCTGCTTAAGCGCTGCGCCTGCCTCCTCCTGCAGGTGCTGCTGGCTCCCGCTCTGCCACTTGCGGCATGCGGCCTGCTCGTGCTCGAGCTCGCGGTGAGCAGCGCTCCTGACAGCCTCGACCTCACGCTCGTGGCCTCGCTGCTGGCCCTCCAGCTGCTCGGAGACCGCGCGCACGGTCTTCTGGGCCATGGCCTGTTCGCAGCTGCGCAGCTCGGCAGCCTGGCTCTGCTTCATCTTCAGCAGCTGCGGCCTGAGCTTGGCAGGCAGGCTGAGGAGCAGCTGGCGCTTTGGGCGGGCTGCTGCCTTGGGCGGGGACGCAGGGCCCTGTGCCTGAGACGGCCTGGAGGGCCTGGCTGTCGATGCATGCGGCGTCTGCGCCCGGCCTCGGCTTCCGACTCCGCGTCGGCCAGAGGCCTCCGCGTCGCCTTCGGCCTCGGACTCCGAAGGCGGGCCGCTGGCTGCGGTTCTCGCCATCATGTCCTTGGTTTCGCGGACCAGCACTTTGTAAATCCGCGCGACCTTGGTGACCTACGCTTCCTCGTCCAGTTGTGCTGCGATCCTGGCCCGGAGGCTGGTGAGCTTCTCCTCGGCCCGCTCCGGGGTGGAGCGCAGCTGGCGCAGTCTCTCATTCGGCGGGATCACGAGCGTGATGTTCTCCGCCGTGACCGCCGCCTCATACTCCAGGTTGTCGGATGCAACACCTTCGGATCGCGCTCCCGCGATGTCTTCCGCCAGCCTGGCGAGTCGCTGGCTGCGGGTGTTCCGCCAGACCTCGAGCATCTCTGGGTCCGACGGCGGCGAGCTCCACGACACGTGACCCGGCGCCTCTTCGAAGGACACGGGCAGCACCATGTCGAGGACGTCGCGCTGCTTCTCGGTGAAGCCTCTCTGCTGCTAAATCCGCGGCGCCTGCCGGCCTGCTGCTGAGGCCGTGGCGCCTGTTGGGCAGCGGTTGCGCCTGCGCCTGTTGGTAGGCGTGTCTTCCTGCCAGTTGTTCTGCTGCCACTGGCCTTGGGGCCAAGCAGAACCCTGCCACTGTTGCTGCTTCCGTCCAGTGCTGGTCTGGTGCTGCTGGTTGCGCTGGGTGCTGCGCGCACGCTGCTCTCGCCACGGCCAGGGGCTCTCCCCGACTGCTGTGCCCGAGGACGTTTTCCTCTGGCCGGCACTGGCCGCAGCACCAGCGGGCTGCTTGGGTGCCATCGTGCTGTGGTGCTCGGCCGAGGTCGAAGCGGCACCCAGCACTCTGAGCAGCACGCGCGCTGCTGCCCTCTTGGTGCGCTGCCTGCGGTGCCTGACGCAGGCCCCTCGCGAGGCCTCGTGGCCGCGAGGCCTGAAGCGCAGCGGCTGCGACTCCTCGCCGCGGCTGCGCCGATGCGGCGGCGGCGATGGGCCGCCGCGGCGCGCGAGCCCCGGCCCCAGGGCAGGCCGCACGAAGGGGGGGGGGAAGGTGGAACGACGACCGACCCCCACTCGCCCCGCCGACGACGGCTAGCCCTCCTGGGCGAATGGCTTTATTCCTCCTCCTCCTCCTCCTCCTCCCACCTGCTTCCTCCTCCTGCTCCTCCTCCTCCTCCTCCTCCTCCTCATCATCATCATCATCATCATCATCATCTTCATCATCATCATCATCATCATCATCATCATCATCATCATCATCATACTTATCATTATCATCATCATTATCATTATCATCATCATCATCATCATCATCATCATCATCATCATCATCATCATCATCATCAGCAGCATCATCATCATCATCATCATCATCATCCCTCTTGTTCCTCCTTCCTCCTCCTCCTCCTCTCCTCCTCTTCCTCCCCCTCCCTGACTCGTTGGCCCTGAATGATTTGTCGGTGTGTTCGGGGCCGTGGAGCTGTACTCGTCCATGGTCCGTTTCGATCCGACCGGTCCGATCCGATATCTGTACATTCGGTTCGATTCACATCGGAGGGTCCGATGCGTCCCGATGTTTGCGTGGCGCCGCTGTACATCCTAGCGCGGCCGATCCGACGCCGACTCCAACTGTGTGCCGATGTGGCCAGATTCGAAAGAGCGTGTTCTACCGCTGCTGGCGGAAAACCGGGGGGGGGTCACTACCGGTTCGAACCCCTCCCCCCCCCCCCTCCCCCTCCGGAAAACCGGGGGGGGTCACTACCCAAACCCCTCCCCCCCCCCCCTCCCCCTCCGGAAAAACCGGGGGGGGTCACTACCGGTTCGAACCCCTCCCCCCCCCCTCGGGAGCCTTCAGACGGGGGTCAATGCAAACGGGGGTCAGCCACGGCACCAGATCCTGCAGGATCCTGCGAAGACCCCCGCTGGCTGACCCGGTTAGCGAGCCGTTCGTGGCCGCGAGGCGGCCGCACATGTTGGCTGACCCGGGTTTGCGAAGACCTGCATTGCTTTTTTTTTCCTGCATTGCAGTTTTTGGTTTCCTGCTGACCCGGGTCTGGATTGACCCGGGTCAGAAGATCCCCGACCCCCCTTCATCATGAAAAGGGGGGGGGTCACTACCGGTTCGAACCCCCCCCCTCCCCCCTCGAAAACCGGTAGGGGTCACTACCGGTTCGAACCCCCCCCCCCCCCCTCGAAAACCGAGGGGGGGGTGCGGACAGTGGTGGGGACGGTGGTGATGGGGACAGTGGTGAGGGGACAGCGGGACAGTGGTGGGGACAGTGGGACAGTGGTGGGGACGGTAGTGGTGGGGACAGTGGTGAGGACAATGGTGGGAACAGTGGGGACAGTGGACAGTGGTGGGGACGGTGGTGGTGGGGACAGTGGTGTGGGGACAGTGGGAATGAGGTGGAAACAGTGGGACAGTGGAGGGTACAGTGGTGGGGACAGTGGTGAAGGCGGTGGCGAGGACGGCGGTGGGACAATGGGACAGAGGTACAGTGGGGACAGTGGTGCGGACAGTGGGGACAGTGGTGGGAACAGTGGGACAGCTTAGTGGGACAGCGGAGGAGTCAGTGGGACAGTGGGGACAGTGGGGATAGTCGGGCAGTGGTTGGGGCCGTGGAGAAAGTGGGGAGAGTGGAACCCTGGTGGGAACAGTGGTGGGGACAGTGGGGACAGTGCGACAGTGGTGGGGGGCACTGGTGGGGAGAGTAGGGACGGTGGTGGAGCCAGTGGGGACAGTGGTGGTGAGGACAGTGGTGCTGGGAACAACAGTGGGGGATGTGGTGCGGACGGTGGTAGGGACCGGGAGTCGTTTGCTGGCGGTGAGTGGGGGGGGTGGGGAGGGGTTCGAACCGGTAGTGACCCCCCCTCCGGTTTTCGAGGGGGGGGGGGTTCGAACCGGTAGTGACCCCCCCGGTTTTCGAGGGGGGGGTTTTCGGGGAGGAGGAGGGGGGGGGGGGAGGGGTTCCAGCAGGGGGGGGGGATTTTCGGAGGGGGGGGGGGGGAACCCCGGGTTCCGGAGGAAAAGTGTGGCAATTTTCCACAGTAAAGCGGCGGTGGATCACGCTCTCTCCCAGATTCGAGGCATGTCCCAATCGCATCCATATCATCGCTTCGAGGGTGACCGATCCTGTCGTCCGAGGAGACGTTGGGGACTGCAGACGTTGTCCCATCAGCATCTCGTTCAATGTTGGAGCCCTTGGGGCCCTCGCCTGGGCCTTATGAGGGTTGCTCCGTGAGGCCCAAGGACATCGGCTCCCCGAAGGCGGTGGGTGTGGACACCTGCCCTCTTTGCCGCCCTGAGCCTGGATGCGCCCTGTCCTGAGCGCGCAGTCGAGGTCCGGCGCGAGCAGTCGAGGTCCCCGAAGGGTGAGCGGGACGGAGGGGAGGAGGAGGAGGAGGAGGAGGAGGAGGAGGAGGAGGACGGCGACGACGACGACGAGGAGAAGGAGGAGAAAGTAAGATGATGAGTTGGGGGAGGAAGTAGGAGCAGGAGGAGCAGGAGGAGGAGGACGTGGGAGGCGGGGGCGTGCGCGTCACCGCTGGGCCTCCCCAGGTCCGATCCCGTGGGCCCTGGCCTCGGCCCGCAGGCCCCAGGACTAGAGCCCGCATCTATCGGGGGAGCGTAAGACCCGGGTTTGCCGGGACTCAGGTTCGCCATCGTTTTTTGACGACCGCGCCTCGGATTTTGACGAGGAGGAGTTTTGTGGGATGTCTGCAGCGGGAGGCCTCGTCAAAATGCAGGCTCGGCCTCGTCATTTTTTGACGACCTCGTCGGGGATTTCCGAGTCCCCCGTACCTGGGTCTTACGTCTCCCCGACTAGGGCCCGCACATCGCTGGAGAAGCGCAAGACTCGAGTGCGCCAGAGTTCGGGTTTCGAGTAGGGGATCGAGCACAGGATTGTCTTACTCCACAGTGGATTTGTCCGTCGAGTCTACGAAAACTGCGTCGAATGCCCCGTGGGTCTACGGACCAGTTCGCGCAGTTCTCTTGGATACCCAACGGGGAAATCAAGTTCAGGGAAAATCTATTTCGTAGTCGATGTCCTGCTCGATGTTTTGCTGGCGCTTTCTGACGTGCACGTCCTGGATTTCGACGGTCCAGTTGTCGTGGGATGTTTGCGCGGGAGCTCGCTTCAAGTTTCAGACTGGGTCTCGTCATTTTCATGTTGGCCTCGTCAAGTCAACCCGAGTCCCCCGAACCCGAGGCTTTCGTCTCCCCGATACAGCCAAGGCGTTGAAGTGAGGACCGCTTTGGGCTCGGGAGGCGCTCGCTGTTCAGGTCACTCCGTGGTTGTTTCTCTAGCTCTCCTCGTGCACCCAGGCACTTCTGGTGCTCATGATGCTGAATACGACTGATCTGAAGGACGAGGACGAATACGACTACGACAGCGACGAAGACGACGATGACGACGACGATGCTTCTCGGGGGGCTTCGTTCCCCAGCTAGCGTTTTTCTCTTTCAACAGCCCGGCTGCATGGCGATGCCACTCTGGGGTCTTGCTGGCAGGTTTTTATCAGAGCGAGGGGGCCGAACGGTCATCCATTATCCCTTGGTGCGTGTTTTTAGTTTGTTTGTTGTTAGTTTGTTTGTTGTTAGTTTGTTTGTTTTTTCGTTTGTTTGTTTGTTTGTTTTTGTTTGTTGTTGTTGCTGATGCTGTTAAACATTATTTATTCTAAAGAATAATTATTGTTGGGCCCCCTGGTGCGCGCCCCCCCTGCGCCGCCTAGGCCGCAGCTACATTTTCATCATTTTCGTGAGGAAGCCTCAGAAAAGAGGGTGTGTACAGGATCCGGTTGTTTTGTTGTAATCCGCTTTCCCTTGCAAAAAACAATAGAAAATTACATTTCTTGTTCTAATATAATCAAATTTCAAGAATCCCTTGCAAAAAATAAGGTAAAGTGGACATTCGCGCGCGCAAGACGAAATCCTTCCAAAACCTTAGTGTTCGCAGCGATTTTAACATAAAAACATCAAAAAACCAATGGTTTTTCAACAAAAAAATGTCAAAATCTCATCCCGCGCGCTCTTGCGGATTCGTAGGAAACCCAACACTTTTTAAACATTTCTGTCAAACGGGCTTTTGCGAGCAACTTTTTCGAACTTCTGCGACAACGGTTGCGCACCTGCCAGGGCCATCATCCCTGTCAAATAATACCATGCGGGACACATTCGTTTTTTCTTCGCGCGCGCACGCCGTCGTCGTCGGCCGCGGGGCCCTGAATAGTAGCCACGGTCGTCCGCATGCCACGAAGTGAAGTGTCCGAACGTCATAGGGCGGGAAGCTGGGTGTGGGTGGTGGCGAAGAGTCGTTTGGAAATTTGGTAGAGCTTGAACCGGCCCCCCCACAAAGTGGGGGTATTGCCCGCCTCCTATGAAAACCCTGGCACTGGTGAGAACGGAGTGTCCCCACGTGCTAGTAATTGTTGTTGTTGTTGTCGTTGTTGTTGGTGTTGTTGTTGTTGTTGAGGATGTTGTTGTTGTTGTTGTTGTTGCTGTTGTTGTTGATGATGTTGTTGTTGTTGTTGTCGTCGTCGTCGTCGTCGTTGTTGTTGTTGGTGTTGTTGTTGTTGTTGTTGTTGTTGTTGTTTGGCGTCTTCCCCCCCGCGACCCCGCCCGCGACCCACCCGCGACCCAGCCACGACCCACCCGCGACCCACCTGGCGACCCGCCCGCGACCCACCCACACCGCGACCCACCGGCAATCCACCCGCGACCCCCCGCGACCCCCCCGCGACCCCCCCGCATCCCGCGATTCATCCGCGACCCACCCGCGATTCATCCGCGACCCACCCGCGACCCACCGGCGATTCATCCGCGACCCACCCGCGACCAATTCGCGACCCATCCCGCGACCCACCCCGCGACCCACCCACGTTCCTGTATATGGTCCACGGCTTGGCCCCCCCCCCCCTCCAATGCTGATGCCATTGGGCCCCCCCCCCGCGCGATGGTCCCCCCCCCGCCCCCCCCTGTGGGCGTGGCGTGGTGCTGCGCTGCGGTGCCCCCCTCCCCCCCCTGTGGATGTGGTGTGGTGCTGTGTTGGTTCAGAGGTGGGCGTGGCGTGGTGCTGCGCTGCAGTGCCCCCCTCCCCCCCTGTGTGGATGTGGTGTGGTGCTGTGGTGGTTCAGAGGTGGGCGTGGCGTGGTGCTGCGCTGCGGTGCCCCCCTCCCCCCCCTGTGGATGTGGTGTGGTGCTGTGGTGGTTCAGAGGTCGTCGTCGTCGTCGTCGTCGTCGTCCTCGTCGTCCTCGTCGTCGTCGTCGTCATCGTCGTCGTCGCCGTCGTCATCGTCGTCATCGTGGTCGTCGCCGCCGCCGCCGGCGTCGTCGCCGCCGCAGCAGTCGTCGTCGTCGTTGTCATCGTCGTCGTCGTCGTCGCCGTCGTCGTAGTCGTGTCCTCGTCGTCCTCGCCGTCGTCGTCGTCGTCGTCGTGGTCGTCGTCGTCGTCTCTGGGACCATACCATCTGGGATGGGGCGGGGCCCGAAGAATCATGGGACCATAGCATCTGGGGGGGGGGGCCCGTGGGCCGGGAGCCCGGGACGATATATAACGAAAAATCGGCGTCTGCGGCGGGCTCGTTGTAGAACTTGCAAAAATGCAGTACGCGCCTGCGGCGGGCTTCTTCAGAGCCTCGGAGACGGCAGACGTCCCCGTCGCCACTTCACTCTTATCCGCGACTGTGGGGTGCTACGTATCCTGATCCTCTGCGTCTTGGACGTTCTTGTAAGACACGCCAGAAGGCTGAGGCGCTGTGGGTGCAATCTAGCCTCTATAGGGTGTAGTTTTTGTTTCATAGACATCACGCCTTCGGTTTCTGTGGAAGGGAACTTGAGACTCCAAGACGCCGTGGATATGGATAGAGGCAAATCTTGCCTGGAGGGCTGGCCCGAAGGGCTAGATCTCCGACGGTATGGTTTTGTCTGTTCCTTTGCGTTTCCTCGATTGCAGCCCCTGGGACAGGTGATCGGGCCTCGTGGCCATCGACAACGGGTCCGGAGGGAGACTTGGCCCTGAGGACGGGGGGTCGGGATTGTTGTGGCGGCGGGTTCAAAAGATCAGTTCGGCGTATGTCGGGGGTGGTGTCCGTCTTCCCGTTCTCTGGCCGTCACCGCTGTCGGATTCTCCTCCATCAGTGGAGACAGGAGTCGTTACGATGATGATGCTGATATTGATGATGATAATGACGATGATGATGCTGATGATGATGCTGATGATGATGACTATTATGATGATGATGCTGATGATGATGGTGATGATGATGATGATGATGATGATGTTGGTGATGATGATGATACTGATGATGCTGATGCTGATGATGATGGTGGTGATGATGATGCTGATGCTGATGCTGATGCTGCTGCTCATGATGATACGCATGATGATGAGCATGACGATAGGCATGATCATGCTGATGATGATGCTGATGCTGATGCTTATGCTTATCCTGCTGCTGCTGATGATGGTGATGGTGATGATCATGATGATGCTGATGCTGATGCTGATGATGATGCTGATGATGATGATTATGATGCTGCTGCTGCTGATGCTGATGATGATGATGATGATGTTGATGATGATGATGATGATGATGATGATGTTGATGATGATGATGATGATGATGTTGATGATGATGATGATGATGATGATGATGATGATGATGATGATGATGATGATGATGATGATGATGATGATGATGACGACACGTTCCAAGATTTCCAAGTTTTTCGGTGATGGCGGCTGGCGGATCTCTCTCAGGATTCTGTTCAGCACGCGCCCCATGCTAGGGGGCTGGGAGCGGCTGCAGGGGGGGAGCGCGGGCCTTGAAAGCAGCGTCAGCTTCACGGCTGGGCATCCTCGTGCGGACGACGCGCTGCAGATGAGGTGGCGGATTGGGGCGGCATGGCCGGCATGGTCGCCTACGACCCGTCGTACCAGTAGGATACCGGGCGGCGGGCTCTGCTCTCTCGTGTCTCCTTGGGGGCCAGAGGGCCACAGAAGCCGTGCGCGTCGGGTGTCCGCGGGCGTCAGAGCTCCGCCAGCGCCGGAGCTCGCCTCCACACCTGAGGCTCATGAGTTCACGTGATCTGTGAGAGAGCGCAGTGCGCGGGCGCTCGTGAAATGAGGGCGGCCCCGCGAGCAGAGGAGCGGGATCATTCCACGAAGCCTCCGGGAGGGCCCCAACGTCCAGAGACCTCGTCCCTCCAGGGTCCAATCCGATTCGATCGATCTGACTCGAGTTCAATCTCGGCCGACCCGATCCGATTCGATATCCCGACGATGCGATGCGGTCCGATGTTTGTACGTCGTTGCTGTGCATCTTGGCGTTGCCGATCCGATTCGTTGCCGACTCCGCGCCGATGCAGTGCGATCCAACGCACATTTCGATTCGATTCCCCGGTTCGGTGATAACCGTTTCTGAGAGCATCGATGCCCATGGGTATGCGACCACTTGCGAACCCTTACCCCTGCAGGTCCCCTCGACGCTGGAGTATCGAACGCCCACGCCAGGGTTCGCCTGGCTGCAGTCGCCCTTCGAACTCGGAACCCCAGCCAGTTTTTCGGGAGTCTGACCCGCGGGGATACAGTGGAGGCCCATGCCAAGAAACACCCTGCTTGCCTCCAGGGTGCCCTGCGATTCTTGTGTTTCGATGGTTTTGCGATGGAAGGCGTGACGTTCCCACACCAGCAGACTATGGACCATGGTCCATGGACATCCTGGTGCCTCAGGGCTGGGTTTCTTGTGGAAGGCTTCTTGTGGACTGGCCTCCACTGCAGTGGGGCCCGTCTCCCCCGCGCCGGGGCATAGGTCCAGGTTGCCCGCGGCACGCGCGAAGACATCCGCGCCTCGAGGCACCGCGGGAGCAGCTGCCCCTCTCCAAGGTGGGAGCGGCGGCGGCGGAGCGCAGGCATCACCGAGCAGTCGGCTCGCACGCCGCGGCACGCGCAGCGCGGAGGAGCTGGCGTGGTTCGGGAGGGGAAGACAGGCACAAGCACAATGAACAGGAACATATGGGGATTCTCCTCCTCCTCCTCCTCCTCCTCCTCCTCCTCCTCCTCCTCCTCCTCCTCCCGGGCAGAGGTCGGCGGGCTGTTGCAGCACCCGCGCGGCGCCCTGGGGGAACTTGAGCCTGCATAAATCTACCCCTAGTTGGGGGGGTAGTGGGTGCTGTTCGCTAATCGGCTCGGGTTCGCCGCCCGGGCGCCAGTCTCAGCACCCGGGTCACCCCGTACCCAGGGAGGTCGGGGGAGGCTCATGGCGCGTGCCACCTGGTCCCCTTTGGGCAAGGGGACTTGTGGGGGTGGTCCTGGGCACCACTAAATCTCGCGCCAGGGGACCCACCTGGCGGCCGAGGGTGTTCCAGAGTCCCGACCTGCAGAGCAGGCGGAGGCTTTGGCGGAGGTGGCGGCATCGCTCGGCGCAAGGGCGCCGACCTGAGGCGGCCAGAGGACCGTCCTGTGGCTGAGCTGTGAGGCGACGTAAGACTTAGCATATGTATTTTTCTGCCGGGGGCGGCAAGGCCCGCCGTAGGTTCCCCCAGAGAAAAGCGGCACGTGGTGAGGCCACTGGCCCACCTCGCTTCGGGCGCGCCGCCGCGCGCTTGGCGAGGTGCCGAGACCACAGGCATTCACTCGTGCGCGCGAGCGCGCGGGTGTAAATCCTCCTCCTCCCCCCCCTCCTCCTCCTCCTCTTCCTCCATCTCCCCCCCTCCGTAGCCATATTGGCCCAAGATGCCGATGTTGGGGGGCTGTCCGCCTCCTGGCGGCGCGGAGACCGCTAGTCCGCGAAATGCATCCGAGCATACTCGAGACATGGGTGTCTCGTGTATCGTACGTCTCCTCAGTTTTTTCTCATGGCGGATGCTGTTCCCTCGGCCGCGGTCGCAGACGGGGCGCTCCGTCGTGGCGGCATCCAGAAGCGGAAGGGCCATGGCGACAATGATATTCCGGGTGGTCGTGGCGATCGGTCGCGGACCCCACCCCCTAATAAAGAAGCTGCCTTGCACTCATTCGCCACCATGGCCTACGTCCAGACCTTCAAGGACAATCTTGACTCCATGGAGTCTGCCATCAGGGACACCTTCAACGCCTCCGCCCCCTCCGCGATGGGCAGCGCCACGGGTCCCATCTCCGCTGCCCCCGCGGCGGCCCAGGCGGGCATCAACGGCCTCTCGGGCAAGATCGGGCAGGAGGTCGGCATCGCAATTGACCAGCAGATCGACGCCACCCACAAATCGTCCCAGCAGCAGTTCGACGTCTTCACCCAGAGGATGGCCGACATCGGGAGCCGCGAGGACCAGACCGACAATGCCATCAATCACATGGCAGAACAGATCACGGCGCCACATGGCAGGACATTCGACGCCACCATCATCAAAATGCATGCCGATGGCCTGGTCCCGCTTGACAAAGCCACGGAGGCGCGTGTGAAGTGGATCACCGAGTGCGGCATCGACGAGTCTCTCTTCCAAGTGCAAGGCCAAGACACATCACGATATTCCACGATCCGGTTCACTGGCCTCCCTAGCCTTGCCTTTCGCCGCGTGCAGAAAGCGCTGGGCAGCCCCCGAAACCGCGACGGCAGCTGGGCCCGCATCCGGGCGCCCGCTATTGCTGGCACGGTGGAGCTGCGCGTCGGCCCCGAGAAGTCGCCCATGCAGATCAAGACGGAGATTGTCAGCGAGCGGATTTGGCAGGCTCTCGAGAGTGCGTTCCCCAACCACACTTGGGGGGTCGACCGAGCCAAGGGTTTGGTCTCGGCCAACTGGGCCCCAGTCCTCTCCTGCACGGTGCATCCAGGGCGTGATGAAGATACTGCGCCCCCCCCTCCCTGGGCATCGCGCGCGCAGATCAAGGGCGCAATTCGCGACGCGGTCACGCCCGAGGCTGTTCCCCAGTTCTGGCTCTGACACGATTGCGAAAGGTCTGAATCGAGCCCCATGTGGTCTATCGCCGAGCCTGGTCGTGGGAACGTGGAACAATGTGCCCTCCTCAGAAGCCAAGGGCGCCGCGCGGTTGAGAAGTCACCCTGCCTGCGCTCCCCCCCCCTTGCCAAGATGACCCTCGGCATCCAGGAGGCCCGCCGCAACCGCGCTCAGCTGCTCTCGATCCTGAGGAAGATCGGCTCCAAGCTCTGCATGCACTCCTCCCTCGCGCCAGGCCACCACGGTGAAGTCAGTGGCGGCGTCGCCGCAGTCTTCCCTGCAGGTCTGCAGGCTGAGAGTGAAGCCCCCCTTCCTGGCCGTGCACTGCGCGCCGTTTTCCACGCCGACGACCAGAAGCTGCTGTTCTACAACGCCCGCAGCTACGATATCAACAGCGCGGCGGCCAGGCTCGTCTCGACGACCCTCGGCGACTTGCACTTTGCGAAGGCCGACCCGAGCAAGGCGGTGCTGTTCGCCCCCAGGGACTTCAACCCCGCCGCCCGTCGGGAAGTTGAAGCTCGCTGAGCCTGGCGCCAGGGCCTCCTCTGAGGTCGCTGAGACATCAAACGCATCGGCACGCACATGGCACGGTGCGCTCGAACATCTGGCGGGCATCGAGGGTAATGACACCATTCACTACTGCGCCGAGACCATTGTCGAGTCGATCATAGACCGATGCTCCTGTTCCATCGCGCCGTCCCAGATGGTCCAGCTGGCCGTTACCTCCACGACCTCTCCACCGCTGAGGAGCTGCCTCGCCGTCGAGTCAGCGACCGCGCTTCCGCCCTCATCTCATTTGCCGCGCGCGACCTCAAGGCCGAGAAGAACCAGCCAATTGCCCAGTGCATTTTGAAGTCCCCCATCTCCAAGCAGATTGCCGAGAAGGTGTTCAGCCAGACTGACCTCGGCAAGCCGTCGCCTGCGCCCAGACTTCTTCAGGATGTGGAACTCCTCAGAGAAGTTGCCCGTGCTGCTCGAGATCGCAGTCATGAAGAGCACCCTGGGCAGGGACAATTCCAACTCCAGTTAGCCCAGCCGCATGCTCGTGTTGTTTGGCGCCAGGATCGTTCGCTCGCTGCCCGCCTTCTCTGAGTCCACGCCAAATCACGATGCATCCTCGACGCGAGAATTGGCCAGGTCATGCTCGCCGACCCCGCTAAGTTCGAGGAGTGGGCCAGTAATCTCTTCCGACAGGGCGCTGACCGACGCCGAGCTGCCATCGACCTGGCCCGTCAGAGCGGCCGTCTCCCGCCTCCGCAAGCTCGCGCGCAGTCTCAGTCTCAGCACCGCAAGATCCAGCTCTGGAACCCGATCAGCAAACGCTCGGTGCTCACCCGCGCGAAGACGAGCGTCGGGGCAGTGACGGGGCCGGCCGAGAGATTGCAGGAGTTCGTGGAACGCTGGCAGCCCGTCTTCCAAGGCAAGAACGCGGACGCTGCGAAGGCGGAGAGCTACCTTGACCACTTCGCGTCCAAGATCGACTTCCACAGGTGCAAGCCCCCAGACTACGACGCGCTCAAGAGACTCGCGAGCAGGTCTCCTTCTACTTCGACGGGCCACCTACATCGCGTGGTTCCCGCGTGCGAATTTCACGGGGGTCCTATGGCATGTCGCACTGGATGCTGCGCGGCGGCCCCCTCGCCGACGAAGCCAACGCGACGGTCCAGGCCGTCCTCCCCAAGGGGGGGGGGGGGGGACCAGGCGACGCGGAGCACATCGGCTGCCACCGGGACCGTCCAAAGTTCGAGCTCTCGGGCTTCGGAATTCTTCTCTCAAAATCATCAGCAGCACGATGAACGCGGCGATGGCCACGGCGGCTGCCGGCGCGGTCCCAGCTTCGCAGCGAGGCTCATCCACCATCGCAACTTCGGCCACAACATCTTCGAGCTGGACGTCGAGAGCGGCATCGCGTCCGCCGACCCCGACGCCATGGCCAAGCTGCCCGTGCTGGCGTCGCTGGACATAGCGCAGGCTTTTCCAAGCTTCGCGCACCAGTTCATCCGCCCCGCGCTGAAGGCCACGGGCGTTCCCGGGGCACTCCTGAACATCTTCGACGCGGTGTGCCACGACGTCCTCGCGATGGCCCCATGCGCTAGCAAGTGCATCCCGCTCTGCATCCGATCGGGCATCGTCCAGGGCTGCGGGTGGAGTGGCACGCTCTACGCGATGGGCAACGCTTGCTTCCTCCTCGACCTAGAGAAGACGCTCGAGCTCAGGGGTCTCTGCTCTGCAGAGCATGCGCCGACGACCTCGGGCCGGTGCTCGCGCAGCGTTTCATCTGACCCACCTGGCAGGGGTGATTGTTCTCATGGGGGGGCCTCGCAGGCCTTGCGCCGAAGCCTGCCAAGTGCCGCGGCGTCCCTCTCGCAGGCCCCGTAGACGACGAGCTCGCACTCAAGCTGCGCGACGCCCTGATCGCGATTTCGCCCTTCAGCCAGGAGTTCAGCATCTGCGACCGCCTGACCAATCTCGGGCCCCTCCTGGGCCCCAGGGCGACCGGGAGCCTGATCTACGCGAGTGCCTTTCAGCTGGCGCACTAAGATGTGCAGTGCCAGCGGCGCCCCCTCGACAGTTTCCTCCCAGCTGTTCAATAGCCGTGCCGCCCCTGTCCTCAGCCCCCTTGCCCAGTGCGCCCTGCTGCCCCACGCGCTCTCCAAGTCCGAGAACTGGGTCAACGCCTCGGCCCTGCGGTTCCCCAGCGGCGCGTTCAGGGTCAAGGACTGGCCGAGGTCGAGGTCGCGACGATTGCCGAGATCGTCTGAGCGGACACGCCCGCCTTCGACAAGTTCCTTGGGATCCGCGAGCGCCTTCAGGGGTCTCGACCAGCACGGCGATGACCAGGCGCTGTTCGGGGCTGCTCGGGCCGCCTTGCACGCGCCCCCGCCCTGGTAGAAGATGCAGCCCTTCGCTGAAACATTCCGCCGGATTGCGTCCGCGGCGACGGCCCACCGCCGCTGCCCGCCCACGCTTGCCCTAGCCCTCGAGGGTGCGACGTCGGCCCTCGCGGCAGGCAAGTCAGCCCGTGCCCAGAGGCAGGCGCGCGCTGCTGCGAGGGGCGCGCTGGGCCCCGACGCGATCGCCCCTTGCCTGGCGTCGAGGGCCATGATCGGGGTGCCCGACCTTGGCGCCCTCATCGAGCACGACCCTGAGGTGACCGCCAGGGGTGTAGGACGCCATGAAGAAGCTGCCGCCGTCGTGGGCAGCAGCGTGGATGCGGACGCTCTCCTTCTCATGGTTGACCTCGGGCAGGATCAGATACGACTGCGGGCGCAGGGCCTGCATCTTGCAGTGCGCGGGCTGCGCCGACTCCCAGAAAAAAAGAAATACCTGGCGCGCGCCCCGCTGGCCGCGGCTGCCGCGGCTGCGACCCTCGCTGCTGTCCACGCGGCCGTGGCGGACCTCGGGCTGCCGGGCGTCTCCAACGAGAACACCGAGCGCATCGTGGTCGCCTGCGGCACTTGCCACATGCCCCGCTCGGAGTGCGCTGTCGACGCTGAGGCCCGGCGATCGACCGCACGTGCTGCTTTGCGAGCCTCGCGGGCGATGCGCAGGCCCCCCGATGGTGCCGCGGGCTCCTTTTCCTTACGCTGATGAAGTCGCCCCCTCCACCCGTGGGAGCTCTTGGAAGCAGGGGCTATGCGCGGAGCCCGAGGCGCGGCCGCGCGCTGGGGCAGGCGGCGCCGCGCCGTCGTCTGGAGACAGAGCGCCTTAGCACGCTCGACTCCTCCTCCTCCTCCTCCTCCTCCTCCTCCTCCTCCTCCTCCTCCTCCTCCTCCTCTTCCGTGATTCGCGATGTTGATTCCCAGGAACAGATGATTCTAGGCGCTTCGCGTAAACCCCACCAGCCCACCCAGGACCAATGCCCAGTGGAGTTGCCTCGATCGGGGAAGTGGGCAGCACGCAGAGGACGGGCCCGCAGCGGTGGCCTCTGCGAGCGTTGTGGGGGCATCTCGGCGGAACCCGGGGCGTCTTTGAGCGTCTTGGGTGCCTCGGTGATCCTCTTGAGGCTTCTTGGGGGTCTCTTGGGGGCCTCTTTGGAGGCCCCTTCGGGCCGTCTGGGCGCCTCTTTGGGCCCTCTGCGAGCACTCTTGGGAGCTTTAGGGGCGCTCTTGGGGCCATCTAAAGGACGTCGGTCAAACTGGGGGGAGCTCCAATTCCCCCTACCACCCCCCTTTTCGGGAACACTAAAAATCGTATCTTGGGGCGCTCTTATCGCGTTCTTGGAGCGCTCATGGGCGCTGTTGGGGCTGTCTAGGGGCTCTCTGAGGCCTCGCTTGGGGCACTCTTGGGCCATCTAGGAGCCATCTGGGGCTGGGGAAGATTATCGAAAGCGAACGGGCGACGATGCACAAATCATTGGTTTGCCTATGGTTTTCGAAGACTTGTGGCTTCTTGGGTGCCTCCTTGGGGGTCTCGGGTGCCTCTTGGAGCCGTATCAGGGCGATACTGGTGCCTTATGGTGCGTCTTGGGGGCCATCTGGAGGCATGTTGAGCTATGTTGAGCCATCTTGAAGATCATGTTGGGTTCTCCGAGGCGCTCTTGGAGCCATCTTGGATGACTAAGTACCCTCTGACACCTCGCGGCCCGTCCCGCCCAGGTCCAGGAGATGGGGTAGGGGGGGGTCAAGGGACCCTCCTAGATGGCAAGCGTCTAGCTTACTCCCACGCGCCCTCCCAACACAGAAGGAACACCCGAGCCTCAGCATGTTCAGCGGTCGTCCTTGGATGGGCAGATATGGGGAACCACAACCGAGCCCATGTGCGCGACGCCTGGGCGAGGTGCGCCACGCGTGCCAGCCGCGCGACGCGTGCCGGGCACCCGTGGGGCCCGAGCGTTCCAGGCACGCTTGGCGCGCCGGATGCGCCACGTGCTTCTGCGTGTGCCAGGAGCGTCGGAGATTCCAGCCGCGCCAGGTGCGCCACATTCGGGGCGCGCGCAGAGTGTGTCATGTGTGCCTGCGCGCGTGCCAGCACACATCGGGAAACATGTCGGCCCCCACCATCCATTTCAAAAAACAATGCCCACTGTGTCTGGTGGGCCTGCGCACAGCAGGCCAAGCCACCACTTGACAGTGATTGCGGGGTGTGGCCGCGCATGATCCAGATTTTGCTGCGAGGTGCATTTTGCATTGTTTTTGTCAGGGATGGTCGGTCTGCGCGCAGCAAGCAATATGCTGACACCCCCGCCGTCCCGGTCAAACCGCAATAGAAAGTGTTCGCGGGCCTCGCGAACATGACTGCATATTTTGCCTCAGAGTGTATTTTGTATTGTTTGTGACAGGGATGGTGGGGGAGGGCCCTCATTGGGGTCCTCATTGTTCTTGGTTGGCTGCGGGTCGCCCGGGGGAGGAGGTTCATATTCATAGGGAACTGTGGTGATACACCCCTCCCGGAGGGAAAAAAAGGGGGTTGGAAGAGGAATCGTCCTAGATCACCTACGCCCAGAGAGATGGTGGGATTGGAGCCGCGTGGGCTTTTGAGGTTGCCAAGCACGGGTTCTGGCCAGCAGGAAGGGGAGGCGCTGGGTTCGGGAATATTGAAATGGCCTCGGGTCAGTGCCGCCGATCCGGGACGCTTCCGTTGCTGCCGGAAGCGCGCGATGGCGGTCATGACCGGCGACGACGGCGAGCGGTGAGGATGATGATGAGGATTGGGAATGGAGGCGACGGAGTAGGATGAGGAGGAGGAGGAGGAAGAGGAGGAGGAGGAGGAGGAAGAGGAGGGGGAGGAACAGGAGGAGGAGGAGGAGGAGGATCATGATGAGGTGGAGGGGAGCGGGGGGGGGGGAGGGGCAGGAGCATCAGGATGTTGAGGATTAGGAGGAGCAGGAGGAAGCGGGAAATGGAAGAGGGGAAAGGGGGAAAAGGAATAACATGACGAGGATGAGGAGATTTTCGGCGGTTGTTGGAGATGTTCGGCGGTTGTTGGAAAGCTTCTTTGGGGCCAGGTGTTGGCCCTCTTTGGGTTGACACGTCGCCGATTTGGCGCATTTTCTGCAAGACTTTGTGCTCGAGCTCTTTGCGTCGCAGCTCGGTGTGGAACCTCGTGCATCGCCGGTGGTGTTTTTTTGGAGGTTTCGGTGAGTTCGCGCGGTTTTCTGCGGGCCTGTGCGAGATCGTGGACGTGAAGGACACCGAAGGCGGGGGGAAGATGTGACAGCGTTGAAGAACCTTGTGTGTTGCAGCGTTTGTTTTCAAACGCAAGCGCCGTGGATGTATTTGGGTCGGTTTTGGGATTTTCGATGGGGAATCATGGAAGCAATTTTGACGCCTCTAGATCGCGGTTTGGTCTCATTGCGTGAGACTTCTGGACGCCCTTGGGGGCTTCATGGGGCATTTTCGGGGCCAGTTGGAAACGGCTTGGGGTTTCTTCCGGCCTCTTGGGGGCCTCCGGGGGCCTGTTGGGGGTTTCTTGGGCCCTGTGCGGCAGTTTTTCCGCCGTTTCTGCGCCCTCTCAGGCGCCTCTTGGCCGCGTCCTGGGGAACTGTTGGGCCTGTTTTCCGGGGGCTTCCTGACCAATCTTTTTTTCGGCCATCTTGAAGGAGCCGTCTCGGCGGCTTCTAGGGCCGTTTTGGGGTTTTCTTGGGGCGTCTACGACGCTCTGAAGGCCCAAGCGGCGAATATTTCAAAATTGTACGTTTTCCATTTGGAATGGGGCACTTTTTGATCATTTGGGCCTTATTCGGGGGGCGTTTATTTCAGTATTTCTGTGGGCACCTGGGAGGCTTCTGGAGCCGTCTTGGGGACACCTTGGGCGTCTTGCAGCGATCGTTTGGCGATTCGGGGCCCTTTTGGCCTATGTTGGGGCCCTCCTGGGCGAGGGGGCCGTCCCGAAGTGAGTTGGAGCTCCGATTCCGCCCCGGGAATTAATTCCCCCCCCTCTCCCGGCAAAGCCATCCCGGCACCCACCCCCCAGTAGAGCTGAAACTCAGGAGTTGAGGGGCTTGTGAACGTCAAACGCCGTATCGGCGGATGTTTGCTGTCTTTTTCAAGCTCTTGGGGCCGCTTGTGGCCCCAGGACCGTCAAAAATTGATCCGGGGTCAATAGCTGCGCCAGATGGACCCTGGGAGGGGTGCGGGACGGATTCTGAGCGCTTTTGGTTTCATCCCCACTTTTCACCGATGCCCGAGACAGGGGGAACGGAGGGGGACGCAACAACCTGACACATGCGGAAAATCAGAAGACTGGGCCCCGCCGCCACCCCAAACGGCGAGCACACATCGGGCGTAGCCCCGCAATCATTTGGATGCCCACGCTTCGTCCTCGTACTACTCGCGGGCCCCCAGCACGGTGCGTGCGTTGACGGCGTCGTGGTCGTACCAGGGGCACACATAGGTTGCGGCCTCGGTGGCCGAGAAAAACGGTTCTCATCGGTTGCGCCGTAGGTTGCGGCCTCGGCGGCCGAGAAGTCAACCGTCTCCTATCGGTTGCGCCATAGGTTGTGCCTTCGGTCGCGAATGATACGTAGCACCCCCCAGATGCGGATAAGAGTGATGGGGGCGGTGGGGACGTCGGCAGTTTACCAGACTATGGAGAAGCCCGCCGCAGGCGCCAAAGTTTCACAAGTTATACAACGAACCCGCCGCAGGCGCCGACTTTTTCGAAAAACCATTGTGGGTGGGTTGTGGGTGGGTCGCGGGTGTAGAGGGCCAAAAATCCATCCTATGATAGTCACCCCGACGGGTGAAACTGTTTGGTAAACGCACACAAGGAAAGTTTCGAAATGGAAGGGCCATTTAGTCAACGCCCAAGGCCGTTTAGAAAACGTCAATTGTCGGGTCTGGGTGGTTTTTCCTCCTTTGAACGTGGGTCGCGGGTTGGGTCGCGGATGGGTCGCGGGGTGGGTCGCGGATGGGTCGCGGATGGGTCGCGGGTGGGTCGCGGGGTGGGTCGCGGGTGGGTCGCGAGTTGGGTCGCGGGTGGGTCGCGGTGTGGGTCGCGGATTGGGTCGCGGGTGGGGTCGCGGGGTGGGTCGCGGGTGGGGCAAAAACAAGAAACACGAACAACATGATTAATTTTAAGACTGTTCGCCCTTATATGCTCGAGTGTCCAGTAACGCGTATTTCCCAAACCCTCGATACCCGTCCTCTTCGTCTTCGATCGAGCCCGTTTTGGCGGGTATACCTTTCTTCCCTGCAGGCCGGGCCCCGGCAAGCGGCGGGGCGGCAGCGGACCGTCGGCCTGGCCAGCGGCAGCGCTGATCGGTGGGGCGGCCGCGGACCGTCGACCCGACCCCAAGAGGGACGGACAGGGGACCGACGGCGACGACGACGACGACGGCGACGACGTCGACGAGCGAAAGCGAGAGCGAGTGACAACGACAGCAGGGCCCCGAAGGGCACAAAGTAGGCCACGAAGGGCGACAGCGGGGACACGAAGGTAGTGCGTATGGGGCCACGAAGAGCGTGAACGAGCGGGGGCCACGAAGTGCAGATAATACGGGGCCACAGAAGGCAACTAGGGGGCCACTCAGGGTAGCAACTGGGCCACGTAGGACAGTGAGGGGGACACAAATGGCGACAGCGGGGCCACGAAGGGCATGCACATGGGGCCACAACGGGCGCGACTCCTGGGTACCCGGGTGTCGGGAGCGCGGCGCTTTGGCAAATAGCTGGAAATTCCAACGCGAGGCCATTCTTCAGTAAGTTGCAAGCGAGTCTCCAGCGAGAGCGCGTTTCCAGAGCGCCGGGAAAGCGATTCCTGAAGAAATTGCAAGGAAGTCCCAAAGCGAGAGCGCGATTCCCGAATAACATGCAAGGGAGTCTCGGGCGGGAGCGGGGGTCCTGGCTAAATAGTAAGGACGTTTCAGGCGGGAGCCGTTGTTGTTGTAACCCGGGGGCCAGGGGGCCAGTTTGAGCATCAAGACTTTCCTTGTCAAAAAAAAAAGGGTGCGAGCGTCGAGGGGCACACTTCGATTGAGAAAAAACAGTATGCACCGGTGGGGGGACCAACACAAATTATTCTTCAAAAGTGAGAATTCAACAGCAACAACAACAATCATTTTATGACTGTTCGCTCTTACCTGCCCGCGTGTCATTCAAAACGAGTTCTCCCTCGATGCCCGCCCTTTTTGTCTCGTCTTCGATTACACCCCCTTTGGGGGGATTCTTTCTCTTTGCGGGAGGCGCCGGGCTTAGACAGGCGGGCAAACCTGAACGGGCGGACGATTCTTCGTGGCCGTACATGTGCCCGCCATTGGAATTGGTGTGGGCCGTGCAAAACCAGGAGGGGGAGAACGAGAGAGAGTTGGAGGAAGGGAGGGGGGGGACGAAGGAAGAGGGAGAACGCCAGGGGAGAAGGAGCGAAGAAGGGGGTGGTTGATTAGAGGCAGAGAAAGACAGAAAAAGAGAGAGAGAGAGAGAGAAAAAGAGAGAGAGAGAGAGAGGACGAGAGAGAGAGAGATAGACAGAGATGGCGAGAAAGACAGGTAAGAGAGGTAGAGAAAGAGAAATAGAGAGACAGAGAGAGAGACACTGATACATCACGAGGGAGGGAGGAGGCAGGAGAGGAGAGGGAAAAGGGAGGAGGGAGAGGAGGGAAAGGGGATAGGGCAGAGAGGCACCAGGATAAGGGAAGAGTGGGGGAGAGAGAAGGGAAGGGGAGAGGGAGGAGGGAGGAGGGACACGGAGGAGGAGCAGGAAGGTAAGAGCGTGAACGTTCGAAAAAGTCATAGGCGAAAACGCCGTTCCTGAAGGAAATCTCGGGTGGGGGCCCACGACGGGCGGGCGATCCCCTGACGGGCGGGTCGGGCGGGTGGGAGATTCAAGCGAAGGGTGAGTAATTATGGCGAGAGCGCTATTCTTATGTAGTGTGTATCGGCATCCTTGGCGCAGCGTGTTTTCTAAGCGCCGAAAGCGCGATTTCCAATTAAATTGTATGGGGGTCACAGGCGAGAGCGAAATTCCCGAATGAAATGTGAAAAGGGCTCTGTGGCGGGAGCGGGGGTCTTGATTAAATTGCGAGGGGGTCTCGGTTCAAGTGCGAAGCAGTCTCGCGCGGGAACGCCGTTCCGGAGTAAATTGTGAGGAAGTCTCAAATGGAAGCGGGGGTCCTGACTAAATTGCGAGGGGCTCACAGGCGGGATCACCGATCCCGAGTAAATTGTGAGGAAGTCAGGAGCGGGGGTCTTTAGTAAATTTGGAGGACGTCTCAGGCGGGAACCGTTGTTGTTGCAATCCAGGGGGCCAGGGGCCCAGTTTGAACACCATGCCTTTCCCTGTCAAGAAAAAAACTTGGTGCGAGCGTCGAGTGGCACACTTTGATAATGATGGGGGGACCATCGATAATGATTATTCAGAAGTGAGAGCTCAACAACAACAGCAATCATTTCAAGACTGTTCGCCTCTATCTGTTCGAGTGTCCAAGAACGCGTATTTCCCAAACCTTCGATACCCGTCCTCCTCGTCTTCGATAGATGCCCTTTTGGGGGTATACCTTTTTTTCCCTGCAGGCCACCCCCCGGCAAGCGGCGGGGCGGCCGCGGACCGTCGGCCTGGCCAGCGGCAGCGCTGATCGGTGGGGCGGCCGCGGACCGTCGACCCGACCCCAAGAGGGACGGACAGGGGACCGACCACGACGACGACGGCGACGACGACGACGACGGTGACGACTGCGACGACGACGACGAGCGAAAGCGAGCGCGAGAGACAATGACAGCAGGGCCCCGATGGGCACGAAGTAGGCCACGAAGGGCGACAGCGGGGACACGAAGGGAATGCGCATTGGGCCACGAAGAGCGCGAAGGAGCGGGGGCCACGAAGGGCTGATATTGCGGAGCCACAGAAGGCAACGATGGGGCCACTGAGGGCACCGAGGGGGCCACGTAGGACGGTGATGGGGGCCGTACAAGGCGACAGAGGGGCCACGAAGGGCGCGCACATGGGGCCACAACTGGCGCGAACGAGCGGGGGCCACAAAAGGCATGTGCATGTTGGGCCACGGAGGGCAAGGATGGGGCCACATAGGGCAGCAACGGGGCCACGAAGGGCAGCGAGGGGGCCACGAACGGCGACAGCGGTGCCACGAAGGGCATGCATATGGGGCCACCGCGGGCGCGAACGAGCGGGGGCCACGAAGGGCATACATGTATGGGGCTTCGGAGGTGAGCGAGGGGGCCACGAAGGGCTGCAACGGGGCCACGAAGGGCGGCGAGGGGGCCACGAAGGGCTGCAACGGGGCCACGGAGGGCAGCGATGGAGGCCACGAAAGGCTGCAACGGTCCACGACACGGCAGCGAGGGGGCCACGAGGGGCTGCAACGGGGCCACGACGGGCAGTGAGGGGAACACGGAGGGCTGCAAGGGCGCCACGAAGGGCAGCGAGGGGGCAACGAGGGCTGGAACGGGGCCACGACGGGCTGCAACGGGGCCGCGAAACAAAGCGGGGGGGCCACAAAGGATTGCAACGGGACCACGAAGGGCAGCGAGGGGGCCACGAAGGGCTGCAATGGGGCCACGAAACAAAGCGAGGGGGCCACGGAGGGCTTCAACGGGGCCACGAAGGGCAGCGAGATCCCGATTTGTAGGTACTCTGTGAGGGAGTCCGAAGCGCGAGCGCGACTCCTGGGCGCCTGGGTGTCGGGAGCGCGGCCCTTCAATACATTGCGGGAAATTCCAACGCAAGGGCGCTCTTTGTCAGTAGTATGCAAGCAAGTCACCAGCGAGAACGCGACTCCAGAGCGCCGGGAGAGCGACCCCTGCATAAATAATAAGGAAGTCTCAAGCGAGAGCGCGATTCCCGAATAACATGCGTGGAAGTCTGGGGCGGGAGTGGGGGTCGTGAGTAAATTTTGGGAAAGTCTCCGGCGGGAACCGTCGTTGTTGCAATCCGGGGGGCGCTCGGTTTGAGCACCACAACTTTCCCTGACAAAAAACAGGGTGCGAGCGTCGAGGGGCACACTTTGATGGAGAAAAAAGAGTAGGCACTGGTGGGGGGGCGACACAATTTTTATTCGTCAGAAGCGAGAGTTCAACAATCATTTTGAGACAGGCCGTTCTTATTTTGTCGAGTGCCACGTAACGCGTATATCCCAAGCCCTCGGTACCCGCCTTGTTTGTCTTCGACCGTACCCCTTTCGGGGGCATATCTTCCTTTCCTGCCGCGCACATTTAGCGCAACCCCGAAAACAGGGGACGGGAGGACGGACGGGGGAAGAGAAGGATGGACCACGCCAGAGGGCCTGTCGGAGCTAATGGCGGCGAAACATTGAGCGGGAACCTTTGTCATCGCGGCTGCGCCCCCACTAATTTGACTGAGTTGCGAGGGTGTCCACAGCGAGAGCGCTGTTCCTGAGTTCGGGAACCTCTGTGGCCAGAGCTTCCCAGATCGCAAGGAAATATCGAGAGGGAGCCTTGTCGTCGCGGCTGGGCATCCGCGAATTTGATCGAATTTCGAACAAGTCTCATGCGAAAGCGCCGTTCTTGAAGACCTCTGCGGGCTGGGGCCTCTGTGGGCGCGCTTGGGGCCTTTGTGGGCTGCGCTGGGGAGCTTCAGTGGGCAGCGAGCTGGGGCCTCTGCGGGCGCGCTTGGGGCCTCTGCAGGCTAAGGCCTCTGTGAGCGCCCGTGGGGCCCCTGTTGGCTGTGTTGAAGGGTTTTCAGTGGGCAGCGCGCTGGGGCCTCTGCGGGCGCGCTTGGGGCCTCTGCGGGCTGTGTCGGAGGCCTCGGTGGACAGCGCGCCTGAGCGTCTGGGTGCGCGTGGTGCCGCTGCGGGCTGGGGCCTCTGTGGGCGCGTTTGGGGCCTCTGCGGGCTGCGTCGGGGGTGGCCTCAGTGGGCAGGCCCTCAGATCGCGCCCGGGGCCTCTGTGGGCGCGCGGCTGCGTTTGGGGGCCTCAGTGGGCAGCGCGCTGGGACCTCTGGACGTGCTTGGGGCCTCTGTGGGTTGGGGCCTCTGTGGGCTGCGTCGGAGGCCTCGGTGGACAGCGCGGGGGAGCCTCTGTGGGCGCGCTTGGAGCCTCTGCGGGCTGAGGCTTCTGTGGGCGCGATTGGTGCCTCAGTGGGCTGCGTCGGGGGCCTCAGTGGGCAGCGGGCGCGCTCGGGGCCTGTGCGAGTTGGCGCCTCTGTGGGCTGTGGCGGGGGGCCTGCGGGCAGCATGCTGCGGTCCCTGTGGGCTTACTCTGGGCCTCTGTGGGCTGGGGCCTCTGTGGGCTGCGTCGGAGGCCTCGGTGGACAGCGCGGGGGAGCCTCTGTGGGTACGCTTGGGGCATCTGCGGGCTAAGGCCTCTGTGGGCGCGTTTGGGGCCTCGGTGGGCTGTGTCAGAGGCTTCGGTGGGCAGCGCGCGGGGGCCTCCGTGGGCGCGCTCGGGGCGTCTGTGGGCTGGGGCCTCTGGGCGCGCGCGGGGCCTTTGTGGGCGTTGTCGGGGGGCGTCAGTGGGCAGCGCGGTGGAGATTCCGTGTGCGCGCTTGGGGCCTGTGGTTTGGGGCCTGAGTGGGCAGCGCGCTCGGCCCTCTGTGGGCGCACTTGGGGCCTCTGTGGGCGCGTTCGGGCCTCTGTGGGCTGGGGCCCTATGTGAGCGCGCTGGGACCTCTGTGGGCTGTGCCGGAGGGCTTCAGTGGGCAGCGCGCGGGGGCCTCGGCGCGCTTGGCGCCTGCGTAGGCAGGAGCCTCTGCGGGCGCGTGTGGGGCCTCAGTGGGCAGCGCGTTGGGGCTTCCGTGGGCACGCTCGGGGCCTCTGTGGGCTGCGTCGGGGGCATCAGTGGGCAGCGAGCGAGAGCCTCTGTGGGTGCGCTTGGGGCCTCGGCGGGCTGGGGCCTCTGTGGGCGCGCTTGGGGCCTGTGGGCTGCGCCGGAGGGCCTCAGTGGGCAGCGCGGGGGCCTTTGTGGGCGCGCTCGGGGCCTCTGTGGGCTGGGGCCTCTGTGGGCTGTGTCGGGGGGCCTCCATGGGCAACGCGTTGGGGCCTCCGTGGGCACACTTGGGGCGGGGGTTTGGGCCTCTGCGGGCTTTGCCGGAGGGCCTCATTGGACAGCGCGCTGGGGCCTCTGTGGGCGCGCTTGGGGCCTCTGTGGGCTGGAGCCCCTGTGGGCTGCGTCGGGGGCCTCAGTGGGCAGCGCGCTCGGCCCTCTGTGGGCGCGCTTGGGGCCTCTGTGGGCAGCGCGGGGAAGCCTCTGTGGGCGCGCTTGGCGCCTCTGTGGGCTGTGGCGGGGGGCCTGCGGGCAGCATGCTGCGGTCCCTGTGGGCTTACTCTGGGCCTCAGTGGGTTGTGCGTTTGGGGCCTCAGTGGGCAGCGCGCCAGGACCTCGGTGGGCAAGGGCCTTTTGCGAATACATCTTGAGGAAGTATCGAACGGGAGCCCTTGTCGTCGCATGTGGGCATCCACCAATTTGATTGAATCATGAGGACGTCTCGAGCGAGAGCTCCGTTCCTGAGTTCGGGGGCCTTCCTGGCCAGGGGCTTTCGGAGTAAATCGTGAGGACGTATCGAGCAGGAGCCTTTGTCGTCGTGGCTGGGCCACCGCCAGCTTGATTGAATTGCGAGGAAGTCTTGAGCGAGAGCGCCGTTCCTGAGGTCGGAGGCCTTTCTGGCCAGGGCGTTTCGAAGAAAATTGTGAGGAAGTGTCGAGCGGGAGCCGTTGTTGTCGTAGCTGCGCCTCCAGGAGCGCACTTTTAGGGTCAAGCCAACGCTCGAGTGGGAGCCTCGTTTTCAGAGAAAATGTAGCGGGCGTCGAGGCGAGAGCGCCCGGAACCGTTTCCGGAGATGAGCAATAATGATTCTTTACAAAAGAGTATTCAACAACGCAACAAGCAGAATTTTCTCCACGAAATTCTTATTCAGCCACGCACCCAGGGACAATGAATGACCGTTTGGGCCCCTCACTCTGACAACCGTCTCCTACCGGTTGCGCCAGAGGTTGAGCCCTCTCGGGCCGAGAATAAAACCGTCTCCTATTGGTTGCGCCATAGGGTGCGCCCTAAACCGTCTCCTATTACTTGCGCCATAGGTTTCGCCTTCGGCGGCAGGTAATAAAACCGTCTCGTACCCGTTGCGCCATAGGTTGCGCCCTCGGCCGCCGACAATAAAACCGTTTCCTAGCGGTTGCGCCATAAGTTGCGCCCTCGGCCGCCGAGAGTAAAACCGTCTCCTACCGATTTCGTCACAGGTTGGGTCCTCGGCCGCCGAGAGTAAAGCAGTCTCCTATTTGTTGCGCCACAGGTTGCGCCCTCGGCGGCCGAGAATAAAACTGTTTCTTCTCGATTGCGCCATAGATTGCGCCCTCGGCGCCAGCAATAATACCGTCTCCGATCGGTTGCGCCATAGGTTGCGCCCTCGGCGGCCAGTAATAATGCCGTCTGCTATCGGTTGCGCCATAGGTTGTTCCCTCGGCGGCCGAGAGTAAAATCGTCTCCCATTGGTTGCGCCATTTGCGCCCTCGGCCGCGGACAATACACCGTCTCATATCGGTTGCGTCATAGGTTGCGCCTTCGGCGGCCGAGAATAAAGCCGTCTCCTTTCGGTTGCGCCATAAGTTGCGCCTTGGGCCGCCGATAATAAACCGTCTCCGATCGGGTGCGCCATAGGTTTCGCCTTCGGCGGCCAATGATATAACCGTCTCCTACCGGTTGCGCGCCATGGGTTGTGCCCTCGGAGGCCGAAAGTAAAACAGTCTCCTATGGGCTGCGCCATAGCTTGCGCCCTCGGCTGCCGATATTAAAGCCGTCTCCCTACTGGTTGCGCCATGGTTGCGCCTTCTGCCGCTGAGAGTAAAACCGTCGAGTAACCAGTATGACCAGTCAGTTCAAGTCAGTTCAGTTCAGTTCAGTTTACTTTAGCTCAGTCCAGTCCAGGCCAGTCCAGTCCAGTCCAGTTTATCTCTCGAGAAGCAAGGTCGGGCTACGACCGAAAATAAAAGGAACCCTGGAATGTGTGCCGATGTGTTCTTTGTCTCCCGGGCACCTTTCTGGATGAGGTTTGTGCTTGCAGGCCGTCTGCTTCAGGAGGGGCGCAGCGACCTCCAGCGTACTGGGGAACTGCCTGCTGAGCCGTTTATCCGTCATCGGCCTCCAGGGCCCCCCACCGTGCCCCCGGGACCGTCAAAGAAATAGTTGCGTTGAGAAGCTGGCCTTGAGTAAAGGGTCGGGACATCTCGGGACACCGCAGTGAATATACAAACACACATTCGTGACATGAGGCTGGCCTCCCGAGTCTGGGAACATGATCATGGACGTGGCTGGGCGCGGATGTCCTTTCGAGATACGCCTGCTGGCTTCGAAAGATCCAGGGGGCTTCATCCTGCCTCCTTGTTTCTGGGGGGGGGGGGGCGCATCCCAACACGTTCAACACATTCTGTGACTATGACCACCTTCCCACTGCATGTTTCTACTAGGTGCTTTCAAACGGCCCACACGTGAGTGGCGTAAGCAAAGGAGGTCCACCCAGGCGCGATTGGTGCCAAACAGGGGGCCTGGTCGTGTCTGGATTCCCTTGTCGGCAGTAGTTCGACCGTGCATGGCCTTCTGGCCACCTCCTCTTTTCAGGGAAACGTAAGGCTCGAGAACGCCAGAACTCCGGTTTGCCGACGCTTTTTGGCGAGCCCCCCCTGGATTTTGACGGTCTAGTTTTCGTGGGATGTCTTCTGCGGGCGCCCGCGTCAAATTTCAGACTGGGTCTCGTCATCTTCATGATGACCCCGTCAGGCGAATCCGAGTCCCCCGAACCCGAGTCTTACGTCTCCCCGATCTCTGCCCTCGGGGTACCATCCTCTGGCGCCTTCCCAGGCCCTGCCTGGGTTATCCGGCGCGGCCAGGGCGAAGGGGCCCTTGGCCTGCGCTGGCGCGCCTTTCTGTTCGTGCCCCGCCTCATGCGCGCACACGCAGGTCCCGCACCCGTTTTTTTGGCGGCGCGCGCCAGGGGGTGTCGTCGGCACCACCCGAAGACTCTGGAGGGAAGAACACACCGACACACACAATGAATCTCTGATTGCCCGGAAGATATGGGACAACGTAGGAGGTGGGGAGGAAGACGCCAGCTCCAGCAAGTACGGAAGTAGTTAAGTGCCCCTGGGCCCCTTCAAGCATACTCTATGTATGTGCGCGTCGCCCCCCCAAAGGGGCGATGGGCGCGCCGAGAAGTCTTATAGTGTAAGCTCCGTGGTGGACGCTATCCGGCCGCACCGCTCGGGAAACACGCGAGAATATTGTTATATTGCATGATCGGGTCGGACGCATGCCTCCAAGACTTTTTTGAAAACCTGTTTGGGCATCCTCGGAGGCCCTCGTCACCACCATTGGTTCCGCTTCGAAATCCTGGTCAGAACGCGCCCCGGGAGAGGTTTGGGAGTGGCGGTGAAGGTACCGTTTGGTTTCTTCATCACCCATTACCACCCGCCCGAGAAAGGCAAGTTGTGACCCGAAATCCACGTGGCAACGTTACGGACCAGGCCCCCCGAATGGGATCCGAGTAGACTGAGTAGATGCGGGCTCGGTGTGGAGCCCGATATTCTTCACGCCGACGACGGCGATTCATCGCTGGCGTCGCCGATGCGGCGCGCTCCTCCGTCCCCATCCGCAGTCGGATCGAGGTACAAAGGTCAGTTCGGGGAGGGTGACTTAGTGTTCTTTGTAGTTGTTGGATGTTATTGTGCATTATGGGGAAGGTACCCTTGGATGTTCTGTTTGTCTTGGCCGACGGAGGGCATCATGTTCTTGAGGGATGTTATTCTAGCGTAGGCCCGACTGTACTCGGACCCGATTTTGGAGGCCTCCACAAGGGTGAGGGGAGGACGTAGGGCCATGGTATCTCCTAGACTTCATGTCGCCCCCTTCGTCGGTGCACATATCTCGGGCCGTGACGCGCCTGCATCCGTCCTCGGTGCACACGACACAGGTGTTGTTTGTATCAGGCAGTCCTGAGCGTTAGCTCGACCCTAGACAGTCCTGCCCTGTTCGATTGCTCTCCCCAGGTTCGTATACTGAAGGGCGCGGCGTCGTTTGTAGGGGTGCTCAAAGTGAGCGTGGACATTCTTCAGGAGGCGAATGGGACACAACACAAATAACCTCTTATTTCCATCAAAGCATGAGCACGTATCAGAAAAAAAAACGGGGAAACATAACGGTGTCCAGGAGATCTGTGTGCAGATTGTGACTCCTGGCATCCGTGCCGACTTGCAACGGCGCTGAAATAAGGATTGCTTGGGGCTCAAGGGCTGCTCGGGTTTTCGGGCCGCTCCTCGGGTTGTCGCCGTGGAACCTGTTTGTGGCCAGGCCCGCCGTGGCCAGAAAGGCCCCTTCGTTTCGCATCATGTGTTCCTTGTGGGGGCACGATGACTGTATTGCGAAGGCATTACGGCCGGTGGCGCCGACCCTGAATGGCGACGAAGACGACGACGACGACGACGACGACGACGACGACGACGACGACGACGACGACGACGACGACGACGAGAAGTATTTCCCGAGTCTCAACATACACGTTTGCCGCGTCTTGCGGCTTTTTTGGGCCGCCGAAGCGCCCGAGAGGGGGAGTCGTATCTGCCCCGGGTCCCCCCCGGGAACCCCCCCCCGGACCCGATGACTGTAGGTGTGTCCCCGGCGGGCCCCTTTCACTCAGCCCTCTCGCGCCACCCGCTCGTGCGCGCCGCCGGACGCTTCATGGGGGGGCCTGGCGCGAAGGCAGAGCCTACAGGGGCCGTCGCGGCCGCGACCAGCAGAGTTTCGCGTTTCGCTTCGCTGCTCACTCATGCTGCGGCCGCTGATCGTCCTCTTCCACGTCCTCCTCCCCCCTCTTCCGTTGTCCTCCTCGTCCTCGTCACCGTCTCTTCCCCTCCAATCCTCCCTCTCTCCGTCTCTCTCTCTCTCTCTCTGTGTCTCTTTCGTCTCCCTCTTCCTTCCATCCTCCCATCCTTCCTCCTCGTCCCCCCCATCTCCTCCCCGCCACCGCTCCCCTCCCCGCTTCCCTCTACTCGCAATCTCCCTCCTCATCTTCCGCTATGCTGCACGGCCCACGGTGCAGCCTTGCATGTCACCTGTGGTGAACGGCCTCCTCTGTCGCCCTTGCTGCGCGCCGCACGTTGTCCTCTCCTGGCATTGCGGCTCCTGCTTCAGTTGCCCTCTGCTTCCTTCCCCTTCCTCGTCCCCCCTCCTCATCTCCCTCGACTCGCTGCACTCTGCTTGCCTCTTCCCCTCATCCTTCCCGCTTATGTCCCCTATCTTCCCCCTCTCCTTCCGCCAATCTCTGCCCAGACAATCGAAGTCTTGACTTCTTCGATGCGGCCACCCGCTGAAATCCCCCGCCTTTCTCCAGGGCCGGCTTCTGATCCCCTAGTCGACTTGTGGCAGCCCCCTGCAGGGCCCCGCGAGGGCGCCCAGAGGCTCAAACCACTGAAAGCCTGCCGCCGCGATGTTTTCCAGACGTCGGATGTCTGGGTCTTTCGCCATCCGACGACGCCTCCGGCGGCCAGCGTCAGATGGCTCTCTTGTTTGGCATGAGGCAAGTCGCGTTCTGAGGGAAGCGGGCCTTGGACCCTAGGGCTGCCCGCCAGGACCCGGGACCGGCTCCTCTTCCCGCAGGATTTTGCTCCTGGTCCCGGGGACCGCGGAGGGCCCCCCCGGGCCTGGCAGCGGCGAGCAGCAGCCCCAGGACCCGTTCCCTCGGCGTCATGGCCACTCGTGTGCGTGTGCCTGACCGCACCGCCACTGCCGGGCATCTGCGGGGCAGCGTCGGGTGGCTCTTGTTGCGTGTCCGTTGGGGTGCAAGTCCTGAGAGGTTGAACTCAGCATCGGCGCTGGTATCTCCGTGGCGGAGAACTGGCATCATCCAGCAGAATCCCGCCCAATTGTTTGTTCAACCTCGCAACATCCGGCCTAACTGATCTGGCTCAATCCCAGACTTGATTTCGCCCAGTCCGGAATATTGGCCCCTTCGTAGCGCTTGATCGCCCTTGCTCGTTCTGACATCGACCTCCCAGGAATTACCTCTTGGTGTTACGTGTCCGATCCGGAAGTATACACAGACAACCACATGAGCAGACACTTTTGGAGCTCCGTGCTGATTTCTCGGATCGGCGCTGTACCCCCCTCCCTGGCGCTCGGAGAGTGCCAGGGGCGGCGCCAGAGGCGCCGCCAGGGGGACCCAGCGCCAATCCAGGAACTGAGCGCGGAGCTTTTCTTCTCCTAGAGTAGGAACCTCACGGATTCATGTTCCACTTGTGTTAGATACGTGATGATGTTGAGCCTCGAAGGCTATTCGGTAAAGGCCCCCGGGGACGTCATGAGCCTACGGCGTCATGACAATCGGCTTGCCTATCATCTAGAACGCGCACAACCGTGCCAGCGGACGTCCCGAAGATAATGAGAGACGTAAGAAACTCACGGATCGGACGCGCGGCGGCACGCTCTGGCAGGTTGTCCGACGGGGTCCCGCCGGGTCCCGCGCCGCGGCTCCCTTTGGGAGTGGTGCGGGGCACGGGTGGGGCTGGCGGGCGGCGGCGGCCGTCAAGCAGTGGCGAGGTGTCCTGGTTTTATTGTAGGCCCCCGAAGGAATTGAGAGGAGGAAGAGGCATCCATACCACTATCCTTTCTTGTTTTTCATACTTTTGGTGCTCAAGGGGAGGCCCTCGTCGCCGCCGTGAGATTCGCCTCGGGATTCTAGTCAAAACGCACCCCGGGAAAGGTCTGGGAAGTAGCGGCGTCGGTGCATTTCGGTTTCCCCGGGAATGTCCTGAGAGCCTGTTATAGTCTGCACGTATTGTGTTTTTAGAACAGTTCCGTCTGAGGCCGTTTTGTCGTATCACGTCTTCTTCACGTTCGAGGACCAGCGTTTGGGTTTGGTTGGAGCATACTTCGGTTCTCAGAACATGTCGTGGTAGGCCTATAAGTCAGAGCCCCGAATCATCAGGGGTAATTCGGGTCAGGGATAAGTCGGGTTCGTTTTTCGGGAATCCAAACCCGAGTTACCCCGGACCCGAGTTACCCCGGATAACTCGGGCGTCCAGAGCCCCGAATCATCAGGGGTAACTCGGGTCAGGGATAACTCGGGTTCCTTTTTCGGGAATCCAAACCCGACTTACCCCGGACCCGAGTTACCCCGGATAACTCGGGCGCCCAAATAAGAGTGCTGGCCTGGTGCCATTGGCTTCCCCCCCCCTCCACAGCGAGCCTGCCCGCCGGCCGCCGCCGCTCGGCGGCCCCCCTCCGTCCGCGGCTCGGGGCGCGGCCCCTCTATATGCGCGGCGACGGGGGCGCAGCAGATCTCCCACGATCGCGCCCTCCGTGGCCCAGGCGCGCCTGCGAGGCAACGTGGAGGAGGGCAGGGGTCGCGAGGAGGAGGAGGAGGAGGAGGAGGAGGAGGAGGAGGAGGACGAGGGGGGAGGGAAAGGAGGCGGAGGAGGACAAGGGGGTCGCGAGAGGAGGAGGAGGAGAGGGAGGAGGAGGAGGAGTAGGAGGGAGGCGGAGGAGGAGGAGGGAGAGGGAGGAGGGAGGGGAAGGAGGGGGAGGAAGGGCGAGGGGAGGACAGGAGTATGGGTATGGGAATGGCGGTGTGACAGGGCCAATGGGGAAGGAGAGGAGGGGGGGAGGGCAAATATCTGACGTCCTACCCCTCCCTCCCCATCCCTTACCATGGCGCTGATTTTCTCTATCCGCGGACGCGTGTCGTAGCGGACCTGTGGCTCCGCGCGCGCGCGTGCGTAGTGGGTGGTGGTGCGTGCGTGCGTGCGTGCGTGTGTGCGTGGTTGTGGTGGTGTGGGTGGGCGCTGGGTGGTGCTGGTGTGTGCTGGTGCTGGTGGTGGTTGTGGTGGTGGTGGTGGTGGTGGTGGTGGTGCGGCGCGGTGGTGGCGGGCGGATGGGCGCGCGAGAAAGAGGCCCGCGCTGAGGCGAGAACGTCATCCTGAACGACGGAGGCCAAACACCGATCCGAAAATGAGGCCCACGCTGCAGCGGGAGCACGATTCGGAACGATTCGGGAGCAGAAATGAGGCCGGCGCCTCAGCGAGAGCAGCATTTTGGAAAAACACGCAGGCGAAAACCCAACTCCCGGGAATCCTGTATGTAAAAATCGAGTACGCGGGGGGGGGTCTACTACTCCCAGCACGCCATCAGGGGAAGAGGGAGAGTATTATTCATATTGAGTAGTTGTAGAGGAGGAGAGGGCGGCGTGGGGGGGGAGGGGGGGAGGGTGCGGACGGAGAGGTGCGGACGAAGTTTGCGAATCGCGCCCAAGCGCGCCCGCGGGGCGACGAGGAGGAGGGGTTTTCTAGGCCTCCCAGGTGAGGTCTGAGCAGATGGGGCCGGAGGATCGCGCCGCATCGCCGATACATCGCTGTGCTGCTCGATGCGAAGCCCGACTTTTGCAATGTCGACGTCGGCGAATCGCCGACGTCGATGATGCATAATCCAATAGCCCTTATAACGGCGACGATGGAACACAGTGCCGGGGAACTGCTTTGAACATCACCAGTCGTTCAAAGCAGTGCCCCGGCACTGCTTTGAACGATGCGGAAATGCGATCAGCAGGAGCCTTCGTCTGTTCCTTCTCCTCTTCTCGTCGCTGTATGCTCTTCCTTGTCCTCCCTCCTCCCCCGTTCCCTCTCTAATTAATTACCTCGTTCTCCCAGTCTCACGCGCACTCTTCCTCCCCCCTCTCCTCCTCCTCTTCCTGCTTCTCCTCCTCGTCCTCCTCCTCCTCCGCCTCCTCCCCCTCATTTGTTATATTTCTCCGTCCTTGTCCTCCTGTCCCCGTTCTCCTTCTCCCTCTCCTCCTCCTCCTCCTCCTCGTCGTCGTCGTCCTCCTCCTCTTCCTCCTCCTCCTCCTCCTCCTCCTCTTCCTCCTCCTCCTCCTCCTCCTCCTCCTCCTCACCTTCTTCCTCCTCCTCCTCCTCCCCCTTTTCCTCTCCCTCCTCCTCCTCCTCCTCCTCCTCCCCCTTCCCCCTCTTCCTCCTCTGCTATCACTCCTCCATAATTCCTGTCCGCTCCTCCCCTTCACTGATCTTCCTCTTCGTCATCATCATCCCTTTCGTCGCACGCCTCTTAATCCTCAATCGGTTCCCAATCTTCTCGACTTTCTTGTCATCCGCGTCCTTGGCTGTTGGAGGGGCCTCAGGAATTCTCAGGGCTCTTGTGTTGCACGCGAAGGCACACCTCCCAGGAACGCATCATCCTCCTCACATTCACCCTCCTCCTCCTCATCCTCCTCCTCCATGCACGTTCGGCTCAAGCCCGCGCCGACGGTAGGTTTCACGGCGGTTGGGCGGGCTCGCGCCCGCCTCCGCGGCCTGCAGTCGGGGCAGAGTTGCGTGCAGGGTGGGATGACAAAGCGGAAGAGGAAACACGGGCCGCAGTTGCGGATTCTTCAAAGAGCAGCGGCGGCGGTTGGGGAACAAGTGGGGGTTGGGGCGGCCGCAGTGGCGGATACGGCGGCGGAGGTGACCGCAGTGGCGGCTGGGGCGGCGGAGATTCTCTTGGCGGATGGAGAGGAAAAGCGCAGGATGGCGGCGACGGAAGTGACCGCAGTCGCGGATGGGAGGGCGGCGGATGGGGCGGCAACGGATGCGAGGGTTGGGGAATGGAGGGCGCCCGCTGGTGGGACGACGAGGGTGGCTGGTGGAATGCATGGGAAGGTGGCCGCTCGAGTGCCTCGGCAGGTTCTCCTGCCGCGGAGCCCGCGGCCGCAACAGCGGCGGGCAAAGGAGGCGGTCCCCTGCTTCCCCCAGGGCGCGAAGAACAAGGCGCAGTTGCGCTGTTTCAAATTGTGCGCAATGAGCCGCTGCCAATTTTCAAGTTGGAATTCTTCGAGAACTTCAGGGCGAACTGGAACGGCAATTATAAGCAGCACAACGCGGCCTTGAAGTGGTTCCGAGACGAGTACGAAGACCGAGAAAACCCTTTCGGCAGCCGCACGCCCGTCTTCGGAGGTACCGCAGTTGCGGAGGAAATTTCGAAGATCCTTAAGTACCGCGCAAAGGGGAAGGCGCAGGACAACAGGGATTGGGACTGGGACCACACTGTCAAAGTGCCGTGGTCTTGGCTGGAGATGGTCGCGCAGATGGATGGACCTACAATGCTGCGCGTCGTGTGCGGCCCTGACAATGACCGCAGTCGCGGGTTGGTCCGCTGCGAGTGCCGCCCGTGCCCTAGCAGTCTCGACAACATGAGGCACACGAAAGGGGTGGACAGAGGACAGGCGCAAAGAATCCCTCTGCCCCAGTGGGATTTCGTCCTCATCCGCGACGACGGCTCGGGCATTCGCGTCCACCCATCCTGGTCTAGCCCGAAGTTCAACACGTATGAGGTGGAGCCGCACTCGCATCCCGTGCGGGGCCCGAGGGCAGGTCTCGGCAAGAGCGATGGCCACGGAACGTTCACGTTCTGGAAGATGCTGCACGCCCATCCGAATCCTGGGCGGTTCGACGCGAGCAAGGGGGCGCATCTGCAACCGCGGTGGTCCGCGCAGCCTTGACACCGCAGTTGCGGGATTGCGCAGCCATGGAACCGCAGTTGCGGAAACCGATCGCGTGACGCCGCGCTCGTTTGACTCACTATGCGCGCTTTCGGCCGCAGTTGCGGCGCTGCCTTCAAGCGACTTCATACAGCTTGGCCGCAGTTGCGGCGCTCCCACGACTGACCGCTGTAATTAGGTGCTTCGGGCGCGCATCACCTCCGTTGAAGCACTCGTGACGTTAAGTAGCGCGGCCGCAGTTGCGGAGACAGGTACTTAAACAGATGGATCCGCAGTTGTTCGTCGTCCTCGTATCCCCTTCCCCGTCGTCCTCGTCGCAGTCTCCTCCCTCCGCCTTTCCTCCTCGTCGCAGTTCCTTCCGTTGGCCGTAGCCCGCCTCCGTTGGCCGAGTCATTTCCCGTCGTCCTCGTCGCTTTCCCCCCCCGAGGGCCGCAGTTGCGGACTTTGTTGATTCCTCCTCCTCCGTTTCTTGCCCGTCATCCTCGTCGCAGTCCCCTTGCTCCTTTCACCCTCGTCTGAGCTCTTCGCGCCATCCTCTTCCGTCGCGTCCTCTCCATCCTCCTCTTCGCCTTCCTCGTCCTCATCCCCGCCGTCTCCCTCGTTGCCGTTCCTCTCCCAAGCCGGCCGCAGTTCCCCCGTCGGACGGGGGCCGCGCGCGGCCACGCCATGGACCCAGCTCGCAAAGCCGAGGTCGACAAGCGGTTCGCCGAGCTGAAGCAGCAACTGCGGGAAAGGCTCGGCGCGCAAGGGGCTGCCGCGGATGCCGCAGTCGCGGAGCCGACGGGGGACCGCAGTAGCGGAAGCCCCGAGCGACCGCCGCGCGAGGCCTCCCCGCAGTCGTCTAGCTCCTCGCGGTCGGCCATCGAATATCGGCCGCCGCCGCCGATAAGCGCTGCGAGTGGGAGCTCTGCTGGTGGGAGGCGCGAAGAGGCGCAGTTGCGCAGGGCGCACTTGACCCCCAAGGCAAAATGGGGGCCTCGGGCGCAGACGCCGACGAAGCAGCAGGACCAACCAGCAGTGACGGGAGCCGCCACCGAGACCGCAGTTGCGGGGGTGGCCGGCGAGCCAGGTGCCGCGCGCGGCTCATCTGGGAGCAGCGCGCCCTCGGCCGTGCTGCTCGCAGCCGAGTCCAAACGAGGCGCCCAACCCGAAGACGAGGCCGCCTCCCAGGAGAAAGCCGCCGAGACAACCGCCTCGGCCGATTCGCGGCCGAGGAAAAGGCCGCCTCCCACGGAAGACTCGCCGCTGTCAGAACCGCAGTCGCGGGGTCGCGCGGGGCCTCCGTCGGAACCGCAGTTGCGGGAAGATGCGGGAGCACCGCGAAAGAAGCAGCGGACCAGGTCCCCTCCAGGGATAAAATACTTTGGGGAACACCCCAAGTGGAACGAAGGATTCCTTCGTACAGCAGACGGCAATCGGGTTCCGTCCACCATCGCTTTGGTGTTCAACGTGGTGGTCATCACGAAGGTGGCAACAAAGGAAGATGTCTTCAGGTGCATCTTGCACCAAACTGCGGCGGTCGTCTTCGTCGTATGGGACCCCGAGCTGTTCCGCACGGGGAACGTCGAAGGCGCTTGCAGCTACGACGTTCGCGTTGGACTCAGGAGTGCCATCGACAACGCTGTCACTATGAAAAACGCCTCCGAGGAGCCTTACTGGACGACGGTTCCCCTGTTCAGAGAGACGGGCCTGGTGCTCGTGCGCCCGCACATCATCGCAGAGACCGCAGTTGCGGGTCATGTTGTTGGGGCCACCCACGCCGTCACGATCCTGAGCTTTCGCCTGAAGGGCTCCGAGATGAATCCTGCCGCGGTGATCCGTTTTGCCGTCGTGTCCAGACACGCAGTCACCGAACGTCTCAAACACAAGATCACGCAAACAGAACAACAAGCGTGGCATCCAGCATTCTTCAAGGACGCGGTTGCTGCCATCCATAAAAATGATGTGCGGTTCTTGTGCGGCCTGTTTGACATCCCGCCTGAGCAGCTCGCAGCATTGGGCCGCAGTTGCGGAGCCAGCTGCACCTGCCCGGTGGGGGTGGTGTTCAGGGCTGGACCCGCCCTGTTCGGAGGCATTGTGAAGGGCGCACGCGTCATGCATCCGAATTACGTCCTCCCCATTGGCCCGTGCGACGTGCGCATTGCGGACTACAACATTGATTTTGCAGGGAGGCCGTCGAAGAACGATCCCCAGTGGCTCCCTGATTGGATGCATCGAACAATCGACTCCATCATCTCTCGGCGCTGGGTTCCAGCGAAGTACATGCCCAAGTGGGAGGATGACCCTGACCGCAGTAGCGGAGTCAGAGAAAAGCTCCACTTGGCAGCGCTGCCCCCAATCGGCAAGGTCATTCAGAAGGAGCTCAACGAGAATACCTTCAGCACGCACTGGTGCGAGGGCATCCACCAAAACATCGTCTTCGTCGGCCACGGACGCGCAAGTCGGGCGAGCAAGCGGAAGCACGAAGAGGCGCGATCTGCCGCAGTTGCGGACGAGCGGTGAGTGCGGCAAGACCGAGGAGCCGCAGTTGCGGAACAGAGCTCGGTACTACTGGGCGCCTGCTGCTTGCGTAGTGCATCCCAGTGTAGGATAGCCCGCAGTTGCGGTGTTGCGGTTGCGGTGTAGGATAGCCCGCAGTTGCGGGGTTGCGGTTGCGAAGCCGCAGTTGCGGTTGCGTATAATAGGAGAGCACGCGGTTGCGAAGCCGCAGTTTGCAATAATTAAGTGTGCGCGCGCTGGGTCATCATCATCGTCGTCGTCCGTCCTCGTCGTCGTCGCTGCCGTCGTCGTCGTCGCGTCTGTCGTCTGTCGTCTGCAGTCGTCGTCGGTCGTCGTCGTCGTCAAGTCTGTCGTCTGTCGTCAGCAGTCGTCGTCGTCGTCGTCCCTCCTCCCTCCTCCCTCCTCCCTCCTCCCTCCTCCCTCCTCCCTCCTCGTCCTCCTCCAGGCCGCATCCCCCCGCCACCTCCGTCCTAGCTCTCCTTCCCCTTCCCCTCCTCGTCCTCCTCCAGCTTGCACCCCCCTCCCTCCTCCAGCCTGCGCCCCCCCAAGCTCTCGCCCGATATTTTGGATTAAAACTGAGCCTTCAGTCGTCCGCAGGCATTTGGCTCAGCAGGTCGTTGGGCTCCTGGCACACACGCCTCCACCCTGAGCGACGGACGTCGTGCCATAGTCCGCCATATCGGAGCTTTGGGCCGCAGTGGCGGACAGCGTCGGCACAGATATGAACGACAGCGTCGGCACAGATAATGCCGCAGTGGCGGACTAGAAAGCCGCAGTGGCGGACGAGACAGCCGCAGTTCCAGGCGGAACGCAAGGGATCTTTCAGAGGGCCAACGCCTTGAGGTCTAGATTCAGGACAGGGGACAAGGTGCGCCTCCCTGTGCTCATGCTTGCCCCGCACACGGGCAACCGAGGCGGGCACTACCCTCAGCAGGAAAGGGTTCGGGAACTCGCTGTGAAAATCTTCCTGGCTGGATTCACGCAAGCCGAAGCTGACCGCGAAGGTGTCTGCGTTCAGATGTACCCAGCACAAGAGCTGGTGCTGAGAAAAGGAGGACCCGAAGTTCCAGACGTACACAGAGTACAATCTGGAAAAAGCGACCGGCCACCTCGCTGCGTGCTTTTTTTTTTTCCTTTTTTTTTTTTTTTTTTTTTTTTTTTTTCTTTTTTTTTTTTTTTTATGTTTTCTTTTTTTTTTTTTTTTTTTTTTTTTTTTTTTTGTTTTTTTTCGTTTTTATTTTTTTTTTTTTTTTTTTTTTTTTTTTTTTTTTTTTTTTTTTTTCTTTTTATTTTTTTTTTCTATTTTTTTTTGGTTTTTTTTTTTTTTTTTTCTTTTTTTTTTTTTTTTATTTTTTTTTTTTTTTTTTATTTTTCTGTTTTTTTTTTTTTTTTTTTGTTTTTTTTTTGTTTTTTTTTTTTTTTTTTTTTTTTTCGACCGCAGTTGCGCAACAGACGTTGCGTACGGGACGTGTTCGCACTCCCACTTGTGCCTCGTGTTGCGGGCGTGCGCCCTGGGAGCCAAGTGGCCCATCCCCCAAGGCATGGAGTTCACGGAGGACGAGAGCGCGAGGCTGAAGCGCGTGCTCGATACGGACGGCAAGCTCGACATGGCCGCAGTGGCGGAACATGACCCTGTCGCTAAGAAACTCGTGCAGGGGGGTATGCTCATGGAAGTGCTTAGCTGGAAAATCATGGACGAGGAACCCACTGGTGCTTCGCTCATCAGCCAGTCCCTCAATAAAGGAGCCGATTTTGCGTTGCGACCGACTGAACTCACCGCGCTCCGTGTTCTGTGCAAGGCTGTTGACGCGGAGCTGCACGCCGCAGTTGCGGATCAGGTTGCCTTTGACAAGGTCAAGCTCTCCGTCATGCACGAACTCGATCGAGTCGTTCAGGACCCAGACTTCATTGAGCTGTTCTCGTTCGTTGTTGGGCTCGGGAGCACGAATGCGCAGTTCATCCCCTTGCTGCTCCAGTTCTGCGAGGTCTACGTGAACTCCAGGAGAAGGGCCCTTCGGCTCGGTGCCTTCGGGGCAGCCAGCGAGCTTCCCGACGAAGTGCCGCGGGGCAAGGTTGCCGTGGTGATGCGATGCTACAGGAACGCGCCTGCGAGGAAGAGGGGCGTTGACACTCCTGTGTGGTGCCCTGACCCAGAACAATCGTGGAAGAAGAAGGAGTTCCGAGACTTCCTCATCGACATGAACTCGGCTCTCCGTTTGTACTTGTTCACGCTGAGCAAGGCCATCGACGGCATGGGCCCTGAGAAGGCGATCGAGTTCAAGGCGAACCTGTGCATACTGACCGCAGACGGCTTCATTCAGTACCTGAAGGACACCCACGTCAAGGAACGAAGTATCCCAGGACATCGTCAGGCGCTCCTCCGCGCTTGCGCGGAGGCCACGGGGAAGGTGGAGCCGAAGTCCAATCGGGTCGCCCTTGAGAAGGCCCTCGGCGAAGTGGGAGTCCGAGGCGGGAAGCCCGATTGGTTCGATTTCAACGCGTTGCCGCGCCCAGAACCGAATGAGCCCGCAGTGGCGGGGAAGACAAAGGCTTCCGCAGAGGAGCGCGAGTTGATGCCGACGGTCATTTCCTTTGACCCCACGACGCATTTACCAACGAACCACCAGCGCAGCAGGGACACGACGGCCATTCCACGCGGATCCTTCCCTTTGCCAATCGCCGAATGGAGGCGTTCAGCGGCAGCGAAGGAGCTGGGGCGGGAGCCTGCTTTGGTCAGCGCAGTGTTGCTGTGCCTTTGGGCGCGCCACATGTCCGCAGTTGCGGAAGCGCAAGTAGAGGTGTTGCAAGACGCTGACACAGAGGAACGCACCGTCAAGGCAACCGCTGCAAACGACGAAAAATGCATCGAGTTGTGGCCGTGCGTCCCAAAGGCATCCAAGGTGCACGCCGCAAGCACGCACCCCGAGAGGGTGGCCGTGCAAGTCTGGGTGAAAGGAGATCCAAATGGGGCCACGCCCACGACCTTCAACTTGCACCCCGAGTTCAAGCCGCCTGCGGACAAGACGCCCGCCGACGTGGCTGACCACGATGTGCGGTTGAGAGCATGGAAGTGGGATGCGCAAGAGACAATGCACGTCTTATGGGCAGTCAACAGAGTCACGGAACAGGAGATCCAGCAGAGAAACAGCCGTAATGAAAGCGCAGTTGCGCGCATCAACATGGAGCTGGAGACGAAAGAATTGGCGGTGTGCGTGCCTGGGACAGGCGGGGTCGTGCTCGCCGTGAATGTCCCTGTGCTGGTGAATACCACGGCCGTGAAGAAAGGTGAAGAGCTCCTGTGGGAGGCGAGACCCAAAACCGCACCGAAGAAGAAGGCGGCCGAGGAGACGTGGAAGACGGACGCGGCCAAGAGGGCCAAAGGGAAGCCTTTGGGCCAGCCCGCGCCGAAGAAATCGAAGAAAGGGTTCGACGAAAGCGGGAAGATGTCGCTCTAAGTAATTCAGAAGCCGCAGTGGAGGCAGTCAGGGCGGCTTGCTCGCGTGACCGCAGTTGCGGGCAACAGGCCGAAGGGGGGGCGCACGCGTGACCGCTGTTGCGGAGCGCTCGTGTAGTTTGCAGTGTCACTGCTTCTGTTAGCTGATGCCGCAGTAGCGGACCGCTGACGATCGAGCACGGAGGTTCGAAACGGACCTCCTCCCTCCCTTTTCCCTCTCCTCCCTCGCCCTTCCTCCACTTCCTCCCTCTTTCCTCCTCCTTTCTCCCCTTCCTCCCAAGTTGGAAGCCGAAACTACTCATTTCCTCACTCCCTCCCTCCCTCCCTGGAGGCCCTGGAGGGCCTCCGCCCTGGAGGGCCTGGAGGGCCCTGGAGGCCCTGGAGGGCCTCCCTGGAGGCCCTGGAGGGCCTCCCTGGAGGCCCTGGAGGGCCTGGAGGGCCCTGTGCTGAGGGCGGAGGCCCTGGAGGGCCTCCGCCCTCAGGGTGCTTCAAAGCAGTGCCGCGGCACTGCTTTGAAGCATCTGTGGCTTCAAAGCAGTGCCGCGGCACTGCTTTGAAGCACCCGGGTGCTTCAAAGCAGTGCCGCGGCACTGCTTTGAAGCCACAGATGCTTCAAAGCAGTGCCCCGGCACTGCTTTGAAGCACCCTGAGGGCGGAGGCCCTCCAGGGAGGCGCGAGGATCGCAGGGACCGAGGGAGGCCCTCCAGGGAGGCGTTCAGCTCGCCATCTGGCTCAACCGCGCGCGGCCCCACTGCCCGCGCCCCCGCCTTGCCCGCAGTTGCGGCTGTGTCCAGCGCAGTAGCACACATGCCGACTTCGAGCGAATGGAGCCCTGTGTGCGTTGAGAAGGTCTTGTGCATCCGTGGAGGTTTGCTTGCGCAGACCACCGTCCCCGAAAAGGAGTTCAAGGTGTGCTCCAGCATGGCCCTCGGAGGAGATATAACTTTCGTGCTCTGTGAACATGCAAAAAGCCTTGGTCTTCAATTTGCATTCTGCATTTTTTGCTCTTTTGACTGCTTTTTCGATCTGTCTATTTTTTTCTTTTTTTTTTAATCGAACTCCTTCTGCTGACTTATTTACTTATTTTTTCCATAATTGTTTTGCTCAAGGTGTGCGCCAAAGGTAAACCGACCGCAGGGGCCTTGAAGGCCTCCAAGGCCAGGGACGCGCTGAAGAAAGAAGTCGCGAAGCAGGGCGGCGCCGCAGTTGCGGACGATGAGAGCGACGGCGACGCGGGGCACGAAGCAGATGACCCCATGTCGTCCCTGGTCAGCTCCTCGGACGCCACGAAGAAGCAGGCAGCGACCCCGACCAGCGCCAAGAAGCAGAAGACTGGAACGCGTTCGGCGGCTACTGGCCTGCCCAGGGGCGAGGCCGTGGAGTCGGCCATAGCCACTGTGCACTCCGTACAGATGCCCGCAAAGAGCCCCATGAAGTTTCCTCACGACACGGCCGTTCGAAACGTGCGGGTGGCCAGCTTCAAGCGGAGGACGTTGTGGCTGGACGCTGCAGACCTTGGGTGGCTGATCGACATGATCGTGGACGACGCGAGCCTCGGCGGTGTCCCCGACATCGACGACGGCGACAAGGGCGAGGCCGCAGTGGCGGACAGGGACTGGGCAACGGCGGTTGACCCTGCCACCCCGCTGGCGAAGCAAAAGGAGGTCGACTCCCTCGTGGCGCAGGGGAGCGGCTCTGGCTTCACCGTCGTTTGGGACTTCAAGGGCGCTTGGGTCGCGACCATCACGCGAGAGTGCGCCAACAAGGGCAAAAGGATCGAGATGGATGTGAAGAAACTTACAAAGAAGAAGTGGCAGTCGGCGCAGTCGGTGAAGGGCTACGACTACGAGTGGGAGGGCATGACGCAGCACCAGCGCAAGCAAGCGGCTCTGGATTACCTCGAGCTCCAAATCCCCAGTCTGTTCGACTGAGGCCCGAAGCCGTATGGCCGCAGTTGCGGTGGGGCTACTGAGTGCCCGCAGTTGCGGGGTGGCTGGGTGCGCGTGAACACGCGGAGGGCGAGGCGGTGTGAGGAGGCAGGCGGAAGGTGTAGGGTGTTCCACGGGTGCACGCCTCAGTGCGCCAACTTGTGTGGGCGAGCGTTTTTCTTAGAGAAGCATGGAGTGAAGCATCGAAACCCTGTGCGCGCGATGATTGGGGCTTCCGCGCGGGCGTTGTTGAAAAGTACCTCCTTCTTCGCCCCTCCGCATCGTCTTCTGTTGCTCCTCCCTCCTCCCCTCCCTCTTCCTAGTTCTGTAGCCCGCAGCCGAGTGCCCGGCCCGAGTCGTTCGCCACGCGACCGCTCATGGATGTTCCCGTGGGGCGGACATGGTATGGCGAGGAGGACGGAACGCATTTCGAGGTGGAGTGGCTCCATTACGACAGCGGATGCGCACCGAGGAAAACGAAGTATGGCACCACTGGGCTCGCCAACATCTTGAGCCGCAGTAGCGGCGTTCCGTGCCCCAAGAAGATAAAGGTGCACGCATGTGCGGATTTTCCGTGCCTAGCGAAGTGGCCCGAGTCGCAGTACGGCCTTGCTGAGCCGCCTCGCTTTCATTTGCGGCCGTCTGCTTGGCGACCGGGCGCGACGCCACCACCCGCAGTTGCGGCTCCAGGCGGCACCGCAGTTGCGGCTCCCTCGGCCCCTGCACACATAGCTCCAGCAACACCAGCAGAACTCGCAGCTCCTGCGCAAGAAGGACACGCAGCTCCAGCACCAGAAGCACCCGCAGAACCCAAACCTCCAGCAGCCCCTGTGCCCGATGCACCCGCAGCAGCAGTCCCTCCAGCTCCTCCAGCTCAAGTGCACGCAACACCAGACCCGCCTGCTGCGCAGGAGACCGCGATTGCGGTTGAAGCTCCTGAGGGAGTGGAAGCGGACAAAGACACACCACTTCCAGCACGCTTGCCACCAGCGCGGCCGCTGCCAGAGAACTGGTCGAAGACGCAGGTCGCATTCTTCCCGTGCCCAGACCCAAAGGCTGCAGCACGAGTTGCGGCGCCTGTTTGCGACGCCTTGCGGCCACGAGTCGCGGCGCCACCCCTGGCGCCAGAGAAAGGTGTACCTGTGGAAGACGCGCCAAAGATCCAGGCCGCAGTGGCGGCGACGGTGCCTGACGTCGTGATGGCTCTCCTGAGGCAGATTCTGTCCGAGAATTCCTACATAGGGTATTCAGCTTTCATGCTGTTTGCCTTGCGGTTCGGGCGTCGTCCTTACGTGTGGGAAGGCGAGAACCGCAAGGACCTCCTTGACTTCTACATGCCTTGGGCAAAGGAGAAGTGCACTGAGCCATGCGCCGTCGACGGCGTGGCGTGCGTACTCGCCGCTGCTGAGGTTCTGTTCGGGGAATGGACAACGGTGGAACTCAGGCCCGTGACTCCCGAGAACCCTCTCCATGAGGTGCGCCACTGGGTGGCCGCAGTTGCGGTGGGTGGCGTGTGCTCTGAGGGGGCGGACGCGTTGAACAGGTTCTACGGTCCTCTGGGACAATGGGTCCTAGGGACTGTTTGCGATGGAAACTGCGGCATTGACCTTATGGCGATGATGTTGCAGAAACCGCAAAATGCCGAGACGCGCAAATGGCTTCGGGAGGAACTGTTCGATTTCGGGGTGCGCCGCTGGGACGAACCGTGGTTGCACGACATGCTCGTTGTCACGCAGGAACTAACCTTGGAGGAGGTGCGGGCGTACCGCAGTTGCGGGGCCAGCGGCCCTGCTGGTCCCATGGTCCTGCACGACTCCGAGGGCGAGGGCGAACCAGCAGAGGCGCCGAGAGAGGCGAGCGCGCCACGCCCCGCTCTCATGGCGGCGTTAGAGTGGCAGACGGGCGTGCTGGACATGGGTATATATTGATTTTCTTTTTTTTTTTTTTTTTTTACTTTTCTTATTTTTTTTTTTTTTTATTTTTTTTTTCTTTTTTTCTTTTTTTGCTTTTTTTTTTTTTTTTATTTATTTCTTTTTTTTGTTTCATTTTTTTTGTTTTTTTTCTTTTTTTTTTTTTTGGTTTTTTTTTTTTTTCTTGGTATTGTTTATTTGCACATGACTGACAGCGTCACCGTGGAGTTTGCAGGGAGGCAGGAGGAGCAGATCAGGGCGCACGCACTGGCCAGCGCGCGCCCAAAACCCGAAGTTGCGGAACAGAAGCGGCGCGTGTGCCCGCGCATGCTCAGAGACCGCGAACTGGTTTGCAAAGACCTGGAGGCGCACGCACGCAGTTGTGGTTGGATGGGCGAGGGCGTTCTGCCACGGAATTCAATCGTGTCTTTTTGCGGGCGGTTCACGTGGCCGAAGGGCATGGGGGTCGTCCAGCAGCGCCAGGCCGTCTCCAAGTGGTTTCAAAACTGGCGCACACAAGGTGGTCATGGCACGGCGGGCGTGCATGGCCGACGCCGCGCGCGGGGCAACCAAGGGCGCCCGAACAAGGCTCCATGGCTCTGGTGTTTTTTTTTTTTTTTTTTTCTTGTCTTGTGTTGCTGCTCTTTTGTCAGTCTTTTTTTGTTATTTTTTTGTGTGGGGGAGGGAAGCCGCTCTGTACGAGTGGTGGTCCCACATGAGGTACTCCGTGGACTGGAAGGCGGTGGCCAAGCGATCCGCAGTTGCGGAGGAGAGGCCCAAGATGTTGGCCAGGTTCTCCCAATCCCTGCTGGTTACGAAGGCGAAGCAACTCGTCGCGGACTACTGCGTGGAGTCAATGAAGCGGGGAGGCAAACCGATGGTGCCGCAGTTGCGGCCTCGGTGGTGGGTGAAGTGGCGGCGCTCCTACGGCCTGAGCATGAAGAAGCCGAACCGCAAGTACAAGGTGCCAAAATGGTTGCTACAATCTCGTTTTGAGACTATGATCTTGAACGTGGCCAGGGTCCGCGCAGCTGCTGAGGAGCTTCTGGGGTACGACCCGCACATCCTGAACTGGGACCAGTCGCCCTTTCACCACAACGAGTCGTCGTCGGCCTCGAAGCCGACCTTGGCTGTGAAGGGTGGCATTGTCCAGCTTGTCGAGGCGCATGACGACAGCAGGGCTCGGTGGACAGCGAACCTGACGGTGTCGAGCGACGCGGAGGACATCCGCAGTTGCGGACCACCGCCGGCGGAGCTAATGATCAAGGGGGGATCTGTCATCGCTGAGGGCTTGGCCGCACATGCCCGCAGTCGCGGCTATCCGTCTTGGGTGAGCACGGCGACGTCCGAGAAGGGGTCCTACCGCGCAGACGACGTTGTATCATTCTTGCAGCGGCACTTGCGGGCCTGGCCCGACGACCCGCAGTTGCGGGGAAAGTGGCGCATCCTCATGGCCGTCGACCATTCCCCGCACAAAGCAGACGCTGTGCGGAGACTCGCCTGGCAGCGCGGCTACGTGCTGATCATTCACGGCGGGGGGACGACCGCAGTTGCGCAGCCCGTGGACACGGACTTGAACCAGCACGTGAAGCGCCGGTACATTGCCCTCGAGACCAAAGCGCTGGTGCAGCAAATGGTGTTGTGGAAGCACGTGCCGCAGTTGCGGCGTTCCGATTGCGCCGACTTGATGCTGTCAGTGTTGGAGAATGTGCAGTTGCACTTGGACGCCGCGAAAGGTTTCCTGAAAGTGGGAATTCGAGCGCCCTTCGACAAGTCAGGAGATATCGAGATTTGCCGAGAGGCGGCGGAACTCTGGGAAGCAGGGGGGCTGCGAGCAAAAGTGGACACCGCAGTCGCGGAGGTGAGGGAAGAATGCGAGCAGAAACGTTTGAATTGGTCCTACAATGACGTGCTGCGTCTCATACACGAATACGAGAAACACGACGCCACAGATTCCGTGTTGGAGAAGCTCGGCGACGAAGCGCTCGGCCAGGAGCCTGGCCACGAGGAGGGCGATGAGGAGGGCGGGGAGGAGGAGGAGGAGGAGGTGCACGAGGAGCACGAGGAGGACGAAGAGCAAGAGGAGGCCTCGTGGGCCGAGGCTCTTGCGGAACAGTGCGATGCCGCAGTTGCGGCACCTGGGCCTCAAGGATCCTCGGTATCCATGGACTGCGTGGTCGACGCAGAGGCGGCCGAGCAGGTGGCAGTGGCGACGTCCTTGGCAGAAACGCTCCGCGAGGCGGAAGTTATGCTGCGCCAAGTGGGCATGGAGAAACTAGCGCAGGATTGCCGACAGCAACGACACAAACAACAGAAGCGGTTGAGAGAGCTGGCGCGGGAGGACAACGAGGTCCTACGAGCGTTGACTGCCCAGCGAGACCACGAAGCCGCAGTGGTGGCGAAAAAGCGGCGCCTGACTCTGGAAGCGAACGACAGGACGAAGGCGTTGCACGATCTCAAGAAGCAGATTCGAGAGGCCGAGGCCGCCTTGAGGGCAAAGAAGGAGGCCGCAGTTGCGGTGGAAACGGCTTTGGCTAACAAACACGCCCTGGCGCAGTGGAATCCCGAGGAGTTCAAGATCAAGAAAAACAGGATGGCAGCTCTGGATCGCCTGTCTCGCGGAAAAGGCGTCCTCTCAGACGAGCAGAGGGGGGAGTGGGCATGGTTCAAGACGCATTGGGACGAGGAGATGTGCAAGCAGCACAAGGAGCAATGGCCGCTCACGTTTGCTGGGTGGCTGCAAAAAAGTCGCGAACGACGCGGCGTCTGGGAACCGTTCGGCGCTGTCGCAGTTCGTGCATTCGGAAACAGTGAGAACCCTGGGAGGGCAAATGGCGCTGGTAATCCCAGCCCTAGCGTGATGCAGGCCGCAGTTGCGGACCCACAGGAAGTCCAGAGGGAAGTTGTTTTTCAAAGCGGCTCCCGCGCGGGCAGGAGATGAGGCAAAACCGCAGTTGCGGTCTTCCTGCTGCTGTGAAAATAATCCTTTCACAGTCCCTTGCAATCGTCGCCCTCCTTCTGCTTCTCCGCCAGTCCATTTGTTGTTCTTTCGGTTCCTTTGAGTCCTCGCCCTCCTTCTGCCACTCCTCGAATCCTTTTTGTCTCCTCCCTCCATCCGACCCCATGCCCATTCACGATCAATTTCCGTAGCCACCGTGGCTCGAGGTGGCGCACGCGAAGACGCAAGCATGTGGCCGCCCGCGCGCCCGAGCGCATCCTCAGGGAGTATGGACCGTGGATTTCGATTCGCCAGAACGGTGTTCATCCACAACGCTGAGGAGGAGGAGGGAGGCAAAGACGAGGAAGCCGCAGTTGCGGATGATGACGACGACCAGCGGACGCAATATGGCGACAGCACCGTCGCGTCCTCGGCTGCCTCCGCTGACGAGGCTGAGTCCCGGGGAGGTGCGGGAGCCGCAGTTGCGGCAGCACATGACTCCTACATGCCGAGAGTGTTGTCGTCGCGGAGAACCTGGAAACGGGTGCCCATCATCGAGACAAGCAATCTGTCGGAAAACCAAAGAGCTCTTGTCGACGCATGGGAGGAGAAAACGGAGTTCGAAGCGGGACGGGTCGGCTTCTACGTGGCCAACTTCGGAGGGACTGCAGCTAGACCCACGCAACGCGCGGACGAGTGGGCGCAGCTCCGCGCGAACCCTGCCCAGATCATCGCCCTCTGCGAGTGCGACGACGAGTCCTGCGCGGTACTCAGTGGGGAGCACGACGCGAGGGACAGTGCAGCCGCAGTTGCGGACGATAGGTTTCGGAGTCGGACTCAATGCAACTACCTGTGCGTTAAGGGCGGCGAGCCATCAGGGACCCTCCTTGTTGGCAAGAGGGACCGCAGTGGCGGCCACATTGAACACGTAGACTTTGCGAGACTCTTCCACAAGCAGGAGAAGTCCAAAACGAAGAAGAAGAAGAAACAGTCCGCAGTTGCGGAGGCTCCTGCGCCAAAGCTGCACAACAAGTACTCCAGGGCGATGGTGGTGCGCGTCCACCTGGACCAGGCCGTGACCCAATTGGGGGGCTCCTTCAACGTCATGGCGGTGCACGTCCACCACAGCTTGGCCAACCAAGACTGGGGCGTCACGAAGCTCCATGAGTTCTACAACTGGTTCGTCGCCTACGTCAGGGAATGGGACGTGAAGGTCTGCATGGGGGACTTCAACATGTGCATGTTCCAGCTTGTGTCCTGGTGCCGCAATTGCGGACTGACTGTGGACGTCGCCGCGTGGACCCCCTGGAAGACAGCAGGCGGCCAGCCCAGGGCAGACAGCATGGCGATTTTGTTCATAAACTGTCCTGGGCAGTACAAGCTTCACCATGGCCTGGGTGTTCTGCACGACCGTGAGGGAGGATTCTTGACGACCCAGCATGATCCGTCTTTCCCTGTCTTCGACTACACGAATGGCCCTGGAAGATGCTTCAGACTTACGTGCCCAAGGCTGAGCCCGTTGAAAACAAGATGCGCGCCTTCCTGACGCCATCTGGCGAATCCTTGACCGCAGTTGCGGAGTTCGAGCAAAGGATGGCGCGCAGGGAACGCGACGATTGGGTGCGCCATCCCTTCAGAGTGAAGCAGGGGCAACCTCGACGACAAGATATGGCATGGCGCCTTCGGCAGGGCGAGGCACGGAGCGCACTTCCCTCTGGTGGCTTTCACGCACAATACGTGCCGCAGGTCACCTGAAAGACTCGCCGCGAGGTTGGAACGCAGGAAGGGCGGCAGGAAGGGCGGCAAGAAGGGCGGCAAGAAGGGCTGCTACGCGGACACCGCAGTTGCGGGGAAGGGCGTCCGACCCCAGATGGGAACCGCAGTTGCGGGGAGAGACGCTGGGGCTGAGCGAGCTGGGAACACGCCACCGCCGCAAGCTGCCAACGGCGACGATGCGACCCCTTATTGTGCCGCAGTGGCGGCTGGGTCCTGGGACGCCAGCGGCAGCGGCGCATGGGAGGCGCGCAGTCCCGCCACGAGATGGCAGGGCTGGTCCTGGTGGGACTGGAGCTCGAGCGAATGGGGCGCTGATGGCGCGCAGTGGTGGCCCTCTGATCATGCCGCAGTTGCGGACAATGCCCCTGTGGGCTCGC